>JANRMT010062825.1:26609755-26643922 GCA_026402145.1 Polypterus bichir lapradei | reverse complement strand
ATTATTATTATTATTATTATTATTATTATTATTATTATTATTATTATTATTTATTGGGGTCTCATTCTGACATGAGGAGGATGAGGGCGAGGTCTCCTTTAAGGCTTGTATTGAGTTTGTAGCTTGGCACATGGCTAATTATGCAAGCAAATTAGCCTGCAGTGAGACCAGTGTTATATATCCCGTGGCAATACTCATTATGATCAGCTAATATATCCCTGAAATGAAAATACTGAAAGCTTTGTTTTGTATGTTTGTTTTTTTACACATGTGGGATGGAAATTAGGCATACATAAAAGATCTTAAGTGCATAATTAGTAAGGATAAGGATTCAATACAAGTCAGAGCATTCTTAGTAAGTAAAAAAGCTCCCGTTTGTTTCCCAGCCATGAAATTTAGGTCTTTTCTCCATAATGTTCCTATTGACCTTGCTAAGATTTAAAACAGAAAAGGCATCCATAATTAACTTTTAGAGGAGTTTGCTATGAAGAAATGTTTTTGTTACATTAGAATGAACATTTTTCACAGTCTGGAAGTAAAAGGCTAATGCATGTTAGATTTTATCAATGAAAAATGTCCTGCCCAACAAAAACATACTAATACAGTAAATACAATATAATATCAGAATACATTGTGGTGTTACTCTGTATGTGATTTTTTTAAAACTGGAAAACATGAGTGTTATCACACTGAGTCCTTATTGATACTGCAATGAGAAAGTGTCAATTCACATAAAACAGTAAAAGTATTAGTCAGAGTTGTGTGACGTGTTACATGAAACATTTGCATTGGCATCATATTAAGTATAAAAACAGTCACTCATATGCATTATGTTTCTGATGCTGCAAGCGAAAAAATAGAAGCACTTGTCAAACCCCAGTTGAAGCATCTAAAGAAATCATGAGAAAATGTTTTGAACAGAATAGCCTGGTCATCAGTTTCAATTCAATTGTGTTAAAAATATTTTGTAAGTTATTTCCACATAATTCCATCCATCCATTATCCAACCCGCTATATCCTAACTACAGGGTCACGGGGGTCTGCTGGAGCCAATCCCAGCCAACACAGGGCACAAGGCAGGAAAGAAACCCTGGGCAGGGCGCCAGCTCACAGCAGTTCAACATAATTAATTTTCTATAATAAAAAGTCAAGCTTAAAATTTTGCTTTGATGTGAAACATCTAATTTAATTGCTGAATATGCATGTTGTATATTTTGCAGGTTAAAATGGAAGAGCCCAGTGAGTCTCACTATATTTTAATATTTTCAATTTTTTACATTTAACAACCTCGTCCAGTATTGGTTCCTGTCTTGTGCCAAAATGCTGCCAGGATAGTTCTTGGCTCCCCATGACCCCAACTATGACTGAGTGGGTGTAAGAATCAGTCTTATTAAATTAAATTTTAAAAGTATTAAATTTTGATTGGGCCTACATAGCATTCCTTAGTGTACGTTATGTCTCGTAGTACTTGATAAGTTTCAGTTGGGTTTTAGAACAAATCACAGTACAGAAACTGCACTCATTAAAGTAGTAAATGACTTGTGGGTAAATGCAGACAGAAGCCATTTATCTGTTCTCATCCTCTTAGATCTGAGTGCCGCATTTGATACCATTGATCACAATATTCTTAGAAATCACCTTAGTCAGTCGGTAGGCTTCTCTGGCAGTGTTTTAACACTAGAATTACCAGAGTCTACGAAAAAACTCGTAGATCCAGCCCACCTTAAAACTGTTCTCACCTCTCCGCCAGCGTCCTTTGTCTTCTAAATGTGCCGATTAAGACGAGCAGCAAGCAGCTGGCTATTCCATCCCCCACCATCACAGAACATTCACTAAGTTTTCCCAGCTCATGCCTTGTTTGATTATCTTGGAGTGACTCAACTGCTGGAGTTTTAGAGTGGAAATAATAGATCGTTATTTGGAACACACGCATTTCATGTTGGTTCCGTTTCTACAGTAATCTGTGTAAACACATTGTTAAAACAGAAACTTTGTCATATTTTAGTAATAAATGTTACAAAATGTAGGCATAAACTATAGAACGTGTGAAGCCTGATTTCCAAACATCAAATAAACACTTTCACAAAAGGTTCAAGAATGACACAACAGCTTCTGTGGCGTAGCGTTAAGATTTGCCAATCAGAGCGCAGCATGCTTACCGTGCCTCATTGACCCGAGTTTGATTCCCCGCCAGGGAGAAAGTGTTACTTTTTTTCTTTTTAACCATGGCCGCACTGCTTGCCTCCCTGCCTGCCTGCAAGCGTCTGCTTTCTACGTGCTGGGGCGTTTTTCTTTTTTTTTTTTTTCTTAAGTAAATCGTTAAGTTTAAAATGTCGATCGCGGTTATTTCTGTTGATTAATTCATGCTTTCATTCATTATAGCTAATACTGTTATCAAGTGGTTGTTATTTTTGCCTGTTGTATACAATCTATCAAGTGTCTTTATCTCCACTCTCACTGCCCGCTTGCCTGCATGCAGCGTGTGTCAATTGATATATGATTTAATGTATTTTCTTTTTAATCTCAAACGGACATAAAATTTATAAACTGGTGTGCACTGTGTGGTAGATAGGGGGCGCTCTCGCTCCCTTGAACCCTTGTCCACGACTCCAAACACCAGGTAAAAGTCCAATAGTTGACTTTATTTAATCGCCACAGTGTACAAAGCACACTCTCCACCACTATACTCATAAATTAACAATAATCACTAATAATAAACACAGTAAACCAATCCTCCAGCTCCCAGACGCGTTGCCACCCTTCCACCCAGCTCAGCTCGCCGTCTTGCAGCTCCCACAGTCCTTTTATATCTCCTGACCCGGAAGTGTTCCTAATCCCCAGTCCATGTGACTCTCAATCACTTCCGGGTTGGGTACAAGTTCTTTTCTTCACCCCGGAAGCACGTCATTCCTCTTGCCCATGTCTGCTTCCGGGCCGTAGGGAAAATATCCATTATTCCTCCCTGCAGCGTCCCCTAGTGGGCCCCATGGCATCCAGCAGGGCTGTGCATAAAAACTACATTGTCCATGATGCCCTGCTGGTCTTATGGGGACCTCCATACTGCAAGGAGGGCTCCACCTGGCGGCTTGGGGGTATTGGCCGGGATAAACGGCCGGCCATCCATCACAACTGTCAGTTAATGAGATTGTTGTATTTTCATCTGGGATGCTCCTTTTAAAATATTTTTAACAATTGAGACTGCAAATAACATGAACAAGTGTCCTTATAACTGTTATTTTTAAGATCCATAACACACAGATAGACAGAGCACTGCGTAATAGAGAGACAGACAGGCAGAGAAGTCACTAGATATATAAATAAACAGAGGAGGCACATGTACTGAAAGCAAAAAAAGATCAACATGTGCCTTGATCCTGCTGCACAATGCACATGTACTGCCTGTACGGCATGTAAAGAGAAAACTGAAATTTTAGTGATTGGGATAATCGATATAATGAGGTTATTAGAAATAAACTTGATGCATTAGGATTAAAAGACCGAGGTAAAGAATTTAGGAGTAACTGTTGACTGTGACCTGAATGTTAAATCGCATATTAATCAGATCACTAGGACAGCATTTTTTCAAATAAGAAATATAGCAAAAGTTAGACCACTTATATCACTGAAAGATGCTGAGAAATTAGTTCATGCTTTTGTTTTCAGTTAACTAGATTACTGTAACGCACTCCTCTCAGGACTACCCAAAAAAGACATAAATCGATTGTAATTAGTGCAGAATGCAGCTGCTAGAATCCTAACTAGGAAAAGAAAATCTGAGCACATTTCTCCAGTTTTGATGTCACTACACTGGTTACCTGTGTCATTCAGAATTGACTTTAAAATACTGCTTATGGTTTACAAAGCCTTAAATAATCTCACTCCATCTTATATATTGGAATGTCTGACATCTTATATTCCAAATCGTAACCTTAGCTCTTCAAATGAGTGTCTTCTTAGAATTCCAAGAGCTAAACTTAAAAGAAGTGGTGAGGTGGCCTTCTGCTGTTATGCACCTAAAATCTGGAATAGCCTGCCAATAGGAATTCGTCAGGCTGATACGGTGGAGCATTTGCTAAAAACACATAACTTCATTTTAATTTAATCCTGATGCTCTGCATATTCAATTAATTATCATTGCTATTCATGTTGTTTGCTCCAAAATCTGTACTAACCCCTACTCTCTCTTCTGTTCTTTTTCCGGTCTTCTGTGGTGGCGATCTGCGCCACCACCACCTAATCAAAGCACCATGATGTCCCTACATTGATGGATTAAAGGCCATAAGTCCATGTGACCGTCATCATCAAGTCCTTCCATGAAAACCCTGAATACAATGAGGACTGATCATTAATGTTCGGTAGAATGACTAGAGGGGGCTGGGCGGTCTCATGACCTGGAATCCCTGCAGATTTTATTTTTTCTCCAGCCGTCTGGAGTTTTTTTTGTTTATTCTGTCCTCCTTGGCCATTGGACCTTACTTTTATTCTATGTTAATTAGTGTTCTCTTATTTTTATTCTTACTTTGTCTTTTTTTCTTTTCTTCATCATGTAAAGCACTTTCAGCTACATTATTTGTATGAAAATGTGCTATATAAATAAATGTTGTTGTTGTTGTAGTATAATACGACTTCAACAGATTTCATGCACACTGAGTCAGGTAGTTTGGGATAAATGATTTCTAAATATTTGTTTAAATTGTTAATGTTTCGTATTGTGTTGTTTTCAATTCAACTGGTGACATAAGTAGTATCAGAAGATTCGAACATCCGAAAAAATTGAAACGAGAACAGGCTGTTTAACCCAACAACCTCATCCATTCTAATTAATCACCAAGATGTCCAAAATAATTTCAAGTCGAGGCTCCGTATAGTCCTATTCTCCAGTAAAATAGCTCATAATTTATTCAATTTGTCTAAAGTTCATTCTGTCATGAGAGTAGAGGACACATCATAGAATAGTGTAATGGAAAGCTAAACAGTGGTGAGAACTATGGAATATTGTAACTCCTAGACCACATACCATTAGAAGATACAGAATGTGACTGAGGTTTTTTTTGTGAGAAAAGGTAAGGCTAAGAAAGGGTATACAGAAACAAAAGACAGGATCTAGGGAAGCAAAGGGTGAACATTAAGTTATCAAGTAACAAACCAGGTAACTTGAAACCAAGGGGTTAGACGTTAATCAGAATTCATATTCAAATTGAAATTTAAGAGAATCAGGAAACACACCAAACACTAGGGCCTACTCGGAAAATAAGCTTTTTATTCTAATATCAACAAGATGTAGTTTTATCCACAGTGAGATAACGAGTGCCTTGGACTGTTCGCATATTTATAACACCACATCCTGTGACATCAACAATGTGTCAGATTCAGTCACTTGACCATCACATAAACAAAAAAAAAAGCAGATCATAACAAAATAAATATTTATCCAAATAAAACAAAATGAAAAATAATCCACCAAAACAGAACCCATAATTCAAAAATGCATAAAATGAACAAAAACAAACATATACAGGTATAGGTATATTACTCTGTTTAAAAGTCGGGCAGCATGGTGGCGCAGTGGTAGCGCTGCTGCCTTGCAGTAAAGAGACCTGGGTTTGCATCCCGGGTCCTCCCTGCATGGAGTTTGCATGTCCTCCCCGTGTCTGTGTGGGTTTGCTCTGGTTTCCTCCCACAGTCCAAAGTTGTGCAGGTTAAGTGCATTTGGTGATCCTAAATTGTCCCTAGTGTGTGTGTGTGCCCTGTGGTGGGCTGGCTGTGTTAGGATATAGCAGGTTGGAAAATGACTGAAAGACTAACTGACTTTTTAAAAGTTTCCATAAAATCCCAGAGTACATTTCTGTCCAAGATAAAATTAGCCTCTGTGGCCTTTACTTAAAAAGTATACAATTTGACTACATTCATTCAAATCACACTCAAGTGCACAACATGCCTGCTACTGAGTATGCATTCACAGCATTTGGCACCACTGGAATTGGATCCCGTGTAGTGTCAAAAATGTTTAGAAAAAATATTTTGGTTTTTGGAGCTTTACAAATTTCAAAATTTTGAATAAAGAACTATTATATATGTAGCACAAACAAATCTAATTTAGACTTTTCTAATGCTGAACTTCACATATTCACATATCAACAATAAATATTTGTTTTAGACAGAATGTCCCTATATGCAGTGCCAGACTGAGTGATACTACTTGTCACGCATGTGAGCATGGGAGACAGCTTAAGGGCTCCAGTGAATTTGGTTTCCTGCTGAGCCAGGGTTCCTTTCTCTCTTTCTCCCTCTGCAGGCTGGGTGATTGATGGCCCTTCCATCACTGATTCATCTCCAGTGTTTGTCCTCCTGGACCCACCCCTTCCTACCATCTTTCTTCATAACCCAGAAAACCAGCTACCTATTTTAGTTCTGTTTGGACTCTTGTCTGTAAAGACACCTCCGCAATTAATTGCGTGTTTATTTCCACAAAACCTGTCAAATTATATGTGGTGGTACCACAACTCTTTATCTGTATTCTTTCTGTCATTTTTCACATTTCAATGAATACATTGACATGCACCACTGACATAACAAATGCATCATGAAACCAATATACATCTTTTTTCCTGAAACCATGATAGCAATTTGAAGTTTGCAGAGTGTTCTGCACACATAAAGCCACACGAACAGTGAGTAAGACCAATTTGGTGTCCGTTTTTGTTTTAAAGTTTAAGTAGCCCTCAAGGCCTTATCTGCTAATATTCCAGATTTGAGAACAATGTTTTAGTTAGACAGATGGCTGCCCCCATCCCAACTTCTTCCTCCAGTCCAGTGGCATTTGGAGGGATGGACTTCAGAGGCTTAAACCCCTGATCTGTTGTGCCATCAGTGAACGCCAAGGGTGATCGTTAGTCACTCCCACCCTTCACTCTTCTATATACACATACCTGTGTGGTAGAAACTTGAAGGGGAACAGACAGTCAGCTAAGTTGTGTAAAATTTTAAATACATCACGAGGAATAACAAAGCATTAAGCACATACAATAATTTGGTTCCACTTCAAACACTGATTAAGATATGTTTTGAGTTTAAATGTGAGTGCAAGAGTACAGAGAAGGATACCAATAGATATTCTTAAAGGGGGCTAAGAACCTAATGCCATCCAATCCTAGAAACACTCCTGCTCCAAACTGCATTCCAGTGGAAAAAAGCTGACAAAATATTTTATTGGGCTGACTTAAGCTGTTGCATCAGCCAACACGTCAATGCTAATGTTCAGCTATCCTTATAAATTTAATTTCATAACAGCAATGTTTGTCGAGACAAGGTGACTGATTTTAGCAGACTAAGTAGCAAAGCAAACTGAAGAAGACCACAACACAGACAAGGGATCGTGTTGCAAGGGCAATGAAGGACAATGAGTACACTTAGAAAAAAAACAGAGAGCAAAAAATAGAGGACATGAAGGTACATAAAGGGTTGGGTTCCAGTTTGGTTATTACCGTTTAGCAAGTTTGATGAAAAAAGAAAAACTGTGATCCTTCAATTGACTTGCTGCAGTGTTTTACATTTTGGATGGTGGAAGGAGAAGAGTTGGAGGTGAAGGATATCAATGGTCATCTTCTTGGAGTTTCTCCTCCATTCTAAGGGTGGAAGCATAAAGCGAGTCAGTAACTGTGCACCTTCCCATCTCCTGTGCACCCATAAAACTGGTTGCCGTAAGAGATACACCAAACCCATTCATACTGTAGATATAAGCAATTATCCTATTTCTATAATTGCCAATTCTACAATTTCTACAATGTGTCAAGAAATTGCCTTAGGTGATGTCCTAAAATGAGTGGATTGGATTGGAAAGCCAAGTCCACAAAAACAGTAAAACAATAGCCATACTGAAAAGTCATGTCAAATATTGGTAATTAATTAATTGATTAAACATCCCCACATCTTGTTTAAAAGATGAATACAGTACAAAAAAAAGATGAGTAAAGGTAGCATGACCTGTGCGCCAGGAGGCAAAAAATCTTTTGCATCAGTAGAAAGTAAATTACAGCCCATTTCCCACCTTTGAAAGACATTCTTTTAATTTGATATTACATTTATTTTAAATAGAGACAAAGGTAGTATATCCCTTGTAGAAAGTGATGCCAATATTTTGTTTATTTACAACAAAAGTGTTGACAGAACTGTATAATGTTACCTGACAGCAAGTATGAAAAAGGAAGACCACCATCTTTTAGATCATAAACCAAAGAAAAGGGTGTCAAAGAAACGTTTGAAAATTATATTAGGAGAAAGACAGTAGAATGACAAGATAGAGATACATCTATTTATTTTCACAAGAAAAATTAATCTAATTTATACCGATCCTGGCAAAATCACACAATGCTGAAACCCACTCTGTTCAAATTCTCATGTTTTGGCTTGAGCTCCATCCAGGTAGTACCTTTTTGCTTTCTTCTCATTAAGGTTTCTATTATTAGTTCATTTTTTTAAGTTAATGATTGAATCAAAGAGCGTGTGGCATTTTAGTAGGTGCTGCTAATTATGGCAGCCAACTGGTAGACCTTCCCTTTCACTCTTGCTGATACCCGTCACAAATTACTCCTGACACTCTTCTCCACCCATTCAACCCTGCCTGCACTCTCTTTTTCACCTCTCTTCCACAATCCCCATTACTCTGTACTGTTGATCCCAAGTATTTAAACTCATCCACCTTCGCCAACTCTACTCCTTGCATTCTCACCATTCCACAGACCTCCCTCTCATTTACACACATGTATTCTGTCTTGTTCCTACTGACCTTCATTCCTCTCCTCTCTAGAGCATATCTCCACCTCTCCAGGGTCTCCTCAACCTGCTCCCTACTATCGCTACAGATCACAATGTCATCAGCAAATATCATAGTCCACGGGGACTCCTGTCTAATCTTGTCTGTCAACCTGTCTATCACAAATGCAAATAAGAAAGGGCTCAGAGCTGATCCATGATGTAATCCCACCTCCAACTTGAATGCATCCGTCACTCCTACCGCAGACCTCACCACTGTCACACTTTCCTCTTACGTAGAAGCTCTTACGTACTTCTCTGCCACTCCCAACTTCCTCATAAAATACCACAACTCCTCTCGAGGCACCCTGTCATATGCTTTCTCCAGGTCCACAAAGACATAATGCAACTCCTTCTGGCCTTCTCTAAACTTCTCCATCAACATCCTAAGAGCAAACATTGCACCTGCAATACAGAATGAGTTTCACTAATGCCTGGGACAAGAAGATATTTCAGATGTTTTCATATTGTGGAGTATTTGCATATAAATAATGAGATATCTTTGAACTGATACACCACTCAAAAAGCTTGTGTAGTAGTGTTTTGCACCATTTGAAATTTAAAGAATAAAAAAAAAAAAAATAAACAAGCTCAATTTTGGTTCATCAGACTATGGAACCTTATTTCCAATTGGCTTAAGAGTCTTACACGTACGTAACTTGTAGCAAACTCCAGCAGAAACGTCATGTTCTTTTTTTATAACAGTGGCTTTCTCTTAAGGCTGTGACTGATAAAGTAACCTGACAACAGTTGTCTGCACAATCTCTCCACTGTATCTTGAAACTCCTTCAGGGTTCTCCTGTCTCTTGGTGGCCTCCCTCTCCAGTCTTCTCCTTGCACAATCACTCAGGTTTTCTGTTTTAGGCAGATTTACAGCTATGCCATACTCTTTCCATTTCATAAAAGCTAATTTAACTGTACTCCGTGAGACATTCGATGACTTGGACATTTTCTTGTCATCCATCCATTGACTTGTGCTTTTTCAATCAAATTTTCATAAGGTCGCCTGGTCTTTTGTGTTGTTGTACATCAGTCCACCATACTGACTCACCACAGGTTGGACCTTCCAGATAAGGTGCATTTACATGACAAACAATTGAAACCCTTCAATGACAGACTGGGCTTTGTCCATTGAATTAATTATGGGACTTGTAAAATTAAGTGGCTGCACTCATGAAGTGTTAAGTGTGTCATATTACTATTAGTACTATGCAGTCCCCTATTTGTGTTTTGTATTTGTAACTGTTTTAGATCACTTTACAAAGATTTGCTTTCACATTGACATTAAAAACTCTTTTTCTGTTAATCAATGTCAAAAAAGCCAAACTAAATCCACTTTGATTAATTGTTTCCTAAGAATAAAATGTTAAAACATTCAAGGGGTGAATACATTTTATCAGTACTGTAACCTTTCACATTTGGAGCAGTGATGGAGAAGACCCTCTTGTCATCCTCCAGTTTAGAAAAGACAGACAGCAGTTCACTGACATTTGATGAATGTTCGCCTGTTACGGAGTTATAATGCCTCAATATAGCAGTAGCAGGCATCACATTTCATTGAGTTTTAACAAGCTTTAGAGATAACACATGGCACACCATTACTGATGATTCTGATTATTATAGAGCAAATGCCTGTGTATACTTTATGTAAATAATTGATGGAAGTCAGTAAAACAAAAGAAAACAAAAAAGAATTGGGAAAAAAGACCTGTGTTATACGGTCCCCTTAAACAGACTAATGTAAAAAAAAAGTTTTGTAAAACAAACTTCAATGACGTTATGACTGATTGCAGTGAATATCATATAATATATCATATTGAATTATGGTGAATTATTAATTGCATGCCTTGCATTTTTGTTCAATAAATTTGCTCTTTCTTTGCACTTTATAAACTGCTTACTCAACAATTATTGAATGTGTAAATGGAAGAATGGTCTGCAATTTTATGATCACAGTTCAATCCTAAAATTCTAGCATTATTACTAAAAATTCTTTGATTACATAACCTGCTTCTTATATGAAAAATGTTGCACCATTGTCTATTTGTGTACATTCAACTTTGATTGTCAATCACTTGTAAATGTCTGTCAGTCATTCTCAAACCCACTTAATCCAGGGCAAGAATTCTGAGGCTGGCGAATATCTGACAGTACTAAGACCAAGGCAGGAAGCAGTCCTGCAGAAGGCACCCACTCCTTCGCACTGATAGCATATGTTGACGGGACTTCTGGGGGCATGCTCCCTAGCAGATCACCAATGCATCCTAGGAATGGTTACTCAATAAGCAGCTCTCTTTAAAAACAAATTGGTGCCATGGTAAAATTTGAAAGCAAAACAGTAAGTAATTCTAAATATGTAAAAACATAGTTTTTCTGGGGAAAAAGAAAGTACAAACTTATAGAACTGTAATCATAACACCATGATCCCACAAGTCACATTGGAAATACAAAGAGTTGTTTGAATGTTTCACGGTTAACCCTAAAGTCACATTGCTTCTTTCATATTGAGCTTCAACTATTAAATGAAGTCTCCATTGTGGTAATCCAGGAAACTGATTCCTCTATAATTGGCACACAGCCTTTTGTCCCCTTTTTAAAAATACGGAAATCCACCCCCAGTATGACAGATCTAAGGCACTGTCCCCACCTGTCATGTGACATTGAAGAGAGGCATTAGCTTAAGTACTTTCATCATTTTCATTCAAGTCTCATCCACTTTCAAAAGGCTCAGAGAATTTATTAATTTAGGTATGTCTCCAAGCCTTAAATTTAACGCTGTTTGGCTTGCTCTCTCTCTCAGGGGTGGGGATCGATCTGTTCTTAATTTTTCTCTTTGTAAAAACTTGATTGCTTTGTATGGATTGTAATAAAATTAATAAAAAAAAAAAAAGAAAAAAAAAAAAAGTCTCATCCACACATGTAGCCTTTCTTCTAGAGAGCTTATTAATCACTGCTGTGGCTGTAGACATCGTCAAATACAAGAGTGTGGTGAGTCTATTACAGGGGACTTTTTAAGGATACATCAGGGTAATGGTAGAGAAGTGGAACAGTTATTTACACAATGTCTGTTTCCCTCTTTAGAATTTAGGAACACTGCCTGGAAATGGATTACCATTTTTTCCACTCTGCCTCTGAATACACCTCTACTTTTCAGAAACAATAAAGAGTCCATGTCACCAAAGGATGTCATTTTGAGTAGACAATGCTCCCTAACAAAGCTCTGAAGATGAGTGAATTGCATTCAGTGAAATGTTGAAGCGTCTAACCCCAAATTTTACCACTTCTGTTTCTTGCAAGCTCTGGCAATTCAATTGGATCTTCCTATTGGAGCCACAGACCTTTTCACATTTTGTATTCTTCCATTTAAAACACAGAGATAGAACCAACCTTAAAGCTACTGTCAATGTCTCCTCCGAGGATGGTATATCTACAGGGTTGAGGAATTTCTCAAAGTGTCTTTGTCACCTTTTGGCAATGTCATACAGGCCTTCAATTTGGCTGTATGCACAGCTGCAACCTTTGGTGTATTAATACATCCCTGACAAATCCAGAGACACTCCTAGTAATATTGCATGGAAGAACGTTTTCTTAAATTTGACAACTTCCCATCTAGCCTGCATTTTTCCACTTCCTATATGAGTTCAAGTTTCTATCCTGTCTGAGAGGATATCCACATCTCAAGTGTCAGTTGCCATTACTTGGGTCCACCCTAATTTGGCCTTCTACTCAGCTGGCATTACACCTGATCCTCAGCCATGTTGATCATGGGCTCATATGAATGATCCATACAAGGTTTTCTTGGTGAGACTGACCAGGCTATCTTCACTAACTGATCACAAGGTGCTTGGCAGTGAACTCTACTGCTAGACCAGGGCCTAGGAGTGAGTTTTCAAATGACAGATTCTGGTGAGGATCTTTTTGATTTATTTAGAACATTTCTTATGGTCAGCAATGTATCATTCTTAGTCTGCCCACAGATCAATATGCTTGGAGTGATCCTAAAATGAGCAATGCACATATCTGTAGACAGCACATCACTAAGGATGTGGCATCACCACAATGTCAAGTTTATAATCCTAGATAGGGCAATATATCTTCATACTCAGCTTTATTTTTTAATTTCTATTTTTTCCTATATATATATTGTTGGTAAGAAGATCTTATTAAAGTAAGAAAAAGCTCTAAAATATCTATATTATATCTACTGTACACATCTTGTTTTAGCATCTCTCCCTTAACTGGCTGTTGATAATTACTGGTGAATATGAAGAATATAAGTAACAAGCTGATTAAGATTTCAGGTAATACTAAACTAGGTGGAATACAAGACAATCCACAACCATCCAGAACATTACAAGGTACCTGGACAGAACACAGGCTTGAGTAGGTTTATAGCAGATAAAATGTAATGTAAATAAGTGTGAAGTATTACAAACAGGAAGTTAAAAATACAAGACAATTGAATACACAATGGGAAGTTTGACCCTTGAAAGTACACCGTATAAGAAGGACCTAGGAGTCGTAGTCTTCACTCTCCACATCCAGACAGTGTACAGAAGCAACCAGGAAGGGTTAATGGAATGTTACCTTATAAAGCACTATGTCATCAGTGATTATGATTAAGCTATTTGACTCACTAGTGAGTACCAGGTCTAGTTTTGGTCTCCATGCTATAACAAAGACATAGCACTAGTCAAGAAAGCCCAAGAAGAGAGACTATGCTGATTCCTAGGACTGCAAGGTATGAGCTATGAGGAGAGAGTGAAGGAGCTGAAACCTTTTTAGTTTAAGCAAATGAAGATTAAGCATGACATGATTGAATTGTTTAAAATTATTAACATTATTAGTACAGTGGATCACAGATATTACTATAAAATAAAGTCTTCAACCAGGACATGGGGAAACAGATGGAATTGGCTCAAGAAGATAAACTTTAAAAAGTTTTTCTTTACTCACAGACACATGGAATAAATTACCAAGTAGTGTGTGTGTCTGAGCAGACAGACCATGAGGATCCACAAATAAGTATTAGGGTGCAATACAGCACAACATAAAAGACAGCTGTAAACAGCCCAAACAAAAAGACTCTAGAGCTCTGTCTGTCATGAGATCTGTGTTCCACCTTACAGGGCTTATCGGCTTTTATGGAGTCCTGTCTGGATGGGGTAGGGCATGATCTGTGTGTGGTGTGCGGGGTTAAAGAATTTAGCTGATGGTTGATAGCAGATAGACAGATGTTGTTGTTTATTACTTTTGAGAATTAGTTTCTACTCTCTTTTGATGTATTTGAACAAACCTGTATCCTTATATGTGATAGTTATTTATTTAGTGAGTGGTATCCTCTATTCTTGCATTTTGCCTTGAGAATTGTCGCTGTGCTCTGCACCTGCACTTGGTGAGGAGTGCTGTATTCCTGAGGTGTCAGTGACAGATTGGTCATCTGGCTCTGGGAAGACAATTACTTGTGTTCTGTTTTGTGTACTGTATGTACCCCATTTGCTGATACCCATTGCATGCCCAACCTACCTGGAAGGGAGTTGCTCTCTGATTTCTTCCAATATTTTTTCTGTACAAGAGTTTTTTTTTCTTGTCTTCTTAGGGAGTCAAGGCTTGGGCTGTCAAGAAACAGAGCCTATTAAAGCTCATTGAGGCATTCCTTGTGGATTTTTGGGCTATACAAGAAATAAATTGGTAGGTGCCTTCTTGGAGCTGGAGGTGAAAGAGAAGAGACAGTTAGCAACAGCACCTCCTCTAGTCTCGGTGTGGTATTGCTTACCTTAGCAAAGCCAGGAAGATGATTCCCAGGTGCACATGTGCGACATATGGTAGACACTAAACACTTTTGAGAACTTCAAAACTCAACTTGATGTGTTTTTTTTGGAAAGAAGGTGAACAGGATAGTCATGCTTGATGGGCTGAAATGCCTGCTCTCATCTAGATTGTTCTAATGTAAAAAACAAAATGTGTTATTTTGTAATGGCAATGTGTAAAATGCAATAAGCTGAACACCAGGAATGCGTTTGGATGTACTGTCAGAACTGATCGCTACAGGATTTAATTTCCCTCCACATACTACACAATACAAATAATTTATGAGCGTGTGTAGCTTTGTTTAGCAATTCAGACATAAGATTTCTGTATTCTTTAAACTTACAGTATCTTTATATGTCAGGTCACCCATCAATCCATTAATCAATTCCATTTTCTAAGCACATTTTTTGAATATAATTTTCAATAGAAAAGCTTTATCGGTAGGTATTGTAGTATGCTAATTCCCATTGTTGTTGTCTGTTCCAAACTACAAAACGTTTCTGCAAACCACCTAAACAAGCTTACGTAACTGAGAAGCTTCTGAATTGCAAGATGTTTCTGTAAGTGCTTTAATTAGACTGTAACAAAAACATAATTTTGAAAGAATGCACACCATAGTGCAATATTTTGAAAAGCTGGTTAAATAGCAAACCAAATATTCTTCTCAAAGGGGAGAGATAGTTACTGTATAATCCACAAAAATCAAGGTCCTTTCGTGACATGCAGCTGTGTGGAATTAGTTTTGTTAGACTTTTCAGCATTCTTATTATCCTGACGTGCTGTACAATAGAAAAAAGTTAACTATTGGGTTCATTGTAAAATTGCAGAAAAATGGTTATATCTGTATCGCTTGTAATAATGGTTGTGTTATCATGTTATAACCTATTTGGGCAGATGTTGAAAAGACTGCAATGCTCCTACCATTTCTAAAAAATATAATGCAAAATGATCCAAAACAGAATTAGACAATTATGTGTTCTAGAGAATAAGAAGATAATAATGTCCTATAGAAGATGGGCCTGAAAAATGATAATACTGTATATAAAAAACAAAGAGTATTTAGACTACAGTGAGCCAACTATTTTCTTAGCTTTTGAAAACCCTGTGTGAAAGTCCTCTTTACAATGTACTGTATATCATGGGTGGTCAGCTTAGAATCAGTAAACCTGTTTAAGAGACCAGTACTTTATGTTTCTTGAAGGTGGGTGAGACTGACAAGATTTTTTCTTGTTTAGCCACTCTGCTTATATGTAATTATTTATTGTTATTTACTGAAGGGTTAATTTTATGAAAGCATGTGCACACATACTGTATTAGAATTTCTATAAAGTCATCACTGTCACAGCATTACCATTACAATATCAACAATTGGTCATTTGTATTTTGAAAGCAAACAGCTTTATAAAGAAATGGAATGCATTTTACAGTCTTTTAATTTTTGTATGTAACATCTCTTCTAATGTGTAGTATGTTATGCAATAATGAGTTACATTTAAATTTAAATACTAGAAAGTACATGCAGGTGGTAGAAGTACATATGGTCAAAGGTCATGATGTCAACATTATCAGTATGCATGGGCCTCCCACTTAAGGGAGCAACCTGATGACTGATATGCAATGCTTGTCTTTCTGTATCTTTAGAGAGCTGCTTCATCCAACACTATAAAGACCTGAATGATATGGCCCAAAATTCACTGTATTCCGCACTTATAAATGTAATAAGAGACAGAAAATGTGTCAATTCATTACTGGGAGCAATCCAGGACAGGACTCTACTACTCAGGTTGCATTTGAACTACTTAGGAAACCCTCAACAAACAAAGTTAAAATAATATCTCTACTAAAAAGAATTTGGTGAGTATAGAGTTGGTCAGACCTGCTCAGTCATGCTCAATCCTACTCAGTATAAGAAGCACAGAGAGTCTATTCTAGCAGCATCAAATGCAAAGCAGGAACCCACCTTGGATGGGACTCCAGTTGGAAGGCCTCGTCTTAATCACATATTCTTGAAGCCAATTCAGTTCTCTAGGGTGTGGTGGAGAATGTACAAAGTTCAAGCAGACATTCAGTTGACACAAATTTAACACTAGGATACTGGATTCATCAACAACAGCAACAATTTATTGGTTGAGGTCTTGCGCTCAATCCTCAGCTTCTCCATTAGTATTTTCAGTGAAGAGACTTAACATTTGTTGTTTTCTGGTGTTAATGATAGAGAGCTCCTAATCCTATTGTTTACTAGATCACAAAGAAAAAGTGTTCATCATGACTTTGTGTCTTATTTGAGGCAGCATAACATAGTGGTTAAGGCTCTGGACTTCAAACCCTGAGGTTGTACCTTCAAATCCTGCCACTGACACTGAGTGATGCTAAGCAAGTCACTTCACCTGCCTGTGCTCCAACTGGAAAAAAAACAAAAGAAATGTTTAGCAGTTGTATCCCAAATGTTGTAAGGTGCACTGGATAAATGTGTAAATGTAAAAATGTGAGTCTTTTTTATTTGGTGTCTAGCTTTATTTCAGTGGCAATTAAATGCATAATTGTGTAATTCAGTATTATTCAGATTTTGCACATATCACACTTTTGTGACATCTTTCACTGTAAACTACGTAACTATACTTTTTTTTTCATTTAAAAGCCCTGGTCTTATTTGTATTTATTCATTATTGCCTAGCAGCATATGGATTTTTTTTCCCTCAAAAGCACAAAAGATGTCTGGCACTTACTGTTGGTTGACAGCATTCCCTTAACCATCAAATATGCAGATTCTTCTCACATCTTTTTGTACAAAATGAAGCATATCAATAATTAAAAGCATTTCTTTTATTTACATCTCTTGATTCAAGCTAATTAACTAAATGTAGTAAGAAAAAATTAGCATTCTAAGGTGTAGGGCAGCAAACTGAATTGTGCTTCACAAGTTATAGCTAACAATTTCATCTTAATTGGCAAAGACAAACTGAAGCATCCTGCTACATATGTTGTTTAATCTGTCTACGACAGAAGGTTCTGTTAGTAATTTCTCTAATTACCATGGCTCTAATCAAACATAAGAAAACAGAAAAGAACTGGCTTCTTCCTATGGATTAGTCTGCAGGGGTCTTGTCTTATTTCTGTGGTTTAGCCCGTGATTTCCAGTAACACATCTCAACTTGAACTCCAAATAAAAAACCTTACTGGAGCAACAGATGGCGAGATTCATCTTTTTCTCTCTGTACCTAATAATACATGGTGTTCAATCACAACAGCAGACTGGCTTTACTTATCGCCATTGTTCTTTTCTTTTGTTTAATCACAATAAAAGAGGAGGGTGTCTTACTGTGCTTGGGTTTAATCTCTTTTGGAGTGCCACTTACTTAAAATGAATTAGGAGGGAATGGCATTGTTTTGCAACCATTTCATTTATAATAACTGTATAAATATGACATACTTTAATGCTAAAATTCCTTCTATTTCTTGACAGTGCCTTATCGTAGGTTTAGGTTCAGTCGACAATAACACAGATACATTTGAAAACAAATGATGTTTTATTCATTTTGGCCTTCCTTCCTCACTAAAATGCCATTTTTGACTACCGAAAATAAATACTTTTCAAAAATGTTTTCTGAAATGTATCTCGAGTGGCATAACATTGCAGAGGAAGAACACTAAGTGAAAATGCTGATGTTTGACTATCATGTGATGATGCATTGAGTTCAGGTTCCTTTTGATAATTGCCTTTGTACAACAACAACAACAACAACATTTATTTATATAGCACATTTTCATACAAAAAAATGTAGCTCAAAGTGCTTTACATAATGAAGAATAGAAAAATAAGAGACACAGTAAGAAAATAAAATAAAATAAGTCAACATTAATTAACATAGAATAAGAGTAAGGTCCAATGGCCAGGGGGGACAGAAAAAACAAAAAAAAAACTCCATATTAACACATATTACACTGTGGGGATAGTTCTTTCCTAACTTCTCTGCATCACCCGATTGATACTGTGCCTTGAAACACTGAAACCCTTTTCCATACTTATTTTATGCTGAACGGCAATTCTATTTTTTCCATGGCATTGGCTACCTTATATTCGTGTCTAACTGTTAATAGCAGTTATAACATCACCTGTCCAGACAACGACGTCCGTTTTGCTCTTTGTTTTCCTGGTGCTTTTGACATTTGGATTTACTTTGCATTTGATCTGTAAACAAACATTGATCTTGGCTGACAAACCCTGCCTGCCCAATAAGAAAGAGTTACCAATTTTAGCATATGGCAAACTTAGAAAGTGATTCAAAAATCCTAGTTTAGATTAGAAACATTTAAAAATGAAATTTATCCATGTGGTTAAAGTAGTTTATTTTACATTGTCAATGTTAGTGTCAATTTATTTATAGAGCACATTTAAAACAACATCAGTAATGCTGTAGCCAGAGTGCTTTAACGTTAAAACATACAATAAACATAAGTAAAAGAAATAGAAATAAAATACAATGAAATGAAATACATTTTTTTACATTGCATTGTTTTCCTTTATGTATTTATCTAGCCCCACAGGGCTTTTTCTGAAAAAAGCAACAATCATTTGCTAAATGCCCACAGTAACTCTTAAAGAGTAAATTTAGAGTTGTTAGCTTAACACACATATCATGGTGTTTTAAAAAACATAAGAAATTTAGAAATATTCTGAACTATTTGTGTTTTGGTCACAACTAAAATACCAAAACTTCTTTTTTGTCCTTCCAGACATACAGCCTGTGATTAATATGCATTTAGCAGCCCCAAGGTAGTCTTAGCTGATACTGTTTTTGACTTGGTATTCTCTGAGTAAAAGAAGCATATCTGCTTTATTAATTGTCTGAGTGTAATATTATTTATTATCTGAGTAAAAGAGGCTATAAGAAACTTTTTCTTCTGGCTAGTGAAAGTTTTTCTAAATACATGTTAATATAAATAATAAAATATGAAGGTGAATCACACCAAATAAATGTTTAAAAGTCCATCCTCATGTTACTTGAGAACTGCTGCTTTAGACCACAAATTAAAATGACTCAAACATCACTATCGCTTTACAAAGAATTATTTAAGGTAGCATTTCAAGTCCTCCATTTTAACTTCACCTGAATCTTTACATTTAAATGTATACTGTATAAATACTATTCTTTATAAATTAAATTAAACAACAACACTTCAAATGATGAAACACTAACAAGAGCAAAAAATACATTTTGGCAGCTATGGCATGCTCTGTATTTATGTTGGAATGCATGTGCAAGGAAGTACTGAATCCAAATAAGCAACAAACAATTGGCTAAACATCCAAGTGGCACCATATTTGGAAAAAGTCAAAAGAATATTTGATGTAGACCATAAGGGAGTGAATGGAAATATTCTTAAACCTTCATATTGCACTTCTTTAGCATCTCATTTTTCAAAGAGGCTAATTTGTGTAGTGAATATTTTCAGCTTGTGGTTGATTTTCCAAAGCAATTTACTCTTCTTTATGATACCAAGCCATTCAGAATAGCGTAATGTGAGGAACATTTTAATAGATCTTGTGGTCAGCCAAAGTAACATTAACAACTCAGTGTAAGGAAAACCACCTTGCGGTAACACTTGCTTCCTCATCACATAATCACACTTATTTTTCCAAAGTTCGGTAGGGAGAAAGTAGCTAAATATTTAATGTGATAATTGAAAAAAAATATTGCAACAGTACAATTAAATTATAAAATATTTTATATATAACAAGGGCTGATTCTGATAGAATAGAGCACATTACCCTATGATCATATAATGGAGGAATCAGGTTCACAAAAAATATACAGTATAATTGGAAGTTAACAAAGTGTGTTTTGTTATCCCTTCATCACTGGCTATCCCTGGCCTTTTCTATCTTCCATTGAGCTAAGTTATTCCCATATTTAGAAAGGCTCATTTCTTTGCTTTTGTCTTTGCTGCAATAGACAAACTTCTCATGTCTACCTGGAATATTAGGGCAAGGTCACCATTCCTCATAAAAGGAGATTAAAGGAGGTTGTTGTTAAGAAAGGTATCCTGCCTTAAAAATTGTTGCCCTTATACCCCGTTGATGATGAAATACAAAGTTAAGAGCACAATACCCTGTTGGTAACCCCAGCTGCGTACACCAAAAAGAAGGTCGGAGAACCCACCCCAAACACAAGATCTGTGATGAAGTGTAGAGAGGCCAGTTTAGTGGCATGAGTGAGTAAGAGGTGTAAAGAAGAAATAATAAGGAATATTGAGAGTATGATGGTATATTTAGCCATAATTATGAAGAGCAGAAATTTGCTATGTGCAGGTGATGAGGTGGAGAGATCACTTAGGGGGACTAATGAAAAATAAAAGTTTTTGGGGAAGGGAAGAAGTAATGGTTGATATACTTGGGAAGATAAAAAGTGTGAGTGAGCATTTTATAGTTCATATGATGACTGATGGTAAACAACTAAAGAGTATAGTTTTAGCTTATGCCCTACTGGTTGTTAGAAGCGATGAAGAGAAAGATACGTTTTGGGAAAAGCTGATGTAGGTGATGTCTAGGGTGCCACAGGGGACAGTAACAATAAATTAAATATTGGAATCCATGCTGATAGTTGTAAGAGTATCTGTATGGGCTTTAGCTCCATTACCAGTAATGCTGAGGTGATATTGATGATCTCCGAGGAAAATTCTTTATTGCAAAATCCCTTGCTTATACAATAGGAGATCTTTTAGACGCATGAAGAAAAATATGAGAAGGAGTGAATGAGAAGTACATTTTCTGAAAGATTGGTACCAAATGAGAATGAAGTTTCAGAAACATGAGGTATGAATGGCAAGTGGGAAACTATAAAGAATGTCTGGTTGAAAATAGCAGAAGAGGTCTGCTGCTAGATAAACAGAATACTGAGCCACAAAGAAACATGTTGGTGGAAGGCTGAAATTGAAATGGCAGAACTGAATAAAAGACAATATGTTATAAAGAGTGGCAGAAAAAGGGTAGAAGGTGACAAAATATGTAAAGATGCAAGGCAAATTGCTGGGAAACAGTTGCAATGGGATAAGGAAGACAAAAACAAAGTGATCAGAATCTAAGCAGATAGCAAAGAAAAATACAGCATGAAGTTGGCATGAATTTCTTGAAAAATTTTAAAGGGAACCTCATGATTGATAGCATTGGGATTAAAGATACCTGAAAGCCGTCCATGGAAGAGTTGATGAATGAGAAGATTGGAAGTTTGACAGACCTTTGCATCGTGATTTTGTGTGAACGGAGAATTCCTGAAGACGAAGATGAAGTGTGCTCATTCTGGCATACAAAGGAAAAGGTGATCCATTAGAGTGCCAGTTATATTGAGTAAATCAAGCAGGTGCTGAAGATGAAAAGATATAAAAGAAAAGAATGTTGAGATCAAGTAAAGCTTAGTGAAATGCAGTTTGGGACATGAACAACAAATCTAATCTTTGTTGTCAGTCAAATGCAGAAAAAGCATCAAGCTAAAGGAAAGTTTCTGCATTGCACATCTTTAGAACCGGAGAATAAATCTGACAGGGCGCCATGAGAGGTGGTAAGGTGAGCACTGAGAAAGCTGGATGTGAACAAATAGTGACTTTAGTGACGTCAATGTACAAAGAAGCAAAAACAGTGGGCATGAGAAGAGATGAGGATAGCAAACATTTTGATCTTGAAATTTATTGCAGGCAGCACAGTTGCTAGAAAATTCCTCTGGTCTTATCCTTAGGTGACTGTTGTATTTCAGTCAGGGTCTAATACCTGGCTTGAGTATGTTTTCGTTTTGTTTTTTTTGTTTATTTCTGTCATTTTTGAATTATTAGTTTGCCTATTTTTTGTCATTTTGTAATGTTTGTATTTATATTGCTTTCTTTACATATTTTTAAAATGTATGTATTTTGTAGCCCTATGGTGGGCTGGCGCCCTGCCCGGGGTTTGTTTCCAGCCTTGCGCCCTATGTTGGCTGGGATTGGCTCCAGCAAACCCCCGTGACCCTGTAGTTAGGATATAGCGGGTTGGATAATGGATGGATGGATGGATGTATTTTGTACACATGTTTCTCATAGCTGAAGGTCCACCCTCATCCTTCTTATTCTGACTGAGAGCTAAGCTCCTTTAGAGGTTCATTTCGTGTTATGAAATTAGAATCAAGGATTGTTTCAATTTCTGGTTTCAGGTTATTTTAGCACTATTTATTGATTTTCCTGTTGGATTATGTACTGGACTTGTTTGCTTTGGGTTGCCTATATAGCCAAAACCTATTTTGATTATTTTTCTGTCGCCTTTTTCCCTCTTTTTCTTCATTTTCTTTATTCAATAAATTACTGAAATATAAAAGAACATTATTTTTAATGGTTTGTCTGAAAGGCCAGAGGTGTATGGTTATCCTCTCCCCTAAAGGACATTTTAGTAAAATTTGATATTAATGTATTTTAAAAGCCTGAACCCCATTTTGGGCCCATACAGGTTGGAAAAACTGCAATTCAATTTAGGGCTAGGCTGCCTGGAGTGGGATGAGGCCTGCTTCTGAAGCTTAGAACTAGTGGAAGTCAGGGCTGGCTTTTGCTATTTTGAGGCCTGCTCACCCATTTTGCTATTTTGGTTTTGCTTAACACAACAGTGACAAAAGTAAACACAATAAACAATAGAGGGCACTAGTGGCATTTTTGGCGTGAAAATGTTAGTGGGGCCATACTAGGGTTTTCCTATATGTGTGCATACTTCTCTAACTTTAACATTAATTTACCTAACTAATAATGTGTGTCCTTTCTTTTCTAATGTAACATGCAAGCTCACATACTTTTCATGTCACAAAAAATCAATCAAAAAGTAAATATTTTTCCATTGGCATTAAATCATTGTGATATTCTCTGACATCATCATTATTTGACCAAAAACAGCTATACAAATTTAAATTCTTACTAAACTGACAGTCTTACAACCACCCACTGCTCAGGAAAATATATTTTGAACAGCCTAAATTGAAATGGCAACACTTCACATTTAGAATCTAATGCAAACTACAACCACTGCAAGACTGCATGTTCATAACTACTATGCAACTTGCTCTTTGATCATCAGCATGAGGCCAGCAAATAATTGAAAAAATTATTTTCTGTTTACAGGACACACCTGTCATTTCCACACCAGGATTTTTGGCTCTTTGCAAACAGGAGTGTTATGCTGTTGGCTTTTTTTCCATTAAGTGGAAGGAGTACATATAGGCTTCCTTGGTGGGTTTTTCAAACACACTATGGTTCTCCTCAGCAGTGGGTTAAAATCAAGATGCAGCATAATGTCTTGTTAATGATACATTCCTGAGATTGATCTCTTTTCCTTTTTTTTTTCAAATTACTGTGGCTATGTTTAAGGGAACAGATACTACTGGACTTCTCGTACCTCCTTGCTTGCAAGACCTGGTGGCCATGACTGGGAAAAGCTTAAACTTGAAGTGAAAACATGCGATTAAAAAAAATATCATATGATGATATCAGGTGGTCCTCGTTATAATACAGGTGATAACTTTCAAGCTCATCGCTAAACTGGAAATTTCAGGGTGTACATACACACACCCCCAAGAGTATAAAGAACACTGCAGAGCCAACTGGTACAATTAGTATACAAAACAATTTAACATACTACAAGAAGCAAAAATTTTCTAGATATTTGTAAGTATTTATATTGAGCACTAGCCGTCTCCCGCGGCTCTGCCTGTGTAGTAGTGAAACAGGACAGTGAGGAGGACCCTGCCTGGCTCCCCACTCCTGACGCCATGGTCCCCCCTCCCCTTGGCCTGCAGCCTCTGTCTCGGATTAGTGTGAATATATCGCTCCTGCAAGCGAACTATGTTTCTTAGCACAATGAGAGAAGTCGCAAAATCAACCAGAATGTGCAAGCAAATTATAGAAAAAAAAACAGATCTAAATCTTTTAAGTAGTTCTGTCATTCACTAGCTAAGCGGAGGTAAGGTATGCCCCGAGGTTGGTGCATGAGTGAGGAGGTATCCGCCCACCCCACCCCGGCCCACTGCGCCTCTCTCGGATTCATGCAAATAAATCAGTACCGCAAGCGAACTATGATACATAGTGCAATGTGAGACTTTTGCAGCTTCACTCCATCGCGGATTTTGTATGTAAGCATATCTAAATATATATCACAGATTTTTTGCTGGTTCGCGGATTTCTGGGGACAATAGGTCTTTTAATTTATGGTACATGCTTCCTCAGTTGGTTTGCCCAGTTGATTTCATACAAGGGATGCTATTGGTGGATGGCTGAGAAGCTACCCAAACACAGCATGTTTTACGTATTAAATAAAACTCCTCAATGATATACGATATGCTTCCCGCACGGTGCTTCGCATACTTAAAAGCCCGAACAGCACCTATTGATTTTTAAATGTTTGCTTTTCTCTCTCTCCCCCCCTCTCTCTCTCTCTGACATTCTCTGCTCCTGACGGAGGGGGTGTGAGCAGAGGGGCTGTTCGCACACTGGTCTAGAGGATACGGACGCTCCTCTAAAAAATGCTGAAAGATTACCTTCAAATTGCTCCCTTTTTGCGGCTGCTTTGTCACGCGGTGCTTCGCATACTTCAAAGCCCGAACAACACCTATTGATTTTTGATTGTTTGCTTCTCTCTCTCTGTCTGACATTCTCTGCTCCTGACGTGAACTCCTTTGAAGAGGAAGATATGTTTGCATTCTTTTAATTGTGAGACGGAACTGTCATCTCTGTCTTGTCATGGAACACAATTTAAACTTTTGAAAAAGAGACAAATGTTTGTTTCCAGTGTTTTAACTGTCTCGACAATCTCCTGTGTTTCTGTGCAAATCTGTGACCCAAGCATGACAATATAAAAATAACAATATAAACGTATGGTTTTTACTTTGCGGATTTTGACCTTTCACGGGGGGTTCTGGAACACAACCCCCGCGATCGAGGAGGGATCACTGTATATAAAGCAATAAGAAAGTGCAGAATTGCAGTCATTCCCATTAATGTATACCTGTAAGGTAAGCATAATTTAGGATTGAAGCATTTGAAGATTTGGACTGTGTTTAATAGGATATTAGGTTATATATCACAATATTACAAAAAGACAGCAGCGTGAGAAAAAGTGCAGAGGAGAGCAACTAGGCTGATCCTAGGAACTGCAGGGTATGAGTTATGAGGAGTATTTAACCGTTTCAGTTTAAGCAAACTGAGATTAAGAGGTGTTATTTTAAAATAAACTCTTCAGTAAGAACCAAGGGACACAGTTAAAGGGTGTTAAGAGCACGCTTTGCAAAAATGCCAGAAAGTTTTTCTTCACCCAACAAATGATAGACATATTGAATAAATGAGTACTGTGGTAGAGAGTAAAACTTTAGACGCCTTCAGATTATTTTGGGCAATCTAGATAAATAGAATTGACAAGCTTTTTGGGCTAAATGGCTGTTTTTGTCACTATTGTTCTAATGTTCTAAGCTGAGTGACTGCAGTAGAAAAGAATCTCTTTGTGTCTAGTAGATTTTGCTTTTAGTGACCTGTAATCTTTCTGTAATCGTAGTAATTAAAAGAGTTGGTTGCCCAGCTGAGAGGTCTTTAATTATGTTTCCTGCATGTTCCCTGATGTGTGACGTATACAGGTTCTTTACAGTCTAGTTTCAGGCCCACAATCCTTTCTATTGTTCATATCACATGCTACAATTTATATTTGGAGTGAGCAGATGTATTTCAATTCCAGACAGTTATTGAGAAATTTAAAGTGCTTTCAAAAACTGTCTAGCTCTTTAAATCTGAACCAGCCCTGATTTGAACAGGTAAAATGTTTAAAGTGTATGAGTTTGAGGAGTATTTTACCATTAACCGTCCGAGGAAACAAATGTGCTGTTTAACTGTTTTAATAAGAGATGTTCAATATTCATCCAATTTCACACTGTAAGTGACAGTAGGGCCAAGAAGTTTTAAATGATTTCACCCTGCTCACCATTTAAAATGAGGAATGTAGGAGATGAGGAGTGTCTCCTAAAATCCACAGCCATTTCAATTATTTTAGAGTATTGAAGAGCCTGTCGCTTTTCATCATATTGATGGTGGTGATGACATCAGAAATGTGTGAAGCATTTCTTTGATCTTGTTTAGATGACAGTAGGCAGAGGATTTGAAGGAGGAAATACTGAAATGGGAAGCTACTTTTAAACCAAAACACCTGAAAGTAAATGTGCAAAAACACCATGATAATAGTAGAAGGTGTGGGAGTGGTGGGCATGCAGCCGTAGAGCATGTTCTGTAGAGATGTCGAGAGAAACGGTAGTCTGCAGGTGGCAAGCGTAACCTTTATTAGCAATATTTGTGTGCAGAGTGCAGAATGATGATATAGTAAGTGTAATTTTAGGTCAGCAATGAGTTTTTCTTCTTAGGTGACATGTCGAGTACAGAGATTTGGTACAAGCACAGCAATGATAACAAGAGTGAAAAGTGTGTGGAAGAAATTCTGAAAGTTGAGCACTTTTCACACTTCTCTCTGTCATTAAATAGTGATGTTAATTAAATCTGTGTGAGGAGGTATATACTCTATGAAAGTGAGATACAGTTGATGAAGATGGATCATAATGTCCTGGAAAGAACAGAGATCAACATGAGCATGTGTGGTGTGCTACAGAGTGAGAAGATGAGTGCTGTCTTTGTGTCCATCAATATGGTTGTGGAGGTCTTGAGAGAGATCTTTGATTTTACCCATCATGAGCTACTTCTTGTGTGACACCTTGGTAATGAGAAACCTTTTTATAGGCCATCAATTAGGACTAAACCAGCGGATGTTAATTTGAACTGATAGGGGGCAGGTTTGCTTTGTAAACACTGGCAGATTTCAGCTGGTTTCTTAGCTTTCCATGCCTTTTTGCACCTCCTTTCCTTCATGTGTTCAATACTTTTTCCCCATGTCATTCCACTTTATTACACATAATTTATGCAGTTATTTGTTTTGATTTCTTTGTATATGTGGATTACTTGGGTTGTTACCAATCTGGTGAAAAATACATGTCAATAGTTCCATTAGAAATATATTTACTGAGAAAAACGTTGATGCATGCAATACTTATTTCCCCTGCTGTAAATACAGTCATATGAAAAAGTTTGGGAACCCCTCTCAGCCTGCATAATAATTTACTCTACTTTCAACAAAAAAGATAACAGTGGTATGTCTTTCATTTCCAAGGAACATCTGAGTACTGGGTTGCTTTCCGAACAAAGATTTTTAGTGAAGCAGTATTTAGTTGTATGAAATTAAATCAAATGTGAAAAACTGGCAAAACTGTGCAAAAATTTGTGTCCCCTTGTAATTTTGCTAATTTTAGTGCAAGTAACTGCTTAATACTGATTACTTGCAACACCAAATTGGTTGGATTAGCTCGTTAAGCCTTGAACTTCGTAGACAGGTGTGTCCAATCATGAGAAAAGGTATTTAAGGTGGTCAATTGCAAGTTGTGTTTCCCTTTGACTCTCTTCTGAAAAATGAATTTGAAAATAAAGATTGTTCATTATCATGGTTTATGCGAAGGCTACAAAAAGCTATCTCAGAGGTTTAAACTGTCAGTTTCAACTGTAAGGAATGTAATCTGGAAATGGAAGGCCATTGGCACAGTTGCTGTTAAACCCAGGTCTGGCAGGCCAAGAAAAATACAGGGGCGGCATATGCACAGGATTGTGAGAATGGTTACAAACAACCCACAGATCACCTACAAAGACCTGCAAAACCATCTTGCTACAAATGGTGTATCTGTACATTGTTCTACAATTCAGCGCAATTTGCACAAAAAATATTTGTATGGCAGGGTGATGATAAAGAAGCCCTTTCTGCACTCACGCCACAAACAGAGTCACTTGTTGTATGCAAAAGCTCATTTAGACAAGCCAGATTCATTTTGGAACAAAGTGCTTTGGACTGATGAGACACAAATTGAGTTATTTGGTCATAACAAAAAGCGCTTTGCATGGTGGAAGAAGAACACCACATTCCAAGAAAAACACCTGCTACCTACTGTCAAATTTGGTGGAGGTTCCATCATGCTGTGGGGCTGTGTGGCGAGTTCAGGGACTGGGGCCCTTGTTAAAGTCGAGGGTCAGATGAATTCAACCCATTAACAACAAATTCTTCAGGATAATGTTCAAGCATCAGTCACAAAGTTGAAGTTACACAGTGGCTGGATATTCTAACAAGACAATAACCCAAAACACAGTTCGAAATATACAAAGGCATTCATGCAGAGGGAGAAGTACAAAGTTCTGGAATGGCCATCACAGTCCACAACTTGAATATCATTGAAAATCTATGGGATGATTTGACACAGGCTGTCCATGTTCGGCAGCCATCATATTGAACTGAACTGGAGAGATTCTGTATGGAAGAATGGTCAAAAATACCTCCATCCAGAATCCAGACACTCATCAAAGGCTATAGGAGGCATCTAGAGGCTGTTATATTTGCAAAAGGAGGCTCAACTAAGTATTGATGTAATATCTCTGTTGGGGTGCCCAAATTTATCTACCTGTCTAATTTTGTTATGATGCTTATTGCAAATTTTCTGTTAATCCAATAAACTTAATGTCACTGCTGAAATACTACTGTTTCCATAAGGCATGTCATATATTAAAAGGAAGAGGCAACTTTGAAAGCTCAGCCAATAATAAACAAAAATCCAAAGAATTAAGAGGGGTTCCCAAACATTTTCATATGACTGTAGATGCTGTGCTGAGAAGAAACAGACTAAGGTGGTTTTGGACAAATGCAACAAAAGGCAGGATGATTGGGTGAGGAGATGCACTAAGATGGAAGTGGAGATGAGGCCAGGAGGGAGGCCAAAGAAAATGAGGATGGTGATGATGTTGGATGATATGACAAGAATGAGTCACCCCAAGGGTGGAAGGACTGTGGAGGGTGATTCTGGGTAAACCTGGAAAATGTCTGTTACACATGTGATGGCGATGATCGTCATAATAATTAGTAAGTTTGTGAACTGAAGATTTTGGCTGTTTGCTTCCTATTGCTACTGTTAGATTTTGTGGCAAAAAAATCTGAAAATTGCCTTTTATATCTTCTTTTCTTTTTGGCTTTTATATAATGCTCTTGATGGCCTTTTGCATTTAGAGCACCATGAGGATCTGTCCAGATAAGTAACTGAAAGGAACCTTTTCTACAGATCCACATTGTTTTGAAAAACTCATCAGAAATTTCAAAAGACTTTGTTGGACAGTTATCTTATCCAAAGATCTTGACTATACGAGTACATTCTTCTCCTCTCTTGCTAAATGAATCTTACCCTAGAGGGGTCTATTATTTTTTTACATCTATGATGTCTCACTTAAAGGTTGTCCAATGCTGTATATGTCCTGGATTCTCTATAAGCACAGAGAATTCCAGTTTCTGTATTACATCTTGAAGGGGCTTGAGTTGCCTTGAAAGCTTGGATATTGTAATCTTTCTAGTTAGCCAAAAAAAGGTGTTGTTTTGCTTCTCACTATAAAAAGTAAATAAATCAGAAAGCAAAATTGTTTTAATTTATACATGGAAAACTAATGTCTTACTTTAAGTTTCTTAAAAACTACTTTCCAGTCATTCCTTAATCCTCTGTAGTAAATCAAGGTAGCGATAGCACCTTCTGGAGCTTTTTGTATTACCTTTGTATACCAGAATTTTTTCACAAAATACAAAACCATGCTGCAGATTTAATTAAGATTTAAGTCTGGTGTTGGTGACTGTGCATGTTTGCACAAATGAGGGCAGTTTTATATGGTCATCCACTGTAAGTTTATAACTACAGGTATATCTATTAATGCAAGCGTAAGCTCTGCCTCTTCAGAACTACAATAAAGAAAAATCAGGCAAGGACAATCAGTAAATGGAAAAGAGGAATTGTTAAATCAGAATTTAGTACACAACCACAGGTGAGTTACTTGAATAATAACCAGGTCAGAGATACGCTAACATTATCATTAGGTTGAAAATTCATCACTACAAAATAAGAATGAAACACTCCAAAAGAAAAAGAAGAATGCAGCAATAAAACATATTTTTCCCACACAAATCTTAAAATCTAGAATATTCTTGAATTTGATCAACTCATTAGTGATTACTTTAAGCAGCATCCATCAGAGAGATGAATACAAAAAAAGATAATTCATTAAATAACAAAGAAGGAAACACTGGAAAGTCTACCCAACTAAACATCCATCGATTAAAATACAAGACACAAAAGGTAAACCCAGCAATTTAATTTACAAATTAATTTGGAGGTTCATTGTTAAGGACATAAAGTGTGTGGAGATTATTTTGAGCACTGAAAAGTTCAGTTTAATGATAACAAGAAAAGAAATGGGTCAGGTAAAGCATGGGTCAAAACTGTGAGATCAAAACTAAACCAGTTTTAAAACCATAAGCAAAAGGAATAAGACGAAAACTCCAAAGTCAAAGATAAAGTCAAAGTCAAAACCAAAATGAAAAGCCAACTGCTAGGGCCTACTTGAGAATTAATGTAACAGATCATTTAAGCCTTTTCTTATTAATTAGCTCACAAATTAATTTTATTCTGAAGTAGCTGCTTCTCTTTAGGATTTAAAGTCATTTGTACCTGCGTCTGCAACGCTTATCACAAACTGTTAGTATTTGGATACAATAAAGGAAGCAAACTCCACAGGTGAATTGAAAAGAATATGGTAAAAGACAGTTAACATTTAAAGATATGGCAAAAATGCAAATTTCTAGATTTTGTTTTGACAAAATAAGAGAAGAAAAAGACTAATTAAACAATTAAATCATTTGGAAATAATTATTAATTGACTTCAGACCATAAATTACCTGGTAGATATTTTTAAAAAGGAAAAACATGTAGTATAACAATGAAGTTTCATTTGTTCAGTCACTGGCAAGGCAAGCATGCTGTAGCTGTGAAGGACCAGAAAATAAAACATATTAAGACAGCACTTTTGTTATATGAAGGTAACATGTAAACTGAAACTCAGAAACAAATTGAAAGTCATAACCAGAAAAATATGTTATAAAATATTGTACAAAAGAATCGTTGATGTCCACAACAGTATATCTGTCTGTGAGACCGGTATTTAAAGGGTCACATTGATGATGTAATCTTGGGTGACTTCTAGAGACAGGACATACCCCATGCAACCTCTGGCTTTGTACAAAAAAAAAAACCAGACAATAAAATGACAGCATCCATACAAAACAAAATGGAGTTGAGGCAGAAAATTAAAATAAAGATGATCGAACTTGTGCATTCTGGAAAAGATTTCCAATTGAAAAATTAAGTTTACCAAAAAATTCTCTGATGTGAAAAACATGGATTTAGGTCGCAAAAAAAACACAGAAAAATGTATTACACACAGGAAAAATTTAAAATACCATGATAACATGGGAGAATGAAAACATTAACAAGCTATTAAATTAAATAAGTTGTGCTATCGTCAAAGAATGGATTTGAGTTAAGCAACAGGGTCTGAAAAAAAACCTGCAGCCAGGATCAATCTTATATGCCCAAAATTTAGGGTTAAATTTTGCTCATAATAAATGACATGGATAAGGCATAAGAGAGCTGGTTGATTTTTAAGCCAAAAAATCTTTAGGGATGTATTCCTGCACAAACACACATACATTTGGATGTGTTGTATTTTACATTCCCAACAAAACACTGCAGAAAAATTATACAAAACTTGTACTCCTCTGTAATATTCCACCTAGAATTTACCCACTTCTGCAAGGAAAGTAGTTACTTAGGGTTAAATAAGGTTAAATAAGTTGGAAGAATCATCCATTTAAAAGGGGTTTAGGACAAATTAGGACAAATCAGCAGTTGGAAACATGCCCAGAAATCTGGTTTGGAGCTATAAAAGTGTTCAATGAAGTGGACAGACACCTCGGTTTTTTCTGGAGACTCAGCCACCATTAATTTCTGCAAGCATCAATATTTCATATGCTTCTCAACTAGCCAGCTGCGGTTACACACATCAGCAGATAAAAAGCTTTGGTGAATATTGAGGAAGAGTTTTGTCTGTGATTAGAAGGCAATGTCAAGGAAAAATAAAGACTGTATGTTTTTATCAGTATAGTTATACACCTGTAATATGGAGGTTTACAAAAGCTACTGACAGGATGTGTATGTCTGATAAAATAGGTAAAATACTAGTTCTGTTTTACTGCACTTACTGTAGATGAGAATTTTCATGGTTTGCACAACACAGATACATTAAAAACAATCTGTTATTACTAAGTAATAATTCTTAAACACACACATTTATACATATAAGGAAGAGGAGAAGAAGCACAGGCAAACACACAGGGTCTGGAGTTTATTAGTCCAGTAAGGGTGTACATGAGTTGAATCCGGATATGTACAAAACACTTATGCACCTTCCATAACTCTGCATACTTCTGATAGAGTGTCTACCTTACAAGTTGTGGTGGATGGCATAGACCCATGCCCGGCCAGGACACCCCTTTGACACTGGATCCAGGGGAGCAGTCATGGGATGCACACTACATCCCCTGGAATACTTGGTGGCAGCCCCCCTGGGTTGCATCGGGGCACAATTGTGTTACACTGGAGCACATCCCTGTTGGGCTCCGTCGCCACCGCCAGGAGGAGCTGCACGACTTCCTGATATATATATTATGACAAATGTAGAGGGCATAGCAGCTACCCAACACGACACAGACAGACTCAGAAGGCATAAATGTTTTATTTTATTTACTTCACCTGTGGCCAACGCCTTCCCCATTTCTCACAGGCACAACACAGTCCCAATAAGCACAACACCTAAACACAATTCTTTTGCTCTCTTCTTTTCTCCTCTTTTGTTTCCTCCCGGCAAGCTTTGTCTCCCTCCTTCCGACTCTGGCTCACCGAGTAGTCTCTTTTGGCGCCTTATATAGGTCACCCATAAGTGCTCCAGGTTCTCGTTGCCCCACTTCCGGTTGCACTTCTGGATGTGGTGGAAGAACCACCCACACGGGCTCAGAAACAGCTGCAGCACCCCCTGGAGGCTCCTCCAGATCCCAACAGGGCTGTATCCAACTCCACCTCCCATGAAGCCCTGCAGGAGTCTGGAGCACCGCTCCCACCCAGGGGGGCTGCAATCTAGCGTTTCGGGGGAGGTAATGCCCTGACGAAGGCTTGTTGCCCCGGACCATACAAGGAAGAGGCATCCTGGCCGGGCAAGAGCCCCAGCCTTCCACCACTATATATATATTTATATGTATATATATATACATATATTTATATATATATATATATATATATATATATATATATACTAATAAACGGCAAAGCCCTCACTGACTCACTCACTCACTGACTGACTGACTGACTGACTGACTCATCACTAATTCTCCAACTTCCCGTGTAGGTAGAAGGCTGAAATTTGGCAGGCTCATTCCTTACAGCTTCCTTACAAAAGTTGGGCAGGTTTCATTTCGAAATTCTACGCGTAATGGTCATAACTGGAAGTTGTTTTTCTCCATTTACTGTAATGGAGTTCAGCTGGAGGGGCGGAGTT
>JANRMT010062825.1:26496587-26569755 GCA_026402145.1 Polypterus bichir lapradei | reverse complement strand
GCTTGGATTGCTGCTGTCATAATCAGTTTGAGGTTCATGGTTTGTTTCAATTACGACAGTATTTGCAGGACTTGTGTTGAAGTGACATTCGGCATCTGTCAAGCGTTGTAAGCTTACAACTGGTTTCATCAATAACTTCACATCCAGCTTTTGAGAGTTTAAACATTCATAAACATCAAAGTGTCCACTACTGAAATCGTCACCTGTGAATGTAAGATGTTTAAGAGGCATTGGCGGTTGTCGAAAGGTGTAAAATATTTGGCCATTTCAGTACACTTAAAAGCACCAACCGAACAATTCAGCGGCAGCCATCAACTCACATGCAGAACCATAGGTGAAGGGCTTAAGCATTTCACTCTTCTAGTGCTCCTGTGTAGTATAATTATCTCCTGTACCGTCATCAGTCCACACCTTGAACCTGTCCCAGTCATTCAATACATAAGACACAATGTTCTTCCGGATATCAAGAGTGAGCCTCATATGGCCGTGCAATATGTAACACAGAGAATGGAAAAGGTAAGTGCCATCTCCGGGCATGGAAACCACTCGGTAAGTGACAGTTCTTTGATCGATGGTGATTACCTCGATAGACATGGTAATGGGGGTTGGAATGATGAAGGAAATGGGTACCTGAGTAATGTAAAGTAAGTGTAAAATACCTATACAATAACTATAATTGTAATAAACAAACAATAAAACAGCAGAGAAGCCGTGGATTAAACAAAAAGGCTGTAGTTATCAGCAGGGAGACGTGAATCCCGTGACGAAGCAAGGAAGGGAATGTACAGACTGGAGCGACGGACGGCCTTATATAGGCAGGCAGCCAACAACGTGGGAGGCGTTGGGATGGGGGACCCAACGCCGCCTCACATGGTGACCAAGCTGCAGGCTATTGACGTATATATGTACGTAAGTAGGATTCAGTTAGCGTTGGGAACCCGTGTACCAAATTTCTTGAAGATGGGCCCATAAGTAACAAAGACTGTTGAAAAGTTCAATATGGCGGTCGACAGTGGCATCATACCACCGAAATAAGTACGTATATTGGTTTCGGTTAGTGCAGGGAAGCCGCCTACCAAATTTCGAGAAGATGGGCCATAAATAAGAAAGTTCAACATGGCGGACGTTGTTGACCGTTATGACCGTTACGCGTAGAATTTCGAAATGAAACCTGCTTAACTTTTGTAAGTAAGCTGTAAGGAATGAGCCTGCCAAATTTCAGCCTTCTCCCTATACGGCAAGTTGGAGAATCAGTGATGTTGGAAAATTCAATATGGCGGCTGACAGTGGCATCTTACCACCAAAATAAGTACGTACATTGGTTTTGGTTAGCTCAGGGAAGTCACCTACCAAATTTCGTGAAGATGGGGCCGTAAATAAGAAAGTTCAACATGGCGGACGTTGTTGACCGTTATGCGTAGAATTTCAAAATGAAACCTGCTTAACTTTTGTAAGTAAGCTGTAAGGAATGGTCCTGCCAAATTTCAGCCTTCTACCTACACGGGAAGTTTGAGAATTAGTGACGTTGGAAAGTTCAATATGGTGGCTGACAGTGGCGTCATACCACCGAAATAGGTATGTACATTGGTTTTGATTAGCGCAGGGAAGCTGCCTACCAAATTTCGTGAAGATGGGGCCATGAATAAGAAAGTTCAATATGGCGGACGTTGTTGATCGTTATGACTGTTACGCGTAGAATTTCAAAATGAAACCTGCTTAACTTTTGTAAGTAAGCTGTAAGGAATGGGCCTACCAAATTTCAGCCTTCTACCTACATGGGAAGTTGGAGAATTAGTGATGAGTCAGTCAGTCAGTCAGTCAGTCAATCAGTCAGTCAGTCAGTGAGGGCTTTGCCTTTTATTATTATAGATTCATTGGTATATAAAATAGACAGTTGTAGTGAGTAAGTAACTGATTTTCTATCTACAATAACCAAGGACCAAACCGTCTTCCTTCCGTGCTCCACACATTTTTCTATGTACTATCTCTAATGGTGGAGTGCCTCAACACATTTTGAGTGGCTCAGCCACAAGATAGTGGGTGCCCAGTGCACGTCACTGCGGGTTGGCAAGCAGAGCAAGTAGGGAGGCAGAGTCCCCTAGTTAGCAAAAAATAAATAAATCTCAGAAAAGGAGTGAAAGGTAGCAATGCACAGAATTCACTCAAGCTCCATATGTGCAAAGTATAGAATTATTCAACTTAAAATTATATATCGAGTGCCTCTTTCTTGTTTAAAATTGTCCAAAATGTTTCCAGGTAAAGATCCAACCTGCGAACGCTGCAATCAAGTTCTAGCCTCACTGGGCCATGTGTTTTGGGCTTGCACCAAATTAACGTCATTCTAGACCAAAATCTTTAAATGCCTCTCAGACAGCCTTGGTGTCATAATCCCTCCTAACCCATTAACAGCTGTGTTTGGTTTACTTCCAGACTGACTTAAAGTGGACAAGGACAAACTAACTGGAATTGCCTTTACTACATTATTGGCATGTAGACCTATCTTGCTCAACTGGAAGAATCCTTTCTCTCCTATTCTAAGTTGGTGGGTAACTGATGTTATATACTATTTGAAATTGGAAAAAACCTAATTCACTCTTAGAGGACCTGTATAAAACGTTTTCAAAACCTGGCAAGATCAAATCAATAACATTTTAGAATACGCATTTATATTAAGAAAGCAGATTATTCCCCTCTTTTACTCCATTTATTTTTATTAATTTATTAATGTACTTATTTTTACTAGCTTTAAGTTTTACTTTGCTGGCTTAGCTCTCTTTCTCAGGGGTGAGGGTTGATTTGTTTCAAACCTTTTTTTGTAAAACTTGAGTTATTTGTATGGAATGCTATTTGATTTTAATAAAATCAATAAAAAAAAAAATAGTCACCCGCTCAACATGTTGATTGAATGCCATGAAGAACTCTGTTCATAAACTACAATGTGTGCAGGAAGTGGCAGCTGATAATTAAAAAGCAAACCAATAAATGTCTTTAGGGTGTTTTAAGGGCATACACAGATGACAAAAATGATTATGAAGGCAGCAGAAGAAATCCAAATAAGGAAAAGATGATACAATATGTTAAATGAAAATATGGGCTTGTAGCAGGTGAGATCCACAGATGCTCATGATTTGTGGAGAAAAAGCTTTATAACTAATTAACAGAGTAATTATAAATGATACATGGAATGAATCTCAACTCCCTGAAAGTGAAGTACCTCTTTTAAGAATATACATCAGCAATTTGGCAATAAAAAGCAAAACCAACATCATTCTCTGATGCCTTCATTACAATATATTTCATAATCACATTATTAAAGTTGAAACGCTGTTTACAAGTATAGATGCTCTGATTTATTCTTTAGGAAAAGTAGAAATCATGTGACTATTTCATATAATACAGTAGCAAGAAGAGCACATGAAACAGAAATCAGCCAATTTTTATCAGCTTTGCTTTTCAATAATTCCTGCAATTGATGAGATGTTGCAGTAAGGCTTACACTTTATTTCCTTTAGTTTTCTCTGTAGAGCGAGGATCCTACACATTTAACTTATGTAAGGATAACTGAACTACAATCAGGATAATACAACTTATCAATGAACACAAAAATTACAGAAATATAAGATAATGGCTTATATACATTGACACTAAAGACAAGGCATGAGTGAGTCAAGACCGACAAACATAACACAGAGGAGGTTTTACTTTGTTCAGAAGTCCTCTGGAGTTTCAGAAATGTACAAGCCCATTGCATCTAGTGTTCCTCATCAGAGTTTCAGCATAATGTAAATTCACTTTTGCTTTGATGCACAGCCATGGCTGATAAAGGACTTACTGTATGTTATACTGCAGCTGAAAGCTGTTTTATTTCCAATTCAGTGAAAAGCTTGTCAAAGCTGAACAATTACCTGACCCGGTTATTGTTACACAGTATGCAACATAAGAAAGCAGGTCTTTGGATGGCTGTTTACTAGGTATTTGGAGTTCCGATTTACTTTTGCACAAATAAAAGAGATTTACAATAGGATGAGGTTCGTTGCTGAACAGATTTGTGTTGTCTTTGCTTCAGCTTCAAGACAAGACCTTTGCTTGTGGTTAAGTGCTCTCTTTGCCTTTGCCACGTGGTTCTTTGACTATTGCGTGGTGTAGTCCTCGTCAAATCACTTTGGCTACTTTCACGCAGCAGCTCAATTTTGATAATTTTTTTCACTCTGACATACATCCAGGCTTGTAAGAGAAATGTGAACACATGGAATTTGAAGCTTTCAGATTAGATTTTAGACCCCTTTCATGTATGCGATATAAAAGCTAACGCTAGATCCAAATATGATTTGTGTTGGATTGCTTGTATCTGTATTGTCTGTAAATTTTTACTATTTTACTTCATTGTTTATGTGGCCTTCATCATGTCTTTGTCAATCAAGAAAAAATTTAAAATCAAGATATAAAATCAAGACAATGTAGTACCTATGCAGCATGCCACCAATTTCTTGTTTGCTTGCAGGTCATTCATTCACTTTACTCTGAAAGAATCATTAACATACATATTACTAAACTTAAATTTATCAATAGACAAGAAAAACCCATTATTGCAAATTTTAATATGAATCTGTATTAGTACTTACAATAAATGCACACAATTCACATAACCACGACTGAAAACTTAAAACAGAATGCTATTCATATATCCAGCGTATTAGAAAACACCTGCAGAGTGAAATACACAGTTTTGGGCTTGATTCTTACAATAAATGGTGCTCAAATAGGATATTTTAGTGCATTGCTGGCAGCCATCTGCTCTGTCTGGCCACTGCAGAACAACTGCTCCTTCTTTCTCGCTAACAGAGCCTGTCCCTACTCTCTTACTTGCCATCAAACTTTTACTAGAAGGAGAAGAAGGTCTTTGCTACTTGTCATTTTCCAAAATATGATCTCTGTGAAGAGAAAAAACAAGCACTTTACCTCTCCTCTTAGATCCCGGCTCTTCTTATTCCCCTTAAAACCTTTCCTGGTTAAAATAGTCTGATAGTCACATTCTTGACAATATGTGCAGAATTTTATTTATTCTGATTAGTTACCATTGATAGTTAAAACAACACACCACTTACCATTAAGCAAAATAAACCAAACAGTGTTTCAACATCAGTCCATTGTTAGATGATAGTTCAAATGGATATGCTGAAGAGACTGAATAATGTCAAAAAGACATGACGAACAGTGAAAGCAGTACAGTCTAGGGAAAAGCAGGTACTTTAAAATAATGAGAATAATTAGGAACTATGCTCAAAGTATACACTCACTGGCCACTTTATTAGGTACACCTTGCCAGTACCAGGTTGAACTTCCTTTTACCTACAGAACTGCCGTAATTCTATGTGGCACAGATTCAACAAGGTGCTAGAAACATTCCTCAGGGATTTTGCTCCACATTGGCATGATAGCAGCCATCTGCAGCCATCACGCAGTGGCTGCAGATTTATCAGCTGCATATTCATGATGTTAATCTCCTGTTCCACCATATCCCGTGCGTAGAATTCACACTAAAACATGGTATATGAACAAAAGCGGAAATGTTCATACACACAAAAAAATCCAGATGCATAAATCTGTGTGTTCAAACTAAACTTCCATGTTCTTCTGCTCCATAAATCCTGGTCAGTGTGAAAAGTAACGCATGTGCACGCGCATGCTACCACTCCCCAAACTCCTTCCAGAATTATGCCTCTTTGAATATGCAAATCAATATAAATAGCCCTTAAGCTCAGCATTCTGTGAAAAGGCAATGGCAAAAGCACAAGGAGAAATAGAAGAATTTCAGCGAATACCTAGTGGAGGCATGGAAAAACATACTATTTGTTGGTTTAAACAGTGGTATAAACAACAAAAGGAAGTTGATCAAGTGACATAGGGCGTCGGAGAAACTCAAAAGCTCAAGTTCACAAAGTCACAAAGTGCCTGAAATAAAAAAAAAGTTGTCAGATGTCAAAGTCACCGTAAAAAGGAAAGCTGTAGCCCACTGTCTGAGTGTCATATGAAAGCTTATTAGGGTACAGAGAAAAGAAAAAAAAAATAGGGACATAGTGGGAAAAAAGCTCAAAATGTCAACTTTAATCATGTAGTTTATTTTGCCATTAAAGTAGAACATCAGAAATTTCATCTTAAAATCGTTTAATTTACTAGTTTCTCAAATCCCATCATAACTAAAGTAGCACGTTAAATGCTTTGTTTTGTATGTGTTCTTCTATGTGCTCTGTGTGTGTGAATTACTATGTGCTTCTTAAACAGGCTTTCTCTTCCTCCGACAGGAGACAGAATCCATTACATTCATGATATTACAGCTATCTGAATAATTTAAATACTGAGATGTATACTTGATATTTTCATGATGATAGGAGTTAAAGCATGTATTAAACATGGGAACACAGTGGTGTAGTGATTGTTCATGCCTCACGCAAGATGCTTGCTACGCCGTGCGCGACCTTCGATTAAATCATTTATTGCAGCAGTACTCTTTCAAACGTACTAACCCCCAATTCCTGTCCTTCCTTTTCTTTCTCCAAATGCCCATTCGCCATACAATTAGCTCTGTAATAGACATTAAGCCATCTATAAGCTGAGAACGCCGATTCTTCAAAACCTTTAAGGAACATTGAAATATCTTTGTAGTACATGTTTAATTATTCTATCCATCTATCCTTCCAGTGTCGCGCCAGCCCCAGCAAGAACACAGCGCGAGGCAGGAACAATTCGTGAACGGAGTGCCAGCTCCTTGCTGGCGCTGCAACACCGTGTCCTCACATGTTTAATTATTAACAATATATATATTTAAATAAAGTTAAAGTTTTATCTGTATAACATAATAAACATGTTTTGCTGCATTTCATCTTAAAAATGATGTTGTCATCATATGTAAATACGCGCTTTATAAAGTGGCTCAGGTTGTGCAATATTACAACTGTATTGCAAGTTTACAGTGAGGTAATTGTACTTATAAGTACAAACAGTTCTACAAGGAGCACTTGATGGACTGATTGATTGCGTTTATAGTTCTTGGGATGAAACTGTTTCTGAACCACGAGGTCAGTACAGGAAAGACTCTGAAGCATTTGCCGTATGAGAGCAGTTCAAATAGGCAGCATGGCTGAGGCAGCGTGTGCTTGATGCTGTATACCAATAATTCTCTTTCCGATCAGCTGCTGTAGAGCTGTGATTCCACATTCAGATACAGTGATATAAATACTCCGAGTGGTGCAGTAAGAGTAATATGGAAAAAGATGATCCGCTGTGGCAACCACTAACGGGAGCAGCTGAAAGAAGAAGGTGCAGTGAGAGTAACAACGCTAAAGCAGCTATGGTATTTGGAATAGTTTGGCTATTCCATGGACCATTATATTGTTACAGATTAATTACAATTAGATGCCTTAAACTAATAAACAATATGCAGTTAATTTCAGTGTATATGATAAAGCCGCGTCAGGGATGTGGATCTAAAAAATAAATTGAAACCACACTTGAACTAAAGCACTGCTTTGAAACTGGGTGCCACCAGTTTGCAAAACTGAGTGGAGAACTTGCATACACAAGGGTTTGAGCTACAGTGAAAATGTGTGTGGCTTTACGCCAAGTTCAGGTTTTATACATTGCGATTTGAGCATAGAAACGGGAGTACACAACATTTTTGTGCATACACACTGTTTATACATGAGGTCCCTGGTGATTATAGAGGCCAGATGAATATAGTGAACTCACTGTCATGTTCAAGAAACCAGTTTGAGATGATCTGAGCTTTGTGACAATTTGGCCATTCTTCTCTGACCTCTAGCATCAACTAGGTATTTTCGTACTGCCACTCATTGGATATTTTCTCTTTTTTGGACTATTCTCTGTAAATCCTAGAGATCATTGTACGTGAAAATGCCATCGATCCACTGTACTAATTCCCTTCATAATTTTAAACACTTCAATCATGTCACCTCTTAATCTTCTTTTGCTTAAACTGTAAAGGCTCAGCTCTTTTAATCTTTCCTCATAATTCAACCCCTGTAGTCCTGGAATCAGCCTAGTCGCTCTTCTCTGGACCTTTTCTAGTGCTGCTATGTCCTTTTTGTAGCCTGGAGACCAAAACTGCACACAGTACTCAAGATGAGGCCTAACCAGTGCATTATAAAGGTTGAGCATAACCTCCTTGGACTTGTACTCCACACATCGTGCTATATATCCTAACATTCTGTTAGCCTTCTTAATGGCTTCTGAACACTGTCGGGAAGTTGATAGCTTAGAATCCACTATGACTCCTAAATCCTTCTCATAAGGTGTACTCTCGATTTTCCGACCACCCATTGTGTATTCAAACCCAATATTTTTACTTCCTATGTGTAATACTTTACATTTACTGACATTAAATTTCATCTGCCACAAATCTGCCCAAGCCTGTATGCTATCCAAGTCCTTCTGTAATGATATAACAGATTCCAAATTATCTGCTAATCCACCTATCTTGGTATCATCTGCAAACTTAACCAGCTTGTTACTTGTATTCCTATCTAAATCATTTATATATATTAAAAATAGCAGCGGCCCTAGCACTGACCCCTGTGGAACACCACTCTTAACATCGGCCAGTTCTGATGAGGTTCCTCGCACCATCTCCCTCTGCTTCCTGTGTCTGAGCCAATTCTGTACCCATCTAAAAACATCACCCTGAACTCCCACTTCTTTTAACTTGATGCCCAACCTCTCATGTGGCACCTTATCAAATGCTTTCTGAAAGTCCAGATAAATAACATCATATGCTCCACTTTGATCGTATGCTTTTGTTGCAACCTCATAGAATTCCAACATGTTAGTAAAGCACGACCTCCCTCTTCTGAACCCATGCTGACTGGTCAGAATAACTCCTGTCCTTGCCATGTGTTGCTCAATCTTATCCTTAATAATTCCTTCCATTAATTTTCCTGTGATGCATGTTAAGCTTACTGGCCTATAGTTGCTTGGATCTGCCCTGTCACCCTTTTTATATAATGGAATGATATTTGCCATTTTCCAGTCCTTCGGAATCTCTCCAGTGCTCAGTGACTTCCTAAAAATATGTGTCAAGGGTTTATATATGTACTCACTAGCCTCCTTAAGAACACGAGGATAAATATTATCTGGGCCTGGTGATCTGTTTGATTTCAGCTTATTTAATCTGAGGAGCACTTCTCCCTCTTCAATTTCCAAATCCCTCAGTACCTCCTTAGTAGTTGCGTTTACCTCTGGGAGGTTATCCACTCGCTCACTTGTAAACACCTCCGAAAAATGTAAGTTTAGGGCATCTGCTATTTCATTGTCTGTATCTTTTAATTCCCCTTTACTATTCCTGATGAACTTGACCTCCTCCTTGACTGTTCTTTTACTACTAAAATACTGAAAGAATCTCTTGGGGTCTTCTTTCGCCTTATCTGCTATATTCCTCTCCAACTGTCTTTTAGCCTCCCTGATATCCTTCTTAATGGTTGCTCTCATATTTTCATACGCTCTACGATTCACTTTGCAGTCATTAGTCTTATATGCCTTATACAGCAGTTTTTTCCTTTGCAACTTCTTTTTTAAATCTTTATTAATCCATCATGGAGTTTTTTTTAGTTTCCTATTAATTCCAAATTTAGGTATGTATCTGTCCTGCATTACATGTAAAACATTTTTAAACCTGTTCCACTGCTCCTCGACTGTCTCCACACTTAAAAGCTTATCCCAGTCTATCCTACTTAGACTTTGTCGCATCTTCTCAAAATTAGCCCTACCAAAGTTCAACTTATCAATTTTAGTCTTTGCATCCGTACTATTACAAAATACTGAGAACTATATTACATTATGGTCACTTGACCCTAGTGGTTCAATTACCTCTACACCCTCAATTCTATCCTGATTATTACAGAATACTAAATCTAAACAGGCTTCACCCCGTGTTGGTACTTTAACATGCTGTGTTAAAAAACAGTCACTGATTACTTCTAAAAACTCCTGCTCTTGTGCTCCTCCATCTGCAAGGTTATCCCAGTTAATATTTGGATAATTAAAGTCCCCCATGACTATAATATCCCCCTGTAAACTTGCCTTTTTGATATTACTAAAAAGATGTGTGTTGAAATTATTGTCTGAATTGGGTGGTCTATAACATACTCCTAAAATAAGACCTCTTTCCCTAATATTTTCCAGGCGAAGCCACATGTCCTCACTAAGATGGGGCTCATCATCCAACTGAAGAGGACTTACATTTAAACCCTGTTTGGCATAAACTGCAACCCCACCTCCTTTTCTGTTCTGTCTATCCTTCCTAAAAAATGTGTATCCCTCTATGTTACACTCATCTCCATCTTTGTTATTTAGCCAGGTTTCCGTTATTGCTATAATATCATAATTATGCTCTGCTACATACAACTCCAACTCACTTACCTTATTTTTGATACTTCTAGCATTAAGGCAAGCTATTTTTAAAGTGTTAATCCTTCTACATTTACGTGTTTGCTTAGAATTTACATTACTATGCATTTTTTTTTTCTACACCATTGTTTGTTCTTCCATATATAGATCTAAATCTGGCCTTTCCTAAACTCCCTGCCCCCCCATTCCCTAGTTTAAACAATCCTCGACTAGCCTACACATACGCCTCCCCAATACATTGGTGCCCCTCCGGTTCAGATGTAACCCGTCACAGCGGAACAGTTCCCATCTGTTCCAAAAAGAGTCCCAATGCCCCATAAACCTATACCCTTCTACCCTGCACCAAGATTTGAGCCACGCGTTAAGCCTTCTAATCTCCTCAATCTTACCTGGACTGGCGCGTGGCACAGGCAGAACTTCGGAGAAGACTACCTTGTCAGTTCTGCTCCTCAGCTTGGTACCTAACTCTTTGAATTTGGATCGCAGAACTGACAGAGTACCCTTATGTATGTCATTTGTTCCAACGTGGACAATGACAACTGGATCCACCCCCGCTCTGGCCAAGAGCCTATCCACCCTTCCAGGGAGGTCTCCCACCTGTGCTCCCAGAAGGCAACACACCGTGCGAGACTCTCTCTCTCTGGAGCACACATGCGCTTCAATCCCCCTAATGATTGAGTCCCCAACTATCACTACCTCTCTCTTTCTGGGAACTGGTTTTGAGGTGGCCCGTTGGGGCTCCTCAACCCTGCCTACCACCTCAGAATTATCAGAGTCACCGTCCAGCTCCGCAAGGACATGATAACGGTTAAACATTTCTAATTCTGGGGTTGATGCCCCCGGACAGTGTGCACCCTTTACCTTACGCCTTGTGACCGTGACCCACCTATTCCTACCTGTCTGGTCTGGAATCTCCTCCCGCGCCACCTTAGGGGTGCACACTATCTCTCTAAAGGACACCTGGGCCAAGTCCGCCAATTCTCTATTACAACGCAGGTCAGCCAACTCCTCCTCCAGTTCAGCGACCCTGAGCTCGAGGTGATGGATCAGCTGGCATCTCTTGCAGATGTAGCCCTCATAGACAACTGGCTCTTCCAAACCATCATCTAAAAAGTCCAACATCCAACAGGACTTGCATTGCACTGGCCTCATTATTAAAATTTGACTTGGGATTACTAAACTGCCTTAACTTTAACTTTTTTTTTTCTTAAAATTAAATTTCTTCTTCTTTCAGCTGCTCCTTAACTTAAATGGTAACACTAAGATCTGCTACAGATATTTTACACCTTATCTCCTTAAGCTCCTGTACTGTTGTCCCTCTCAGCTGCCTGCTATTTGTCAATGAGGTTAACTTACTTTTCTCTGCCTCTTCTCCTGACTTTGCGCTCCTCTTACTGATAAGCTCTCCACTCGCACTGTTTGTTTTCCCCCGTATTAATGAACCAATACGCTGTCGCCCACTTAACTGTTCTACCTCTGGACCGCTAAGGGCTGTTTAATCTAAAATAAACAAATAAATAAAACTTTACTACCTTATTTGCACCTACTGCTCCTTGTGCCTGATCGGCGTCAACGCTGGCCGTTTACCTGCGTACTGCAGAGCTTCTACCTTTTACTGTTTTGAAGTCAGCCGCGGCCTTTTTTTTTCTTTTCCTTTAAACTAAGGAATCGCTGTTACGACGACGCGGATATTTATTTACAAATGTCGATATCAGTTACTGCTGCTTTCTACCCTGCCGCCACGATGCTAATTCAAATACAGATAACAAGACAGGTACAAGTACAAATAACTTTTCCAAGCGCACATCCAAACACCCAGCTACTTTTGCTCTTGTGCGGGCGAAAAAAAAGCAAAAAAAAAAACCCTTCTAAAGGGAAAAAAAGCTTTAAAAAATCCCACACGGCTCCTTAGCGGCAACCAAAACCCAAGTTTTTAAGAGCAAAATGTATTTTTTTTATTTAAATCTCACACCACAGAACAAACCAACAACTCTCAACAGACTCTAGCGTTTGCAAAGCACACGTGACTCTCACGTAGTTCCCAATCAAGAAAGCAACAGATCAAGAACAAACTAATGAGAAAGCCCAACCACTTCTATTATGAAGCAGTGGTAAGATCAATGGGAAAACCCTATAGGATACCTTTGTTAAGAAGAAGAATCAACATGTATATGAAGTTACTGGTGGCTGAGATCGATTGGCTAAGATGATAGAATTTTGCATTTTAAGAGCCAGTTGAAGTGATGTATTAGATAAGGTAATAGAAAAGTACAAAAGGCAATGAATTGTATTAATGATTGCTCACTCCATGGACTGAAACTTTTGTGCATATCTGTGTGGAAGTAAAGAATCATTCTGCCTTTTCATTTGATGTCAATGAATGAAAACAGAGGAAAGTTTTTTTGAACAACAATGAGCAAGAGGAATATCAATTTTAAATACAAGACTGGAGACATTGTCATACAGAAAGTTACCTCTGAAAAGGATTTAGGAGTGTATGTTTATGCAACATTTTCATTGACTAAGCAATACACAGAAGCAATTAAAAAGGCAAATAAATTGTTAGGTTATATCCTAAAAACTGTGGTATTTAAGTCATGAGATGTTATGCTCAAACTATATAATGCACTAGTAAGACCACATCTGGAGTATTGTGTGCAGTTGTCGTCACCACAAGAAAGACATAGTAGCACTTGAAGCTGTGCAGAGTAGAGCAACCAAGTACATTCCAAGACTTAAGGACATGTCCTACTCTGACAGTCACAGAGAATTAAACCTGTTTAGTTTCAAGCAGAGGAGACTGCATGGGGACCTAATCCAGGTATTTAAAATCCTGAAAGGCATTGATAAAGTAGATTCAACATTATTCTTTCATCTTAAGAGTGAATCACATACTCAAGGACATCAGTGGAAATTGAGGAAAAGTGCATTTAAAACTTAAGCCAGAAAAGAAACTACCAAGACATGTAGTCAAACCAGAAACCTTGACCACCTTTAAGAAAAATCTGGATGAGATATTGGGACAACTTAGCTTTAGTTAAAGAAATAGGCTTGATGGATTGAATGGTTTCCTCTCGTTTGTCAAATTTCCTGTGTTCTTTTGTCCTTACATGTGTCGATTGCAGCATTCCTACCCAGGAACGCAGTTTGGAATAAGATGACTTTCGATTTTAAATGTTAGAATTTAGATTGAAGATTTACTGAGTTTTCTTTTTCTTTTATCTGTTGTTGGAAGACTCCAAAGCTATTTTTACAATCACTAAAATAAATAAGTGCTTGAATAGAACTGTTTATCAATTTCATTTGTGGAATTTAGAGCCTAGAATGTGACACAATAAACCCTAATTTAATAAGCTTTCTCTGGTAAAACAATATACTTGACAGGTATGAAGAAAGCCATCTGTTTCTCCTCTATCTGCATTACAGCTTGCTTTCTGAATTTCATTTGGTAACCAGACATATTTTTCAAAGATGGCATCTGCAGGGATGTTAGCTCACGAGGCATCTGGAAGAACAATCATTTTAAGCTTTCAACCTCAAGTTAAACTCTTACTTGCTCTGATGGACATGTTAATGCCGCTATAAGCAGTTATGGGATTATATATATCTGAAATGGACTCTGGGCCAAAAAGCAGAATTTACATATTCCCTTAAAAAATAGGTGTATACATCTTTTCATTCTCCTTGGAACCAGGAAAATCATTCATGCAATTCTTTTGGAACTGAAAGCCATTTTTTTCAGCCTGGAACTTTCCCCTTCCTTCAAGGTTCCTGAAGTTGGACACTCTGAAATCCCTTTTGATACCATGGTGACTGAACCCAATTTAGTAGGAAAAATCTTTCTTTAAGAATGGACACTTGGCACCTTTTTTCCATTGACGTTTCAGAGGAAAAGGCAAAGAACGTAGAAGTCAAAGGTTACATTCATGTTGTAGCTAAAAGTGACTTGATTACAATATTTGACAAATATTACCAGGTTATGTTATACCTTTAGTTGTAATGGCAGGCATATTTTTAAATAGGGATTGGAGGATGAAACATAGGTCTAAACTGAACAAAAACTTACAGCCAAAAATAAGTCCTATCTTTTACCAAAGCCCTATCAGAAACCAAAATGCGTAATCAAGAAACCTAAAGCAAGACGTCTGCATTTTGTAAAGTGAAAATTAACATAATGCATTTTAATCTAATCTTGGATAACCAGGAAGTGCATAACCCCTGACCTGACCTTTACACCCTGCATTTAGTCACATCGCTGGTCATGACCTCTGGTTGTCCTGCATAGTAACATGACTATCAACTACACACAAGTTAAATCCAGAGCTGGTTCCACAAGAAACAAGAAGTTCCAAAAAAGGTACATAATAAACAAGGAATAAATTAAAATTGAAATCAAATCATAATACAATGTTTGATTGTTCAAAATAAATTTTACAATCGAGCCAAATTTGAAATGAATGTGAACAAATATCTATTCTGAATGTTAGCCCACGTGCACAAAATCAAAACATATATATCTGTCATGTATGTGCATTGGAGGATCTCCTCATGGGTTTCATCAAGGTATGTAATAACCCACTGGGGTGAGAGGGGGTGCTGTCACTAACTTTCTCTTCTCTTCTCCCTGTAGCTCCGAGAAACCTCACAGTGATACCACTTAGCCCTGCTTCTTCTGGTTCATCAGCTACAAGAAACCTGGAAGGAGACACATTTTATGACCACAGCAACCCACCTGATGTAAAAAACCCTTATTTCAGCAGAAGTGCGCCAAATCTATTTGCTTATATTTCGCCTGAGGGCTACAACATAACACCAAGAGGTATTTCTTTTGTTGGAGTTTTATGTTTGATTAAATTGGGCTGCCCAGTTGGCATCCCAGCTTTTATCCTTCCACAAACTGTCATTTCTGGACCCAATGCCCCAGTTGGTGTAGTTGGCAGGATTGGCCGAGGCAATGACAAAACCCAGTACCCTGGCAGAGCTTGTGCTGCAACTGGCAGACCAAGTGACTGGGCTGTTTGAACAGTTTATGTGGCTCGACCCCTTGGTAATGGAGAATATCAAGGGTGTTCAGCATGCGGAGGCACACGTATACAACAAAGGCTCTCGCTTTCACGAGTTTTGTTGAGTGGACAGGGTCATGGTCACATTTCTACCATCACAATCCAAGTTCCTGGCCCACTGACAGGGTCCGTACAATATCCAAGAGATCAAAGGGTTTGTAGATTAACTAGTCTAAACAGCGTTGGAGGGAATATGTGTACCACATCAACCTCCTGAATCCCTGAGATGTTCGCAGTCCCAACAACACTATGGCTATGCCCATGTTGTTGCTATTGGCAAACGTCAAATAACTAGACTTTGGGGACACCCTCAGAAAGGAACAGGGAGCCATCATATCCTCTGTCACAGGGGTCATGGATCCCAAGCCAGGCTACACCAAGCTGATAGCCCATGAGATAGTGACTGAGCCTGGTGTGGTAGTTTGCAAGAGGCCCTAACACCTCCCTGAGGTGATGAAGGCAGAGGTCAAGTTGGAAATATGACTGATGCTCTAACTTGGAGCATTTGAAGCCAGCCATAGCCTCTGGTCCAGCCCGATCATATTAGTCCCAAGATGGCTGGGCGTTGGTATTTCTCTAATTATTTCTGCCAGCTTAATTAAGTTCCCCATTTGAATGCCTATTATATTTCCAGAGTGGACAACCTCCTAGAGAAACTGGGTAATGCCCAGTATTTGTCCACCATGAATATGAGAAAAGGCAACCTTCCAGAGTCTGATGGGCAGACTGCTCCAGCCCCAAAATGCGTATACTGCTGCCTACGTAGATGCTGTGATCATCTATTCCAGTACCTGGGTGGAACACCTACACCATGTTTCAGATGTCCTTCAAACCATCTGTGACGCCAGCCTCAGCATCAACTCCCAGAAGTGCTATTTCAGGCTGACCAAAGCTAAACACCTGGGCTATGTGGTAGGCAGCATATGTATTAAACCACAGTGGTCCAAAGTTGCTGCCATACATGAGTGACCCTGGCCACAAATCAAGAGACAGGTACAGGCTTTCATGTACTGGTGGGGTATTACAGACGGTTTGTTTCCCACTTCTGAGCTGGCTACACCTCTCACGCAACTTAAGAAAAAAGCACCCAATGCGGCTGCATCTTGTGACTTGAAGATGTCCCTTATGTTGGTTACGATGTTGGTTTCCACTAAATATTATCTTCTCTTTCTTCTACAGACTGACACATTGGTCACCAGTGTTGGAGTCATACTGAGCCATGTCAAAAATAAGTCTGCTTTACAGTCCTTATAATTCTGTAAGAGTGTGATGGAAGCAGAAAGGAATCCCCAGCAAGCCAACACAAATATAAACATTCTGTCCTACCAATAAATCCGTAGAAAATAAACAAAAGGGTTCATCTTTGCTAGTGTACAGTAATTTCATCCAAGCTTATACTATGTTAGGTCTGTTTGCTTAGTAGAGTAAAAAGATATGCCCATTCTACTCTATCGAAAACATTTTCAGCTTTCAGAAATAACAAAACCTCTGGTAGGTTAGACAGTGTTAGAATATGCAACACATCAAAACATTGTTGAAGGTTAGCCAATAGATGTCTACCTTTAACAAGTCCAGTTTCATCTTTTAATGATTTGGAAGGAATTACTTGCTCGGTTCATTCAGCTGAAACTTTAAAAAGGTTTAACATAATTTTCCAGAAGTGAAATCACATTTTTGGAATGAAATCTTTAGCATTATTTGAGCAAACGTAACAGATATTCAGTGGAATTTAATGAAAAGCTATCAATCTGTATTTGCAGCTTTCCCTCATTGTAAAGAATTTATGGCACATTGGATATTAATGAACTTTAAAGGTTGTCCAGCTTTTTCATGACAAGTGTGTGCACCTGCAGCAGTGTTATTTTATTTAGCAATTCATTGGCATAAGATTTCCCTTCACGGCACTGCCATGTACAGATAAAATATTCCTTAAATGTGTTATTTCTTTGTGTTCACTAACTTTAGTTCAAATTGCATTGTTAATCTTTACAACTGTATTCTGAATTTCCATCCATTATCCAACCCGCTATATCCTATTCCTTTTCATGTATTTGCTGTTTCTTTATTGGTAAAAACATAAAATTCTCTTACTAGAATTGTTTTCTTACAGAGCACATCTTTAAGTGAATAAACATTTTCTTTTTCACTCTTAGGCATCTTATTAATTAATATGGATATTGTTCTAGTTTGCAATTTAATTTTAAACGAAACATATGAAATGATTTGTTGTCTCAGATATACTTCAGTGTTTCCCACTGCATTCTCTGAGAAAAGATCAATCTGTAACGGCCGACCCCTTTACCCAGCCGGCAGCTACACCTCCAAGACCTGTGGCCTGGATAATTTACTGAGAAATAATCTAACTATCAAGCCGTACTTCTAACCAATTAAACTTTTCCCCACAATCGACGGTGTAAATATAAGTACACAAAAACAGGATGTAAAATTAAACGGATTAAATGTATTAAGTAAAACAAGACATGCAAAAAACAGAAAACAGATATAAATAGAAATATCCCTCCACCCCAGCAACAAGACAGCACCAAATATAAATACAACAAAAACCCTCCCTTGCCCCTGTAACATATAACACACAACACGAATAACAAAATGACTGATAAACTGAATGATTGTGAACTTGAGTCCGATTGTAAAACTGTCCTGAAAACGAATGACTGAACTAGAGGTAAATGCGTTGTATGATTTTCCCGGCGATTGGAGCAACCTCACCGTGATTCCTCGGCGTATGGTGGATAGTGAATCGACCCCGGGGTCTCAGTAGATGAAGGTTGAAAAACAGTCCGGCAAAATGAAAAGCAAACTGGTGAAAAGGCGCGATGTGAAAAAACAGCAAGCAAGTTGAAAAGTGGTTGAAACAAAATGGTCTTCTTTCTCCTTCCTTCCCCTTCCTTCTTCCTTCCCGATTACTTAAATAGTCTGTGACGGCTGTGATTGATTAATTAAGAACAGGTGTTTTCCAGGTTTGCGGCTGTGGTCTCCTTCCATCATCCGTCCTCCTTTACTGGGACGGCATTAACTGATACACATACAAACAGCAAATGGGACAATGAAACGAGACGCACTCAGAACTGACATTTAACACTAACTATGTGGCCCCGCTACAAATCTATGTAGAAATCAACTTATTGAAGTCTTCCTTCAATAGTATTTGTTGTGTCTTTTCACAAATGTAGACGGGATGCAACCGGTGGCATCTTCCTTTATTCAATATAACATGAACAATAATCAGATATTCCACAAAAAGGAAAAAGAATCCCCTCAGTATCCTGGCTGCCTGTTTCAATCCTCCTCTGGGTCATCATCTATAGCAGTTTCCTAAAATGTCCCTCTTTTATATTCTGTCCTTTGACCTTTCAACCTTTACTAAAATCTTCATTTAAACTGAATCTTTCTTTATATTGTATACAAACACAATAAAATTAAATATACATTTCTATCGTCATTTTATCTCTCTCTATATATTGTCACATATGTGCGCATGGGAGGCAGCTAAAGGGCTTGAATAGTGACAATTCCATATCTGACCAGGGGGTGACGAGGTACACTGACTTTTTCTTTCAATCCTCTGCAGTCCATTCACGGGAAATTCCACAGGGTTCTGGCTCCCATGATGACGTAACTTTCTGCCTAGACAAAGTCACTTCAGTTTCCAGCAACTGTGATGACATCACTTCCTGTTTCAGTACCTGTGATGACTTTGCTTCCTGTCCAGAGCTTTAAAGCCTCCATCTTTGCCACATGTCATCAGTTCTGTTATGGACTTTGAATCAGACACAACTCTACAAAATCCAACCCTATTTGCAGCCAGGGTATAATATACAGGTAGCTGTCCCAAACCTTTTTATGTCTCCAGTCCATTCTTGTGATAATATAAAATCCAATGTCTGTCTGTGTGTCTGTCTGCTTTTCACGAGAGAACTACTTAACGGATTTACATCTGTTTTTTTTCTATGATTTGCTTGAACATTCCGGTTGATTTTGCGACTTCTCTCATTGTGCTAAGAATCATAGTTCACTTGCAGGAGTGATATATTTGCGCTAATCTGAAACAGAGGCTGCTGGCCGAGGGGAGCGGGAAGCGCAACGTCAGGAGTTGGGAGTCAGGAAAGGCCCTTCTCATTGTCCTTTTTCATTAATATGCGGGCAAAGCCGCAGGGCACGGCTAGTTTAACATAAACCAAACTTTTTTTAATATATATATTGTAATAAGTTAACATCAGTTAACATCAAATGTAAACGTGGAATACAATTTAGATCAGCTAATATCACATCATAATGTGACCTTGAGAGATGCTCTGGACACAGTGGCTCCCCTTAAAACAAAAGTGATCAAAGCACATAGAAACTCTCCCTGGTTTAATGAAAATACTCGAGCTCTTAAATTAGAGTGTCAAAAACTGGAGCGCAGATGGAGAACAACAAAGCTACATGTCTTTCAAATTGCATGGACAGAGAGTGTTATTAAATATAAAAAAGCCCTCTTTAAAGCTCACTCAGAATACTATTCTACATTAATAGATAGCAATAATAAAATTCCTCGGGTACTGTTTAGAACAGTGGCTAAATTAACAAATGGGAATTCAGATCAACAGTGCAAAATACCAACAGATATTAGCAGTACAGACTTTATGAACTTCTTCAATGAGAAAATTAAAAATATAAGATCCCAGATCTCAGCATCACAGTACAAACCAAATACCAGCTTAGCAGACCCTGCCGCACATTGCATTCAGCACTTTAGTAATTTTAATCCTGTAACTGTGCAGGAAGTCTTAACTTTAATTACTAAAATGAAGCCCTCTACTTGTTCCCTAGATCCAGTGCCAACAAAACTAGTAAAAAGTGCAATGGATGTTCTTGCAGCACCTATTCTAACCATTATCAATAGTTCATTACTGCATGGCACTGTACCTGATGCACTAAAAGTGTCAGTCATTAAACCTTTACTTAAAAAGTCAAACCTAGACCCACACATACTAAATAATTATAGGCCTATTTCAAATTTACCATTTCTCTCTAAAATACTAGAAAAAGTAGTCACCAGTTAGCTTCAGTCACACCTTACGCATTACAATTTATTTGAGAAATTCCAGTCTGGTTTTCGCACTGGTCATAGTACAGAAACTGCACTAACACGGGTTGTAAATGACATTCTGATATCCTCTGATGAAGGAAACTCCACTGTAATTATGTTGTTAGACTTAAGTGCAGCATTTGACACCATTGACCAATCTATTTTACTGCACAGGCTAGAAAATGATGTTGGGCTTACAGGCCCTGTGCTCGCTTGGTTCAGTTCTTATTTATCAAATCGATTCCAATATGTACAGGAATGTGCTGAAAATACTCCATCATTATACACAGAAGTTCAATATGGTGTTCCACAGGGCTCAGTACTGGGACCTTTACTGTTTTCACTTTACATGCTTCCACTGGGATCTCTCATTAGGAAACATAATGTTAATTTTCACTCATATGCAGATGACACCCAGTAATACCTTTCATTTAAATCAAAAGAAGTTTCTCCGATGTTGTCTTTAATTAGTTGTGTTAGTGAATTAAAGGAGTGGATGAATGAGAACTACTTGTCTTTAAATACAGATAAAACAGAGATGTTAATTGTTGGAGGGAATGACGCTGATCGCAGCAATATTTTGTCGACATTTAACTCAGTTGGAATCCCAATTAATTTTATTGAATCAGCCCGCAATCTAGGAGTTATCTTTGATTCTAGCATGTCATTTAAAGCACATATTACAAAGTTGTCCAAAACATGTTTCTTCCATCTTAAAAATGTTAGGAAATTAAGGCGCTTTCTAAATAAACAGGATTGTGAGAAATTAATTCATGCATTTATCTCTAGTAGGATTGTCTACTGCAATGCGGTGTTCACTGGCTGTTCAAACTGTTCTTTATACAGCCTCCAGTTAATCCAAAATGCGGCTGCAAGAATTATTACAAGAACAAGAAAATATGAATACATAACTCCAGTTCTTAAATCCTTACACTGGCTCCCGGTTAAGTTTAGGGCAGATTTCAAAATCCTCCTTTTAACATATAAAGCATTAAATGGCCAAGGTCCATTTACTTGTCTGAACTTATCATGACTTACAAACCTGAGCGCACATTAAGATCTCAAGATGCCGGTCTGCTTATGATTCCAAGGATTTATAAAATAACAGTGGGAGGTCGAGCTTTTACTTACAGGGCCCCTAAACTGTGGAATGGTCTTCCTGCTTCTATAAGAGATGCCCCTTCGGTCCCAGCCTTTAAATCCCGGCTGAAGACTCACTACTTCAGTTTAGCATATCCTGACTAGAGCTGCTGATTAACTGTACATACTGTATATCTGTTGTTAGTCATTAGCACTAAAACATAAGTAACATGATAATTATAATTGAATACTAACCCTCACCTATTCTGTTTTTGTTCTCGGTACTCAAATGTGGCAATTGGTGCCACGGCCCACCTGCCAAGTTGTTTGCCTGCCTATGGTAAAGTCATCCCTTGTGGAGAATCACAGGAATCATGGGAAAGAGGGGCCCTTTCATCGGATTGGCTGGCCGAGCAACGTTTCAGCCGTGGAATGGTCAAATGGGGAGGCAGCTTGACGGATGAGGTCTCCAGGACTCTAAAAATATCCAAATCTTATTATGTGATATCATCTACTGTTAAATTCTGCTCTGTACTTCTAAAATTTTTATTATTATGCTGTATTAAGGATTTGTTCAAGCCCATTGCGGCACTTCCTGTGTGATTTTGGGCTATACAAAAATAAACTGGATTGTATTGTATTGTAATAAAAAGCAGACACAAGCATAAATGTTTGGGGTTTTTAGGCCCCGTATACTGTAAAGCAAAAAAGAAGGTTTGTCAGTGTTTTCTAGCTCAGTACAACAGACGGGAAAACAAAGGCAGGGCAGACAATTTATAGTGGAGGACAGGAAGTGATGAAATAATGGGGAAAGCCGTGGTGATTAATGGGTAATTGACATCATCATGAAGGGACCAGAGGTAAGAAAGGAACCCGGAAGTGGGTGAAATCAACAGTCTTCTGGGACTGGTTATGATGGTGGTGCTTCGTTCTTTTTGAAGAAACAGAAAAAGAGAGGTTAGTACCCTGCCATTGTTCCCTGGCACGACGCAGCGCCCATCAGGTCCTTAAGCCACTCCCTATGCACTCATGCATGACAATATTATAGTTGTTTTTCCCGTACATATCAGTATTAATGAGTTAATTTCTAACAGTGATGTGCATTAATAGAGTTCAGCTATTTTAAATTCTTAAACAGTTGTTCTAAAGTTCAGGTTTTTATTCCAACCACACTCTTAAAATACTAGTTCATTAATGGCACAATACCGGGTTGTGTGGTTCCTTGTAGACCTGTTGCTTGACAAAGAGCCATTTAATTCTGGGAAGCGATCTTTGCATATGAAGTTCTTTGGGGTTTGAAAAGGTTCCTACTATGTGGACAAACCAGAAATCTCCAATGTATGGTTTTCTGACTAGCAGACTACAAACTGAGCAAGAAACACTGGTATATCACAAATGCAAGCTTTATAACGCACTGGTGAGGCCTCATCTGGAGTACTGTGTGCAGTTTTGGTCTCTGGGGTTACAGAAAGGACATAACAGTGCTAGAAAAGGTCCAGAAAAGAGCAACTAGGCTCATTCCAGGACTACAGGGGATGGATTATGAAGAAAGATTAAAAGAGCTGAGGTTTAAAGTTTAAGCAAAAGAAGATTGAGGACATGATTGAAGTGTTTAAAATTATGAAGGGAATTAGTGCAGTGGATCGAGACTGTGACTTTAAAATGAGTTCATCAAGAACATGGGGATACAGTTGGAAACATGTGAAGGGTAAATTTCACGCAAACATTAGGAAGTTTTTCTTTACACAGAGAACCACAGACACATGGAATAAGCTACCAAGTACTGTGGTAGACAGTAAGATTTTAGGGACTTTCAAAACTAGGATTGATGTTATTTTAAAGAATTAAGTGAACAGGATTGGCAAGCTTTTTTTGGCTGAAGAGCCTTTTCTCATCTAGATTGTTCTAAAGTTTTAAAAATCTGTTGTCGTCTATACATGGTTATTTATAACGCCGTTTGAACAGTGAGATGCTGCAATTATTGGTGACACTCTTGTTACTGGCATTTTACCAGCGGGGGAGGAAGATTCAGACATCTCTGAAGGTGACAGTGAGTTTTAATTATATTTTGCTTACCATTATCTATAGTTGTGTAAATAGTTTCCATGTGTAAAAAGACAAACAATCAGGCAGCAGATGCAGTATTAATTACTCTTTATTCAGTTCCAGACAATATTACAAAAGCTGAACCCAATGCTTGCAAAGGAGCAGGTAGAGCACAATTCCTTACAGTTTGCCTTTGTAAAGCCGTGCTAGTTCAGCACACAGCTCCAAGAGGTTAACTCTTGGAAATCTAAAGAGACTTAGAAGCCAGTCATCATCATGTGCCAAGAAATCAGTATGATCTCTGAATACGCGTTTTCTTCTGATTCTTCCATTTGCGATGTCCTCTAACAACACTAAAGCAACCATGGTAGTGGAATAGTTTGACCATTCTGTGGACCATTATATTTTTACAAATTGACTACAATCAGGTGTCTTAAATGTATAAATGAAATGCGGTTAGGGTTGTCGTGGATATGAATCTTTAAAAGAATGGGAAACCACACAGGAACAGTAGCACTGCTTTGAAGCTGGGTGCCGCCATTTTGCAGAATTAAGCAGAAACTGCGTAAGCAAGGGCAGGTGCTGGCGTGAGAATGTGCGTGGCTTTATGCCAAGTTTAGTTTTTATACATCGCAATGTGAGAGTGAAAATGGGTGTACACATTATTTTTGTGTGTATGCACCATTTATACATGAGGTCCCAGGTGCTCAGTTACCACCTCATCTGGAGCATACAGATCAGGTTGCTTCCACAAATGCACTTGCCTTTCTCTTCTTCAGCCACAGCATCTTACAGAGCCTTACCAGGAATAATAAACACATGAAATCTCAAATATCTGAAAAAATAATGTAATTAAGGCACTACTGTTTAAGAAGAAAGTTGTCTCATGTGTCCATACCTAATGAAGAATGAAAATAATTCTATTGGGATATTCATATTCTCAACTTCTTTCTAAAGAAATACTCCAAGTTAAGTATAAATGTAACTTTATCATTACAGTAAATGCTATACAGAACTGTTCTTGCTGATTATTATTATTATTAATAATAATAATATTAATAATTTTAGGCTAGTCACTTGGTTTTGCAAATAATTACATTTTGAAACATTCATGCTGTGTTAGTGCATCTGACATGCTTCAGCCAATTGTTTCAGCAGGTTAATGTCAATGCTTCTCTGTTGGACTAAGACAGCAAATCAATTTTTTTTTTGTATTAATGTTTGTTAAAAATAAACCAAACAAATATGTGAATTATTTTAAAGAACTGCCTTTAGAAATTGGTGATGCACCTGACCACATAGTTGACACCAGTAGTGTAAACCTACTGAAGTCAGGAAGTACTGATATCTTAATATCTTCCTTGCTATATACAAATTATTTGCAAAGAAATGTATTTCTTAGAAATCATGGCAATATTTTCAGATACAGCATATACTGATAAAAAAAAAAAACAAACAAAAAAACAGTTGTCGGCCATAAGAGAAGTTTTACATTCTAGTACAGAGCTAAATGGTGTCTTGTGGCACATCCAAGTAAGTAGAGTGCTGAGAGTGTGGAGCAGACTGTACAGTGTCCCTTGCATTCCCTATCTATGGCACGTTCAGTGACTAGGTGGGCATACTCACATTATGTATGCATGAATCGCCAGGTGTAATGATATGGGAGTTTCCTCCAAAGCAAAATAAGATGAGGCCTCCAAAAATAAGCTAGGGAGAAGACAAGAAGTCTCCTTCGTCTGCCCAGCAGACGCAACTTTAACTTTAGCCAGTCCCATAATGCTAACTGCTGGCTTCAGCTGAAGTAGGCCAAAAAATGGGGAGATGGCAAAAATACAGTGGTGTGAAAAACTATTTGCCCCCTTCCTGATTTCTTATTCTTTTGCATGTTTGTCACACAAAATGTTTCTGATCATCAAACACATGTAACCATTAGTCAAATATAACACAAGTAAACACAAAATGCAGTTTTTAAATGATGGTTTTTATTATTTAGGGAGAAAAAAAATCCAAACCTACATGGCCCTGTGTGAAAAAGTAATTGCCCCCTTGTTAAAAAATAACCTAACTGGTGGGGATCGATCTGTTCTTAATTTTTCTCTTTGTAAAAACTTGATTGCTTTGTATGGATTGTAATAAAATTAATAAAAAAAATAAATAAATAAAAAAAAAATAACCTAACTGTGGTGTATCACACCTGAGTTCAATTTCCGTAGCCGCCCCCAGGCCTGATTACTGCCACACCTGTTTCAATCAAGAAATCACTTAAATAGGAGCTGCCTGACACAGAGAAGTAGACCAAAAGCACCTCAAAAGCTAGACATCATGCCAAGATCCAAAGAAATTCAGGAACAAATGAGAACAGAAGTAATTGAGATCTATCAGTCTGGTAGATCTATCAGTCTTGCTGTGATAGATGGAACCATGAATTCTACTGTCTACCAAAAAATCCTGAAGGAGAATGTCCGGCCATCTGTTCGTCAACTCAAGCTGAAGCGATCTTGGGTGCTGCAACAGGACAATGACCCAAAACACAACAGCAGATCCACCTCTGAATGGCTGAAGAAAAACAAAATGAAGACTTTGGAGTGGCCTAGTCAAAGTCCTGACCTGAATCCAATTGAGATGCTATGGCATGACCTTAAAAAGGTGGTTCATGCTAGAAAACCCTCAAATAAAGCTGAATTACAACAATTCTGCAAAGATAAGTGGGCCAAAATTCCTCCAGAGCGCTGTAAAAGACTCATTGCAAGTTATCGCAAACGCTTGATTGCAGTTATTGCTGCTAAGGGTGGCCCAACCAGTTATTAGGTTCAGGGGGCAATTACTTTTTCACACAGGGCCATGTAGGTTTGGATTTTTTTTTCTCCCTAAATAATAAAAACCATCATTTAAAAACTGCATTTTGTGTTTACTTGTGTTATATTTGACTAATGGTTAAATGTGTTTGATGATCAGAAACATTTTGTGTGACAAACATGCAAAAGAATAAGAAATCAGGAAGGGGGCAAATAGTTTTTCACACCACTGTAGCTCTATCAGTCCCATAATAAAGTGAAAGACTCACAAGTGGAATGATAACCATAAAATCTCTGCTTGTTTGGAAAGGGCAAACAAAGAATCTTTATGAATAAAATATTTATTCATAAAAATATCAAATAAATTAGAAGCTCAGAAATGCAAAAGAGGGAGAATGGAGTTGCCTAAAAGACAATCCTAAGCAAACAAAATAAAATTCCCAATACAAAATCCAAAAAGCAGAATTACAAGGTTAGAAATAATCAGAAATTTAGAGAAATCCAACAACATGACAGACAAATGATTCCCAATATTAGGCTTTCTCAGCTTTGTTAAATAGCTAGAGGCAGGGCCCAGGAGTGGTGATATCAGGGTGATCCTGCCTGTTAGTGCTCTATTCACAAAGAGCATGAAACATAATTACATTTAAAGAGACAATACACTATTGAATCACACATTAAATCAAGTAAAATAACTTATTAAATGAAAAATAATTCAAAATTAACAAAAACAACAACAGAACCTACAATACTGTAATGAACTACACAGGTAAAATTCTGGGTGCCGGAGATCCCCGTATATTGTAGGCAAAAAACAAACATTTGTTCTTAAGAAAAAGGCAAAAGACATCTTTCAAGACACAACTCCATCAATCGATTGACTTCATTTTGGAAGAGGTGGAGATTATAAGGTGAGGTTGCATCGGATCCTCAACAGCTTCTAGTCTGTAGACGAAAAGGATCAAGATGTGAAGCCTTTAGAATCTCGTCTACTCGCATGTAACTGCATCCCAATACAGGACACAGGGAATTGGTAGTAGCACATTTTAGGGCATTATCCTGTTAGATAATAGGACCAAGCAGACCATCTAAACTGGAATCAGTGGTAGGATTTCCTTGACATAATATAGTGTGGTCAGCTGTTACTAATAAGCAATATAGGCAGCAAGGAATCAATGACATCCCAAACCATGACACCAGTGGTGTGTCAAATTAGAATTTCACCAATGGATGTCAAAAGCTTTACTTGACCTTAAATCTGCTGAAGGCTGATGGCAGTTCAAATGCATTTGAAAATATTCTGAAACAGATATTTAAATAGATGCTGTAAAAGTAGTCCTAAATCTGGGATTTATCAATGCATAGTGCGGCCATTGCCTGGTCATCAATGGATGGTTTGCTAACACTTTAGATGATGCAAAGTTGCAAAGTAATGATGTAAGAGCTGAAGATCTGAGAGAAATGTGTGATCTACTTTTCTGTTATCCAGCAATTTAAATCTGTTATATTCTTCCTATGAGAATCTTCCCCATTTTTATCATTCTTAATCTCTAAGTAAGTATAAATAATTATTTGCATAGTTAAATAAATCTACCAGCCTCCTGGACATCCATCAGTATGCAGGTCAGTTTGTTAATGTGGCTTCTTCAGCCAGTTTGAATGATTCCTGCACTTAGTTCTAAGCAGGTTTCCTACTTTAAATGAATTATACAAAACAACAATGATTATAGAATCTTTAAACAATTATTGTGGCAAGGTAATCGACAGCTACAACTGAAATTATTAAAAATATATTTTTGTCAATAATTAACAGCTACTATTGACATGATTAAACTATATTTTTCTCATATGCCTTAATGAATTTAGCAAGATTTCATGTTATGCATTACTATTAGATCCTCTATGGCCCCAGGCTCAGATGCCAAATTTAACATTGTTTTAATGTGTAAGGCAATACTAAAGGTAAAATGACAGTTTGATGATGTGGTCTGTACTTTTGAACAGAATTCGTATTTGTGTGGTATTTTATCTAATACAAATAATGCAAATTAGTTACAATGTACTTCTGATGTACAAAGATTTAAGCAGTGACAGGGAGACAAATAAAGAGAATAACGCATAGTGAAATTAACTGACAAGACGTATCATTTGAAAAATCACAAATCAATGCTTGCTCGATTTGTTTCACTCAAATGTCCATATATAGACAAATGCTGGATACACTAAAAACAACAAAAACATCAATGTATTTCTTGTATAAGGCTGCACCCAACTCCAATTCCTAAGGAGCCCAGCAGGAAACCGAGGCACCGCTCCAACCCAGGGTGGCAGCCATCTAGCGTCCAGGGGGATGTATTGCACCGTCCAGGACTGCTCCCCCTGAATATAGAGTGGCCAACTGCCACAACAGACACAGTCAGAGTCTTAGATACTTCAGCCAACAAGCCACCTCCCCGCTACTGGCCTTTCTACAGCTGAGTCATTGTCATGGCTGACCTGTCTGATGAAAGGACCCTTCTATCCAATGATTCCAGTACTCTTTTATCTGAAATGACTTTTCCATACTATGGTAATAAGAAGTCAAGCAAAATTACACATTTTATTGGTTAACTGAACAGATAATGTGCAAAGCAGCCAAGGCCCTTTCTTCAGGCAAGATGTAGTAAAGAAACTGGAGTTCCCTGTGTTTAAATAGACACTAGGACAGAGACAGCATTGGTAAACCTTAGAGTGGGTCATCACCAATGTAAACAATTAATAGACCTCTCTGGACTAAGATTCATTTAGCAGGAGAGGAGAACAATGTATAGTAAACATCTTTTGGTAAGATAACTGTCCAGCAGAGTCTTTTGAAGATTTTGAGTTTTCCATACAATGTGGATCAGTCAGAGAGATGTAAGTAATCCTCATATTGGATCATAAAACTATTGTCTCTATTTAAACTCTTTTGCAATGTGATAATTTTAGCATTAGTTTAACTTCCCATTCCTTTCTCTTTTGCTGTATCTTGAAGTTGCCCATAAACATCGTGACTTTAAAGTCCTTCTCACAGTGTCCACCGTTGCTGAAGTGAGCTCCTACAAGAACATCCCTGTTGCCATACTTAATTTGGAACCTGTGTAAATTCCTTCTTTGGCTAAGTGTTTGTCCAGTGTCTCCCACACAGAGTGCAGTGATGGGACATTTCATACAAAGAATTAGGTAGACCATATTAAATGATTTGCAAGAAAATGATCCCTTTATGGGATGTTCATGACAGCACTGTGGTATAACAACACATTCTGTATTATAAATGTGAGCACATGTTTTTTACATCTTTTTTGTAGGCAGAGAAATGTACCATTATCTGTTGGTTCAACCAGAGAGCTTAGTTGCTGCAGGTTTGGTGGTTGTCTGTATGCCAGGAGGGGAGGTTCTGGGAATACATCTCTCAGTGTGTCATTATTATTTATTTTTTTTATTATTTATATATTTAGTATTTATTTTTTATTTATTATTTTATAAGTTGTTTATAATTTTTTGAAGTGCTTCAAGATGTGGGTTATAGGTGACAAGTGAGATGCAGTTCTTGTTGTCCTTATTTTTATTTTCCAGGATGCTGTCTTTAGGTATGATAGTAACTTCACTTATTTGAGTTTGTGTTGTTTTGGGAGTATATCCTTTTCTAATGAAATCTGGACCTGTAGTTGTTTATCCCAGTCTGTCGGGTCTAAGCAAATACGATTGTAATGTATTGCTTGGCTGAAAATGATGGACCTTATATACTTGATGTGGAAGCTATCACTTCCCAGGTATGCCCATCTGTCTGTTGAGTTTGTGAAAAACAAGGGCTTTTGTTTTATCTTTCAGGTGAATGGTGGTGTCAAGGAAGCTGATTTCTGTTTTTGAGTAATTAAGCTTCAGCTTTATGTTGGGGTGGAAAGAACTATATGAAAATGGAGAAAAAATCCATATTATGAAGATATCAGAGGAGGGTTTCATGTCAGTGTGCATCTTTAAACCAATGTTGTATCTCCGTTACATAGATGAAATCTTCATCTCAAAACTATCTTTAAGATGCACTAAAAAAAAAAAAGTCTCTACTACAGGCATCACCAAATGGTGGACCCAGACTGAGTGACAGCACTCTCCAGACCATGATGCATTTCTGATAAATGAAGGAGAATGACTGAAAAAATTGACTAATGACTAAAAGTGAACTTTCAAAGATGAATTCATGAACCAACATATGTTCATTCTTCCTGCTGGTAGTTTAAAACCAGTTTGTCTCATGTGTTCTGAAACCGAGACTTTAGTAAAAAGCAACAATGAGGAGAGCCACTATGAAAGAAAACATGGATCGATTGTGCAAACATATCAGTGACAATCTGAAGTGTGGGCACGTAAAATAACCAAACTGAGAGCCCATGACAGATCCACCAGTATTCTCACACTTTCATTTACAGCTCAGAACCTGCAAATGAATGTTGAATTAAACATAAAAAAACATTTTCTGATGGGACCGTTGTAAAGAAGTGCAGTTTTTAGTTTTGTTCAGATGGTTCTGTTTTCTTTTATTTAAAATGTAAATGTGATAGGTCTAATTTTATTTTTTATTAAATATATGTTACTGTATGTTAAAGATACTGTAGTTGTAGCCGCCATAGAATAAGGCTACACTAACTGAAGAATAATGTTTACTCAAAGCTGTTAGAAATGGCAAGAGTATACCAATACAATTCTACTTATGGGGGGTTATAGGAATCTCCCATAGATTATGCATTGTCATCTAGTAAAATATTCATGAATCTTACAGAACTAGGAAAATGGCTCTTACACATCCGGCCCCTAATTGTTTATGCTAGGGCAGAAATCAATTACTTTAACTTTACTTACTAAGAGCCTTCACTACTTTACTGAACTTAAACCATACTTAAAACTTAAGAAACTTAAAACTTTAACTCTACTGTAAAAACACAAACACAAGCTTAAGAAACGTAAAATTAAGCATGCAAAAAGAAAAATTAATCATTTCAATCATTTGCTGCTTCCTGGAGCAGGCACAGTTTGTTCACAGGTCTGTCCAGAGTGTTGGTCTTGGTCTGCACACAAACTCTTCTGGCTGCCACCTTTGCATCTGGCATTGTCTTGATGACTTGACCCTTTACCCAGGAGTTACAGGGTGTAGCATCTTGTAATTACACCCACAATGTCCAATGTCTTTATGAACTTGTTGCATAATGACAGTAGCAGTATGTGAATTATTCTGAATGATTGCAGGGTGTTTTACTTCTTCTGGCATAGCTGATTTGTTGAGTCTTCCTCCAACTCTCAATATTCTTTCTGGCAGGACTGGGTCCAGCTTGTTGATTTTACCTTTTTTTACAAGCTGATCTTTGTGTAAGGCTTTAACCTCCTCTGGGTAAGCTTATAGTTGACTGAGGCGAATAAGTTCGTCTTCTGCTTTAGACAAGTCATCTAGAGACAGTGGCTTCAGCCTCATTAATGATTTATATTCCTTCATATGTTCTGTGATTAATGTCTTTTGTTTCTCTGGGCTGTGTTCAGATTGACTGACTGTATACTGAATGGCCTTTCTCTCTTCTTTCAGATGCAGTAGCACTTCTTTGAATCTAAGGAACCAAGCTATTGCTTTATTTAAATTGTACCATTCTGAGTAGTACTCTACAAGTCTTTTTACTCGTTCAGTTTTTTCTTCTACACTTACAAAATTTACTACACACCTTTTGATTTCCGGATCGTCATTAGTAGACAGGTCCACTTCATCTGGTCTCTTAGGCCATTCACTCTCTGGCTGTAGCAGGACGTTTGGGCTTTGTATCCAAGTCTTACTTCTGATGAAGCTTTCTATTGTCGATCCTGTTGACGCCTGATCTGCAGGATTTTGTGCAGATGCGACGTACCTCCATTGCGAGGATTGTGTGTGCTCTCTTATCACTGAGATTCTGTTGGCAACAAACGTTTTGTAGCGTGCACTTTAATTTGCAATGTACCTTAGTACTGTGGTGCTGTCAGTCCAAAAGATTGATTCTTGCAAGGGAATCTGTAGTTCTTGTTTTAACATTTAACTGCAACCAGTGCTGCTGTAAGTTCTAACTTTAGTATAGTGACAGATTTTAGTGGTGCCACTCTTGGATTCCCCATTAGAAATGAACAATGTGTCTCATTTTCTTTGTTAGTCAGAAGGAGGTAGGAAACAGTGTCATACCCATTTTCCGAGGCATCTCCAAAATGATGCATTTGTGTGGTCATTATTTGACTAAATCCAGGTGGTTTAATGCACCTGTCTACATTGTAATCCACAAGTAGCTGTAAATCGTCCATCCATTTTTTGCATTGTCGGACATACTTAACTTCCACTTCCTGATCCCAAGCATATTTCTCTTTACACAGTTCTCTTAGAATAAGCTTAGCAGGCAATATGACTGGTGCCAAAATCCAAGTGGGTCATATATTGAATTGACCACTGACTGAATACCATGTCTTGTAGCAGGCTTATCTTGCAGCTTCACCTGAAACTGTCAGTCTGTGTGCATCATTGAACACCCAAGGCTCTTTCAACTGGTAACAAATCATGGCTTAAGTACAAATCTTTTTCATCTATTGCCCTGTCTTCTTCAGGGATGGACAGCAAGACTCCACTGCTGATACTTATCCATTTTGTAAGATAAAATCCTCCCATTACACACAGGGCTGGAAAATCTTTGGCCAATTTTATGGCTTGTTTTTCTGTAGCAACTGACTTTAAACAGTCATCAACATAGAAATTATTTAGTACAGTATTAACTGCTTCCTCTGGTGCTATGCCTCCTGCATCCTCTGCTGTTCTACTTAAGGCATAAGAAGCACAACTCGGTGAAGAAGTTGCACTAAAAAGATGCACTGTCATTTTGTATTCCTCAAGTTCATTGTTTAGATTACCTTCAGGCCACCACAGTAAACGAAGAAGATCTATGTCTCTTTCTGGAATTTTCACTTGATAGAACATTGATTTAATGTCTGCCATGAGAGCAATTGGTTCCTCTCTGAATCTTGTAAGAACTCTAATGAGTGTATTAGTTAAATCAGGTCCTTTCAGCAACTTTTCGTTTAGAGAAAAACCTTGGTAAGTGTCTGTACAGTCAAAGACCACTCTAATCTTATTTTTCTTTGGATGATATACTCCATGGTGAGGTATGTACCACACTCTCTCTTTTTCAAGGGTCAGCTGTTCAGTGGGTACCTTGATGGCATATCCTTTGTCTAAAATGTCTTTCATGAAAGTTTTGTAATCCACATGGAATGTTGGATACTTTGTAAGTTTCCTTTTAAATCCAATAGTACGTTGTTCGGCAACACAACGATTGTTTGGCACTTTAAGTTTCTCATCTTTAAAAGGCAGATTAATACAATAGTGTCCATCTACTAGCCTTGAAGTATCTGTAGCGATGCGCATGAATTTAATGTCCTCCTGTGACATTTCCTCCTTTTCCTCACAACTGTGCTCTGGAAAGTCTACAGTATATTGTATTGCTGGAGTAGCATTTGTTCTATCTCCATTATTGTCACAATGTTGACTGAATAACTTTGCATTCTTTCTTTGTCTGAGTCCTTTATCAATCCATTAACAATCCACCCTCGGAATGTTTTCACATGATAAAGTCTTTCATCTTCACTATGTGTGATTTTCCATGGCTCCATGACTTTGCGGGTATTTGTACTTAACAACACAATATTATTGCTTTGGTCAGCAATTATCTGGGGTAGATGCATATCTTTTAGATATGACAATTTCTTGACATCTTCTTGCATAGGGATGTTCTACCTTTTCACTGGTACAAAGTTCATGTGAATACTTCTGGTAAATCAAAAAATGTATTTTCCTCTATCGCTCAGACTTGTAACTCTGTTAAGACTGTACACTTTACTAATTTCTGTCTATGTACTTTGTCCCTTTCTACAGTGCTGATGTAGATGTGAGATTTTCTTCCAGAAAGATTTAACTGCTCTTGCAAACTTTCTGTGCAAAATGTAACTGAGCCGCCAGAGTCTTTTAGAGCATATGTTTCTACACATTTTTCACTCGTTTCAGACTTAACTTTAACTGGACTCACAGCTAAGACACACTCTTTACCGGCCCCGGTATCAGTACAAGTCTCTAATGGTTCAACAGAAATTTGGGCAGAAGAAATGTTCTTCTCTTCTGACTTAGCGTTCTCCTTTTAAGAGGTGTGGCTTTATCGTTGGTGCCTTTTTCCTTATTCATATACAAAATTACTGGATGTAACTGAGAACATAGTTAGCATTTAATCTTTTCTTCACAGTCTTTACTAAAATGTCCTTGTTTAAGGCACTTAAAGCATAAGCCTTTAGATTTCAAAAAGTCAATTCTACTTTCTACTTCTACTTCTACTCTCAGGACGCCTTTCAAAGAATACTTACTTCTCTTGATCAGTGTTGTCCTTTTCCTTCTTGAAGGTATGGCTTTGTATAGCTGAGACATACACAGGATTCAAAGCTGATGTTGTGCGTTCGTCCAGAAAGTTCATTGGTTCGGCTAGAGGGGCTCGTCTGCTTTTCGTACTTTCAAAACTCTGAACTTTGTATTGCCACGGTGCTAGTAGGTCTTGAGGAAGTTTGGAGACTTAGTACGAAGGTTATCATTACTTTCAAATTGTTAACTGCTTTGTAAGTTGGGCATAATGTTCGCACATCTGCTGAGAAGGTTTGCATAATCGCTTAGACTTTCTTCATCGTTTGGCTTTATTTGTGGCCGCCCTTTGTCTTTTCTCATATATGCATCTGCTTTCGGTAGCTGGTTTCTATGAAGACTTTCGAGCTTCATTCTGGCTTTTTCATAACCTTCTAACAGTGACAAGTATTTACAGTTTTTGACAATCTCGTGAGGTGAACCTTTAGTAAACTGTGCCAATAAGTCTAATTTATCTATCACTTCATCGATAGCTTGGTCAAATGCTCCAATAAAATCCAAATATTTCATGGGCTCGCCGTCAAATATTGGGATCTTACTGTATGGCACATAAGGCACTTGAGTCTTATACTGTTGTTCTTTCTGTTGATCATAACGCTTATCATAAAGCGGTTGCTAAGGATTGTTTTTATTTCCATTGTTACGTGGAAAGTCACAAATACTTGCATCTTGTGGCTTTTTTCTTCTCACATCTGGTTTCGGAGGCACATTATAAGGATCCAGTCTATTTGGGCTGCGATTGCGCCCTTTAAGCACTCTCAATTTTGCATCGGATTTTGCTATGGCTGCCTCTAAAGCTAATTGATCTCTTTTAGCCTTTAATTGTATTTCCTCAGCTTTTCACTGTGCTTCCCACTGTACTTCCAAAACCCAGTCCAATGTATTTCCCGAAAATGTACAAAAAGTTTCCATTGTAGCATCAAAGTCCCTTTGTGTCATTCTCAGTTTATCTTCTTTACTCTGGAGGGATAAATGTTTATCATTTAACCTTTAGTATTCCAATCTTTGAACGGAGAAGTAATTCTCAATAATTAATTCTATAGTTTCACAGTAGTTATATTCCTTTTGTTGTAAATCCTTTATGACCTTCATCGTATTAGATAGTTGTTTGTATTTGTAATCCATCGCTGTTTGAAGTTTAGTTGTCACTGAATTGAACGAATTTCTGTCATCATGGTGATGGTCCTTTGTGACATCATTTTCAAAGCGACTCTCACTCACCCCACGCAGATGCTTTCTCTGGATGCTGGAATCAGGTGCCATGATGATTTTATTAGGTGTTTAGGTTCCTTTATAATTTATACAGTCTCGTGAGGAGCACTAGCAATTCTCAAATATGTCCAACTCCGATCAAAGACAAAAATTAATCGGTAACTGTTGAGTCTTTTTCAAGTTGCCGTTGTTTTCTTTCGTCGCAATACGATTTCAGGCGTAGAACACGCAAGCTTGTTTTGTTTTTATAATCCAAGGCAATTTTCAAGCTTTCAGTCCTAGGCAGGTTTCGATCTTAGACTGGTTTCAATCCAAGGCAGGTTTTAAACTTTAGTGTAGCCGTCGAAGCGTAAGGCGAAGTCAAGCACAGGTAAAATGCGTGTCGAAAGAAATCACTCAGTCCAAAAGTTTGTTTTAAAATATTTAGTGAAAGTTAAAAGCAAATAATCCACACAAGAATAAAAGAAAAAATAATTATACACGTAGAATAAAAGGAAAAAAAAAATGAGGAAAAATGTATCCTCTCTAAACTTAGCTTTTCTTGAGAAACTTTAATTACTTCTGTACTTAAAGGTTCCTTACTTCTCCTTTCTATACTTAAAGGTTCTTAATTTCTTCTTCTGTACACCTTAAGCGCACGGTTCAACAATTAAATATGTGCTGTTTTACAATTTACTTTACACACTCAAAAAGCCCATAGGCCGGTTGGCATGAGCACGTGACCACAAGCACGTTTTAAAACTGTATGCCTCTATCCCTTACACATGGCAAGGCTGTCACTAACTGAAGAATAATGTTTACTCAAAGCTGTTAGAAATGGCAAGAATATACCAATACAATTCTACTTATGGCGGGGGGGGGGGGGGGTATAGGAACCTCCCATAGATGCGTTGTCATTTAGTAAAATATTCATGAATCTTATAGAACTAGGAAAATGGCTCTTACAATAGTTATTCCAGAACAAATGCAAGGTCAATTAAATTCATAGGGTCCACATGTTTAAAGTCCTAACTAAAAATAGAAATTAAATATTGTTGGAATTCTTTGGTAACTATACCTTGTTTATTATTTTATAGACATTCAATGACTACATATATAGGGATCTGAATCATAGCACAAATGTGACGTTCGGATCTTTGATAGGAGAAAATTTTATTGGTCGGACATCTTTAAATTTTAATTTAAAGTACCTCTGTACTTAAGTTTCTGGTCTGTCAGATAGCTTACTGTTCTTACTGCCCTAGTAAAATGACACATTTCTACGAAACAAAAGTATAATATTTGTCCCTACTCGTTATTTCAGATTGTAGTAACTTTGCTAATTTATGCAAAGAACGAAACATAACCATTCAAATAGTGCACAGTGTCTATTCTTAAGTGAGATTGCAGCTATGGAGATCTTTTTAATGTGCCAGGAGCAAAGGTGCAGGTAGAGCAATGTTTTTCAAAATTTTTTCTGTGGTGGCACACTTTTGTAACCCAAAAAATCCCAAGGCACACCACAATTCTACCAACCCAAAAAGCAATAAATCTCTTAGAAGTGTTGAACTGTCCCAACGGGTGGGAAAGAAGGCAGCAAAAAATGCAGATGCATGATCGCTGTTTTACAGAGACAGCACTTACTGAGCACTTTGGACACATTTCCCAGCTGCTTCATCCGTTTGCCCTCTCATACAGGCAGTTTTCTGTCTGTCTGTCCGCTCTGTTAAAGTCACTGGCAAACATACACCCAGGCAGACAGACCACATCTACTGGCTGCTAAAGTGCTCTGTAAGTACTGTCTCTGCAAAGCAGCAATCACAGAGTTGCTTTTATGTCGTCTTCTCTAGGTAGTCCCATCCTCCGTGGACAGGTCTCGACCACCTAGGACCTAGGGGTACTACACTGTTATTTCCACAGCGCATCAGCTGAAAAGCACTTGTGTAGAGTATAATTATCAAGTCCTTGATGGTGAAGAACAATTAAAGATAATATATGCAGAGTTTTAACACAAGTTTTAATGTATGCCCATTTAAGAGATTCTTATAATTTCAATTAAATCAGTCATTCAAAGTCAACAGTCGTTTTGATCATTTTTTGCTTTGATATGTCTGTGTCTCATATGCTATGACAAGCTGAGAATTAATACATTGGCCTCATTTTATTATTGACTTCGTTTCAACTTGCCTTTTAGAAAGGCATTCAAATTCAGGTTGAACTTCTCAAATAGTATTTTGTTAAAAGTTCAGGTTTAAGGACATTGTTTAAGTTTACACGATGCCATTATTTTTTTAAATTCCTTCATTCTAAATTCATTTTGTGATTTAGTGTGTATTTACTTCATGATTTATGTATTAATTTTATATTACATGTTTTAATGTTAGATATGATTAATTGCAATTAATTATATACATTTATGTGATTAATTAGTTAATTTTTTTAATCGATTCCCAGCCATAATATATGTTTATTATATATTACATGTATATACATAATATACTGCGGTGGGTTGGCACCCTGCCCAGGATTGGTTCCTGCCTTGTGCCCTGTGTTGGCTGGGATTGGCTCCAGCAGACCCCCGTGACCCTGTGTTCGGATTCAGCGGGTTGGATAATGGATGGATGGATGGATACATAATATATACATATAATGCAAAGTTGACTCACTCATCAATAAAAAACAGTATTTCCTATTTAGTTAAAAATATTAATTTTGGCAGGATGATACGTCAGTAGGTATCTGTTATAAAAGGAAATTTTGACATATCAATATTTGGGGATAACTGCACCCAAGAACAGAAAAATTATATACCCCCAAAATCTCAATCAAAACAGATTTGATTGAAATTTGGTGATGTTATAGAGAAAAGAAAATTAGCCAGTACATTTTTTTATTTGTCAATACTGGCAATACTGTACTGGCACTTACTGTATAATAATATTATGCCAATCTGCATGCTCTGCAAATGAAGGATACAGCTAAAGTAATTGATGGGCCAAGCGAATAGCACCAGTAACCAATAAGGTGGACTGATAGCTGAAGACGGCACAATATCATAGGGTGGAAAATAGAGGCAGGATCATATTATGAATTGAAAAGGGAAGTTTGGTGAAGTTCAAGAAAAATGAAAGGCTCAATGGTCAGCAAGCGCTGGTTTTTGCTTTTGACTACTGGCACTCTTAATTGCATACCGGCTCTCCTCTTGGTTATTCATTCTGCTCCATCTACCTCCAGCTCCACTGAAAACTGACTCCCCACCTCCCGACTCATTGATCGGGGTGATTAGAACATTAAGGGAGAAAACAACCCTACTCCCATCCAATCCCCAATCACCTCACTCTTTCTTCACGGTACTATAAACTCCAAGGGAGAGACACTGGTCATAGAAAGCGGTGCTTGCATTTCTAATGAGGAAATGCTCCATGCTCCTCGCTCTTCATGTTAATACGTCAGTGTAACACGTAGGGTACTGGCACTTACTGTATAATAATTCATTACATTTATATAGCACTTTTCTCAGTACTCAAAGCGCTATCCACACAGGTAAGTGTATGTCCATCCACTTAAAGCACTACTGGGTATATACATTCACATGTGGCGATTTTAAAGGGGGACTACAAACAACTGATGAAAAACATGAAAAGAAATCATATACTTGAGTAAACAGCAAACATAAACATCTAATAACAATAATATTTTATAGTCAAATATCAAATTATATCTACTGATTACTCATTTCAGTTAAAAATAATACACTCTTCTGTAACATTGTGTTTTGCAATTACCATCAACAAAAGCCAAGTCACTAGGAAAAGCAGGAACTGATGTAATGCAGGAATGATTTCCTCATGACCAACTGTGTATAGCATGATCAAGAGTAAGCAGCTTCAGTGACCTAATAATACTATTATAATTACTTATTATTTGACTGTTGCCTTTATCTAACATTTGAGATACAATTGGTTACTTTTATTTTTTTTTCCAATTGCACCACAGGCAAGTAAAGTGACTTTTTTATGGTCGGTCACACAGTATCAGCAGCAGGATTTGAATCGACAACCTTACGGTTTGTTCTAGGTCCAAGCCTTAACCACTATCCCATGATGCCAGCCAATAAAATAAAAAACCTATAAATATTGTATACAGAAAAGTACTCAGTTACATAGTACTTCTGTGTGAAGGGTCATGCCAAAGTTAATGGCACTCCAATGTGTTAATTATGATTAAATGCTATACACATGCAAATGGGACACATTTTGGCACAGTTTTATTGTATCGTACTTAAAAACAAATCGGCCAGATCAGTCATATCAGCACTATGGCATATGATTTTCATGTCAGTTTAAACTGTAATACAAAAGGGAATTGTATTTTAATTCATGTCTGAAGGGCACATGTCATAACTAGAAGCAAAGCAGATGTGTTGCATTTCTTTTAGCAGCAGCTCTATGTGTATTGCATTTTGATTCAAGACCATGCTTTAATTGTGCCAAAACTAAATGTAAACCAATGACCAATCAGCATCAAAATGTGGGGTAAGGGACATCAACAGTTGGGGAAAGAGGTGTTCCAATCACACGGATGTTGTACTTTGAAAGGTTAACAGGGGGCTGATAAGGCAGGGGATCCGCTGTCTTACTGAATGGGGTAGCAGCTTGCAATCTAAATTACCACGTCATTCTCTCGCATGTTGAAAAAAGGGAAAAACTGTATATTATCTTTTTATCACAATGATTGTGAATAAACAGCTAAGAAGAAACCAAGTATATTCAGTGTATGATTTTTATTTAAGCTTTTGTATTGTATCTTAAACTGACATGAAAATTGCGTGCCATAGTAAAAAGCAATCGATCATTTAGTTGATATTTCTTTACATATGACACAATTAAACTGTGTCAAAATCAAATAACCCACTTGCATATGTATTGCATTTCAACATAGTTAACACATTGGATTAAATTTAGTTTTGGCACGAATAATCTTCAATACTTCTAATACACCTGATTAATCAACAGTGCTATAATTGACACACATTGTCTTATAAAATTTATCAGGTGAAGCCGGATAACACACTGTGATAAATAACAAACATAAAGACACAGATTAAGAGTTGGGGAGCAGGGTCTAGTTGTCCAAATGAGTGTCAAAGTAGAACAAAACAGACATTTGATGAAACAAAATGGGTTCTCGGAGGTGTTATGGAGTCGTTTATAGAAGTACAATTAACAGGGAGGAAATGAAATGGGTGTGAGGTTGAATGCAGCAACCGGATATGACGTCAGAAGTGGAGGGACGAAACTGAAGTCATTGGGATGAGACTGGAAGTGAGGTAGTTCCAAGAAGCTGGAAAAGAAGTTGTTTATATTGCGTGACATGGAGGTGGATATGGGAGCGTTATGTATGGTAGGATTGTTTTATTCTTGCGTCTTTCTGTAGATGAAAGGAGAAAAAAGCATTAGTGCTCCGTTCCAGTTCCCCATCTTCCATTCTTTTGTGTCCTATTGAGCCCTTTGGCTGTCCTCTATTCTTGCATGTGTACATATAGGGTGGTCCAGATCTAATTATGCAATTTTCATTACGCCATAACTTATTAAGTTTGTTACATAGAAAATCACCTAAAAAATCCCGGACCATTGAGAAGTGTGCGAACTGACGACATGAAGAATCATCTTCGCGCCAAACTGGAATCGTCCCCGCATAAATCAAAGTCATCCAGACAATCTGGAGCCGCATAATTAGATCTGGACCACCCTGTATATATATATACTAGCAGAATACCCGCGGTTCGCAGCGGAGAAGTAGTGTGTTAAAGAAGTTATGAAAAAGAAAAGGAAATATTTTAAAAATAACGTAACATGATTGTTAATGTAATTGTTTTGTCATTGATATGAGTGTTGTTGTCATCTCTCTCTCTCTCTATCTATATATATATATATATATACATAGCAAAATACCCGCGTTTGGCAGCAGAGAACTAAAAAGAAAAGGAAACATTTTAATAATAACGTAACATGATCTATAATAATAAAAGGCAAAGCCCTCACTGACTGACTGACTGACTGACTGACTGACTGACTGACTGACTGATCACTAATTCTCCAACTTCCCATGTAGGTAGAAAGCTGAAATTTGGCAGGCTCATTCCTTACAGCTTACTTACAAAAGTTAAGCAGGTTTCATTTCGAAATTCTACACTTAACGGTCATAACGGTCGATAACGATCGACAACGTCCGCCATGTTGAACTTTCTTATTTATGGCCCCATCTTCACGAAATTTGGTAGGCGGCTTCCCTGCGCTAACTGAAACCGATGTATGTACTTATTTCGATGGTATGACGCCACTGTCGGCCGCCATATTGAACTTTCCAATGTCACCAATTTTCAAACTTCCCGTATAGGTAGAAGGCTGACCCCATCTTCACGAAATTTGGTAGGTGACTTCCCTGCGCAAACCAAAACCGATGTACGTACTTATTTCGATGGTATGATGCCACTGTCGGCCGCCATATTGAATTTTACAAGCGTCACTAATTCTCCAACTTCCCGTGTAGGTAGAAGGCTGAAATTTGGTAGGCCCATTCCCTACAGCTTACTTACAAAAGTTAAGCAGGTTTCATTTCGAAATTCTACGCGTGACGGTCATAACGATCAACAATGTCTGCCATATTGAACTTTCTTATTCATGGCCCCATCTTCACGAAATTTGGTAGGCAGCTTCCCTGCGCTAACCGAAACCAATGTACATACTTATTTCGGTGGTATGACACCACTGTCAGCCGCCATATTGAACTTTCCAACATCACTAATTCTCAAACTTCCTGCGTAGGTAGAAGGCTGAAATTTGGCAGGCCCATTCCTTACAGCTTACTTACAAAAGTTAAGCAGGTTTCATTTCGAAATTCTACACATAACGGTCATAACGGTCAACAACGTCCGCCATGTTGAACTTTCTTATTTACGGCCCCATCTTCACGAAATTTGGTAGGTGGCTTCCCTGAGCTAACCAAAACCAATGTACATACTTATTTCGGTGGTATGACGCCACTGTCAGCCGCCATATTGAATTTTCCAACATCACTAATTCTCCAACTTCCCGTATAGGTAGAAGGCTGAAATTTGGCAGGCTCATTCCTTACAGCTTACTTACAAAAGTTAAGCAGGTTTCATTTCGAAATTCTACGCGTAACGGTCATAACGGTCAACAACGTCCGCCATGTTGAACTTTCTTAAACAAACCATGAACCTCAAACTGATTATGACAGCAGCAATCCAAGCTGTGAGATTTGAGACAAGATTACTGTTCACATGGCCAACTGTAAGTTGCATGCTCAAGAGTAAGCTCAGCGCACAGCTTGGTCATGTTACAACCGGAGGGCCGAACTGACAACATGGTATACAAAGAGATCCTTAACAAATAATTATTGGCATATTTTCCCTCAGTTTAAAAAGGTTAAATTTTCTTCTTAATAAAAATTTTAATGCAGTACTTCGCCGCTGCGAAGCACGGGTATTTTGCTAGTAATACAATATAATAAAAAGTAAAAGTAGAAGTAAAGAAGTAAAATGTAATAAAAAGTAAATATTAAATTAAATTAACACATCATCAAAAATAATATTATGAATTACTTTATCCTCTAACGTATATTCTATAAACAATGCTTTTCTGCATTTCTGTTTGCATATTGTTCAGGATATTTTTCTCTTTTTCGTTTATTGGACGATTCTCTTTGTTCTTGATTTTTATTATATGTGGGTGTTTTTGTTCATTTTCTTTTTTTTTTACAGTCATTATCAGCTCTTGCTGCTCTTTTTCAGTCATGATCTAAAATTTGAAGTTCTTGAATTGATAATTTGCTTTTCTGCCTTGCCATTATAACCAACTCCGTTGAAGGGCGAGTTAGCACTGACAGTGTCACATGATGGTACAGAGAGCGGATGCATGCAGTAGAAGTAATGAGTGGGTGAGTGGTGTGGAGTGAGTCATGACTAAATAACGTGGACATGATGCAGAAAACCTTTTTAAATATCACTGAAAGGATAGGTGCATGCTAATCACCTCCAAAGCTAATGTGCCCACCAAGGGCAACACACAAGATGGGCCTAATTAAGTGTCCTATGACAAGTCTACCTGTTGGTTTTAACTTTGAGCAGCGATCTTTTGGAACCAGGCTTGTACGGAAGAAAAACAAGGAAAAAACAACTATACACTTCCTACCCCTGAAACATTTTGAATTCAGTTTCTTCTTATTCTTTCTTCTACTGTCAAGTCCAACATATTGTACAATCGTATAGATTCATCCAGCCAACCATCCATTGTGAAACCAGGATTATGGGCAATTAAAGTGCATACAATTAAATTGCTTGACTAAAACTCAAAGTGTCATTCAATAAAACACCAAGCATAATGTTGAATGCAAAAACATAAGCAAAACAAAGAGCTACATAAATTATATTTTCAAAGCATCCACTGCCCAGCCTAACTACGGACACTCTGAAGTGCGTAAAGGTGCAGTTCAATGACAAAACCTTCAGTAGAATAACAAAAAGACTTAACAATGGGTTCATCTTTGGCAACTACACATCCATTCAAAAGAAGGATGAAGAGAAAGAGAATAAAAAAGTCTCAAATGCCAGTAAATCAAGGCAAGGCCTGTAATCAATAAAAAGCCATATAAATGGCCCTAACAACCACACAAAACAGGAATTTGGTATAATAAAACAATGAGGCTTTAAACTTCATTTTAATGCTAAGATGGATATAGCTTCTTTAAAACTGATAGGCACCAGATCATGAAGCCGCATTATATACAGAGTGTTTTATACAAAAACAATATTCTTAACAAAGTTCATTGTTTTTTCATGAAAGTCCTGGGACTCCTTACTCTGACGCATGTAAAACATTGATGATTTTTTCCCAGAATCCTTACCTGTAGTTTTGTTCACACAGGCCTTCAATATGATAGTTCATTGATACTTTTGTAAGGAGTGCTGTCATAGTAACAGGAACACTATTCCCCTGAGAAGTGTTGCAGAAAAAATAAAAAAATATAAAACTTTCAAACAATAATTAAAAAAATAGTAATGATGAATATGAATTATTTACAGTAAAAAAGCCAGCAAAAAATGTGTGCTTTTTAGGGGAAGACTATAGAAAGTTGTAGAAAAATGAAAGAAAAGAAGTCAATAATAACAGAAATCTTGACCAGGTTTAAACATTTCTGAATGAAATGTTGGACAAGAATGAATGTCTCCCCTCATTTATCAACCCATTTATGTTTTTATATTTAATTTTCAGTTATGCTTATAGACAGTTGCCATGCTATGAAGTTATTTTATCTAAATATAACAATGTACACTTGGGACAAACTAAAATAACGTAAATAGTTGAATTATAATTTTACTATAGTAAATGAAAAAAGTTTATGACTACAGAAAAATTGCCTTTTTATTTGGTACTGTCAATGAAGCTTTCAGTATATGTAATGTTGCGGACAGCCGGGACGTAATTATTGTGGAAGGACCAGAGGAGAGAGCAGACTCAGGGCATTACCTCCCTTGGTTTGCTAGGTGGTAGCCCCCCTGGGTTGCTGCAGAGCCACAGATTCCAGCAGGGCTTCATGGGAGCTGGAGTTTAGACCTGCCATGTTGGGTTCCGGGGGTACCACAAGAGGTTGTTGCAGGGGCTGTGGACCCCTACTTCATTGGGCTTCCACCTTGCCCAGAAGTGTTTCCAGACCATGCTATTGGGACTCCCGGGCACTTGAATAAAAGAAGCCACCTGCCACTACTCCGGAGTAGACAGGGAGAGGACAAAGTTTGCCAGAGGAGGAGTGGAGGAGAGAGAAGAAAGAGATGCATGATTGTACTGCATTGATGTTTGACTGTACTGTACTGCTGTGGGGAACGAGGGAAAGCACTTTCCCACGTGAATACAAACGTGTGCTGTGCTGGAACTTGTGTCAGGTTTGGATGTTTGGAGCGCTCTCTGCAGGCCACAGTAGGTAAATACTGGAGTTACTGTATTAACTTCACATTTTAAACTCTTAACTGGATAGCATATGCTTTGGTTGTGTGTTTATTAGAAATCAAAGTGAAAAGAAAAAAAATGTATATATACCATTATTACAGTACAAAAATTGTCTGAGTAGCATAATAGAATATTACAGCAACCGCTAGAGTGTATTTGTTTAAATATTTAACATAAAAAAGAATGGTCTGGACACAGTTAACAGCATTGATCTCTTTTAAGTGACAGTAATCCCTGTAAATGACCTACATTGGTCTCTAATTAATAAGCAAAAAGAAGTGTAAAAACAGAGCAGAGGGTTTAGGTCTAGGTTTTGTATTAATCCCTGGTGCTTAGAGCTCTGGCAAGGCCATTTGATGAAGGTTTAACTGCAAGCTGCTCAGAAGGATTAAATATTTTGGGAAAAGTGTATCACCAAAGTTGTAAAGTGAACACATTTGTTTGGGCTATTTCATTTGATAAGAAAAGCGCCTAAAAAAAGAAAAACCTCCAAAACCCGGCTCCTAGGAGCCAATCTTGTGTTCTTTTTCTGTGCAATTGAAATGAAATGATCCCCTTGCTACCATGTAACCCCTCCATTTGCCTGAGGGGTAAAATGATCAAATGTTTTCAATATTTATAAGATTGCTGCAAGTGTAAATTACCGTCCTAGGCATAAAGCAACACAGAGCAGCTGACATTCTTTTTCTGTGCCCTGAGCTGAAACTCACTGGATTCTGAAATATATTCCTGTGCTTTTGACAATAAGCATCATTATTGCATCAATGGGCCGATAGTAGCTAAACAAGTCATGCAGAAGAACTTTTCAATGGTTCAAAAATGAAAAGAAGGCGGTTGTTGAAAGCTGCTTTTTGGAAGCCACTACAGGCATGCAGCAAATGTAAGACATGATGCATATTCTGTCTTGTAGTACATGAGACTTTATTCCGCTCCCTATATTTTAATGAACTACAACCTACCACGCTTAAGTTTATGTAATGCAATTTGTACATTTTCAAAAAAGTAATTTAGTTTTGGTCGATAGAGTCAGGTAATTGAGTGCCTTTTATTGCAGCCTCACTTTACACTGTACAGCATTTTTACATTATCAGGCCTGGAATGTTAGACATTATGTCAATGTTAAATTAGAAAACTCATACTGCATAAAGTTTAGATTTGGTTTAGCAGCAAAAGCTACAATCCTTTAGAATGAGCTTCATTATGCTGGAGAACTTTTAACAACTACTACTAAGTGTCGGTGTTGCTTGGATTGTGAAATTCCCCATTCTACACAAAGACATGCAGTCAATATAAAATCATTTTGTAACCCATTATGCTGCATTAAACTTTATCTCCTGTTTTATTCCTCTTTCTAACCATGTGTCCTTTGTAACTGGCATGTTCCAAAATCACTATATTAATTCAGAATTCAGACTTCTTTACAATTCTTTTTAGCTGAATAAAAGTAATTTTAATAATTTTTTTTTTTTTTGTGTAGTTTAGTGCTAGAACACAGAATTATTTAAATAGGAATAGATAGTCACCTTAACACTGCTGCTCATGAATATATGAACTTGAGGGAATTTCCTTTTGGCTCAATGTGTGACACCTTTATCACAATAACACTAAATTTCATACTAACACTTTTAGTTATTATACATTACTTTAAAAATATTGCATTGTCACATTATCAATTTCCATTTTTACAGTAGATGTCATTTCTCCAATGTTTTACCAGTTTAATGAAAATATTCCATTCCTGCTATAAGATATAGTGTCTGTTAACTGACCTCACTTAAAAAGTGAGCATGAGACACATGGCAGTTGTCTTTAACTAGACCTTGAAATTAACACAGAATATGCCAGGCAGAAAAAATTGTTGGAGACCCTTAACACATTGTAATATATTTAAAAGATGTGTTTGGCCTCAGTTACCATATATATGATAGTAAACTGACAGATTTTTATGGACTATGAAGCTTGATTTCTAATAGCAGGTTCACTTTTCATTTTTAGCTCAACATCTCACACAAACAACAAAGCTTGGCCTAGAAGAGAGGTAACAGTTTACCAGAACAACAGGTACAATAAGTGAGGAAACTTTAGTTAATCATATATGGGTAGTACTATATGTATGATTTTCTTTACTTTTAAAATAAAGACTGTGAAATACCTTTTTTTTGCTCTAGAAGCCTAGTTAAAACTATGGGTTCCCTAGCAATAAGGCAAAAGAAAGGAAAAAAATCAATACTTGCCATGTAGCATGTAGCCAATGAAATAAGGGAATGATTTATGTATGGACGGATGCAGGCTGAATCAGCTGGGGCTTCATGCAGAGAGAGAGAGAGAGAGAGAGGTGCGCAGGGGTGAGCGCTGGACTGCAGTGATTATTCCAATGACCAGATTTTTCTTCTTCTTTTCTCTCTCTCTCTCTCTCGATCAACAGATATAATCCCTTCTTCAGTATTAAAAAACGGAGTGAAGCAACAACAAATAACTAAAACAAAATAGAGCACTTTGTGGACTATCAGATGGATCAGCATATGTCTGTCTTCTTGAGATTAGTGAGACTATATTAAAATTAACATGCTGAGAAAGAAGGAAAAAAAAAGACAGAGCGCAAGAGAGAGAGAAAGAGAGAGAGAGAGGCTTGATGTATGGGCTGCAGTCATCCGACCTCCCCCGGTATCACCACCCAAGTGTGGGCCAGCCCGGAATGGACATAGTTTATAGACAAGAGGCAGGCAAAGAGAGGCTTCAACAGGATTCTAGGGAGGGGAGTCAACAGCCAGCCTACCAGACCCCACACTCTAGTTTGAACCGTTGAACATTTAAAAGACAACTAGTTTCAAAAGGTAATTACTTTTTCCTTTTTGCATCATACTGTGTTTGATTGAACTATTCTCTGCCCCCAAGTGCTGGAGGCAAACCTTTACCTTTAGATGTGCATGCCTACTTTCCTAAGGAGTCAAGAGAAGTTTTAAAAACAGTTTCTGTATGCTGAGAAATCTGAACTTTTATTTTTATCATTTAAAAATCAATTTGTGATGCCAAAAAGAAAATTATTTTTGAAAGTATATAAAAATGTTAATATTATCCTAGTAAGACGCTAATGTCCATGTATATACCCAATTATTGGTCACTGCGCTGAGCTTATGTTGCCTAAATTTTTAAATATGCTTTATTCGCCTTCTGTATTTTATGTTAGTAAAAAATAGGCACTGTCATTGTATGGATAATAGCTAAAATATCTGTTATAATAAATCATCTGAGGGAAATCAAGTATTTATGTAAGGATTATAAAAGTAATTGCTGCTGTCAAGTAAATTATTACGCTGTCTTATATTTTTATGTTTCATTTCTTTTCTAAAATAAAAAAGTAATTGTCATTGGTATATTTAATGTTTTAACAGCCTGGAATTGTTTGATATAAAATTATGGAACAGAATAGTTTAATGATTTAAAATTCTATGCTGTGGTAAAAATGATGCATTTAGAATTACCGTTCAATAGACGTTCTATAAATAATTATTGACAATGTTACTAATAGTATAGTTTGCAGTAGGTGCAAAAAAGTGCTGATTGATTCTTTTGAAAAGATTCAGTAGCAGAGCATACGGTAAGATTAATGCAGTGCCATTTACAACTGGAAAGTTCTTAATAGTAAACTTTATTTTGCTTATCTAGCCCAAATATTATGTGCTAAAACTGTCAGCTATTTGGTTCTTAAGAACAATGTCAAAGAATTAAGTCCTTTACTTCTTCTTGCCATGGAAGACATGGAATACAATGTGTGCAAATGTGGTTCAGAATGAAAAACTCTGTAGTACTTTAAGTGTTAGAACACAAGAAATCTGGGCTAAGCTGACAATTCACTCTACACCCCATCAGCATCCATAGAAGAACTGAAGCTTGGTTGTTTTAGCATTGTAAGATGTTTCTCAGGAAAGCACTGGTACAATTGTTCAAAACAATTGCTCCCATTTCAAAAAATGAATACAGAAGTGTTTTAAAGGATTTTTTTTCTCTAAGTGTTAGTAATATGTGGTTGCTTGATGGTGTACTGGTTAGCAATGCTTCCTTACAAGCTGAGATAGCCAGGTTTTACTCGGGACTTGACAACTGTCTGTGTGGAATTTACACATTCTCCCTGTGTCTATGTGTGTTTTACTCCGGTTCAGCTGGTTTTGCTCCCACATTCCAAAACCGTTCAAGTTATGTTAACAGTTCACTATAAATTGGCCCTTGAGTAGATTTTAAGTGTACTTTACAGACTGTTGCCCTTTCCAAATGCACCAATTCCTGCTAGAAATTGGAGTGAGTGTTGATGGGGACGAGTGAACATTCACCACACTTTCCACATCTAATCAGTCAGTTAAAACCTTTTTGCTTTTAAATATTCAGGTTATTTTTATAAAGGGATTTCCACCTTGAAAGTAGAGCAATCAACAACTTTGTTGTCCTCCCCTTCCATTACGAACCAGCTGTATCCCTTTGTCAAGAGCTAAGCAGTTAAAGAAGGCAAATAATGAAGAAAAAAAAAATGAACAAAAACAACTGTCAATAAGCAATGTTATACTGAAAACGTGTGCAGTTTTTCTGGCAAATAAAAACATTCTGGTAGATGCTTCCAATAAACTCGTGAAGAGGCTGTTAATGCTTAGCCCCTTCTTGGGCCCCTATGCCATCAATAAGAGAAAACAGCAAATCATCAAAGAGAAGTGCCATATATGTCCTTCTTTCTGGAGGCTGCGTCTTGGTTTTTGTTTTGAAGATAAGCTTTTTCTTCACATGATATAGTGCCATCTTTCTCTGTTAAATTCAGACCCACCCAAGTATAAATATATGTGCTACTTTCTAATCCTTAATTAAAAGAAAACACATTTGTGCAACTTGCATTGTGGGTAATTTAATTGTGTTACCCTCCACTGTTCCTCGGCTCTATAATTTGCTTTTTTATATGTTTTCAGCCACAATAGCCAACTAAGCTTGGTTCTTAAAGCAGGTTAACAGCAGGGCAGCTAGTGGTCATCCTTTAATTTCACTTCTTCTTACCAGAGGTCATCAGGGGTCAGGCTAAGGCAAAGGCTAATTAGTTTAACCCCGCAGAGGGCAAGGTTACACAGATTGCTATTGGAATAGAGTCCGCTTCCTAATCAATCAACTGGGTTTTAAATTTGTTTTTGCCTTGCTATTGATAAATGTCCTTTGCTGCTTTTGCAACAAAATATGCAAATACAGCCCAGTCTGCAATTATTTTCCCTTTTAGTTGAACTTTTAAGAATAAATCAGGAAACATCATCATTATTTGGTTGATTATTTATGAAGAAGTAGAATATGGCAAAGTAAAACAGAATTTGGCACATGAAAATATTTGCATGCTCTGAATGTTCAGGGCTGTAATGCTGCAAGATTCCCAGTCCAAAATAATCAAGTAGCGAAAAATACCCTGAGGGTAGTGGTCCTGCATATTTATTTTGCCCTCCGTTTTCTCATATGGTGCAATACATTTTAATTTATGTCTTTGTGAGTAAATAGTGTATTTCATCTTTATTCATTTCTCTCTCATCTTTATTCATTTATCTATATATTTATTTTTACTAGCTTAAAGTTTTACTCTGCTGTCCTAGCTTTCTTTCTCAGAGGTGGGGGTTGATTTGTTTCAAACCTGTTTTTGTAAAATCTGAGTTATGTGTATGGAATATTATTTGATTTTAATAAAATAAAAAAATAAAAAATTGTGTATTTTTGTAAATATAAAAATGTACATGATGTTAAAGTTAAGCTAAAAGCTAAATCACAAGTGTATTTTTGCTGCCATGATATAGAAATTGTCTGCAGCAATATTTAAAGCTGTAGTGTAAAATGAAATCACTGCACTTGTGTTATAATGTGCTGAAATATTAATGATACTCAGGATGCCCATGCAATTGTACATCTATACATAACCCCACACAAATGTTTATTTTTTGCAGCTAAGGGGGCTCATTGGCACGGTGCTTAGCCCTGCTGCTTCACAGCTCAAGGACCAGGAATGGCTATCTGAGCCTTTGAATTTATGTCAGTTCCTCTCACACCCTAAAGAAGTTCTTGTCAAGTCAAATGGTGAATCTAAATTGCCTCTGTGTGGATGTGTGAATGAGTGTGCCCAGCAGTTGGCTGGCATCTCATTCAGGGTTGGTTCTCATTTTGCCCCTGATGCTTCCCCCGTTTAACTCTGTACTTGACTTAACAGTCCCAGAAAGGTTGTTTTTATGATGTACATTAGATCAGAAAACTAAGATGTTAAACATGTGTTTCTTCTGTATGAAATCCTTATCTATATCCTTCTAGGACAGGGGTGTCGAACTCCAGGCCTGGAGGGCTGCAGGTTTTCATTCAAACCCTTTTCTGAATCAGTGACCAGTTTTCACTGCTAATTAACTTCTTTTCCCTTCATTTTAAAAGCCCTGTTTTTAAGGATTCAGTCCTCTGAATGTATTCCTTTTCTTCATTAAATGACTGCCAAACAGAAATGAGATGTGAAATGAGCCAACAGATGACCAGGTAAACTGAGATTTCAAACCCCAACCAAATTTACTCCAACCAATCTCTTAATGAGAAGCCCATTCTTGCTGTTAATTAAACCCGTTATGCTTATCACAGCAGACATTTCCAAGACTGTTGATTTTTTTGTTTTTTTCTAAGTGCACTGTCAAAATGTTTTGGTGACATGAGAGATCAACCTTAATGAGACCTTCAAGTTTAGTTTCAGATATTGCTTGATGGACACAGATAAACTGATCATGTGGCGGCTTGTTTTGTGTCCCATTATTATTTGGCTAGTAATTAAGGAAAGAGAGACAACTAAAGGGCCTGAGTCAAGTTAATTAAAGCTTAAAGAAAAAGAAGTTAATTAGCAGCACTATTGGTCACTGGTCACTAATAAAGAAGATGGTTAGAATGAAAACCAGCAGCCACTGTGGCCCTCCAGGACTGGAGCTCAACACCTGTGTTCTAGGATATGGATATATTTTCAAATATTTTTATTGTTATTGCTCCATGTGCATAGTTTTAGAAAGCACAGAATAATAAAAGGACATACAGGCCTACATATTTTCACACTTGTAAAAATAATACTTCTACAATGCAAATATATCTACCCTTTGAACATTAATCATATCATTAAATTAACATTTTCAGGTCTGATACAGAAAGAGAGAGCAGCTCCTTATTGTACAGTATTGTACAATACACACCCATGGCTTAAGATTTAACTATTGTCTGATAAAATGCTTGGCATCATCTGGCAGGCAAATGAACAGGATGATATTATTGGAAGTGACATATTTCAATTTTCTGAAAATCTGATTTAAGCAATGAAATTAAATGCTAAATAAACTACAGTGTATTCTTTAGGTTTAGGACGGTGATTAGCAACATTTTGCTTAAGGGATTAATAATACATGAACAGTTTTCTGTGCACATATATATTTTTAGGTTATCTTATTTAGTATTTTCCCTGGTAAATGTCATCCTTCCCTTAGCCTTACATTACCAGTTAAATCCAGCAATGGTAAAGGACTGACTCTTTAATGAGTGCCATGGGGTCACTGGCCAAGTAGGATTGGGTTTTTCAGGCCGGTGAAGATGGATGGAGCTCAACTGGGAGAAGGTTTCAATATCTGAGAGTGGCCTTCAGAGCTGCAAGGTACAATCAAGGTGTTACTGAAATTAAGCAGAAGGGCCAGTCAGGAAAAGAGAAAAACTGAGTGCAGCGATAAAGCAATAGGCAAGATTAAAAAAAATGATGAACGTGCAGGGCAGCATTTTTTCATGTATAAAATGAAGAATATTTTTTAAAAAATGGTTTAGTCATCATAAAGCACAAGACACTGAAAGCAAGGTATGCAAAATATCTTATCATCCACACCACACCACACCTTTTTATAGAAATAAAAAGGTCAGACTCCTGTACATATCTAAAATGTTTTTCATCCATTTTCTAAACAACTTTAACCAAGTTTGGATCACAGGAGGCTGGAGCCTGTTCCGGAAGCTTTGGGTGGAAGGCATGTCTTCAAATAATACAGTTAAAATAATACTAAAAAAAAAGAAACAAATAACACAATAAAACAGCACCAAAATAAAAACTAAATAACAGCATAAAATAAAAACCAAGCATTGTATTCAAACAGATATCAATATTTTTATACATGTATTTCTAGACTTTTTTTATTTGAACATTGAGTCCCTGTGTTTTGCAGAGGACACAGTCTCCCTGAAAAACAGTTGTTATTTCTTGCAGATCAGACTAAATGTCTGATCACTCCACACACGCAGTTCACAATAGGCGATGGGCAAAACACTCAAACATCTGAGTAAAAAATACCACTTACAGTATAGCTTGTCTTTTAAACAAATCTTGAAATAAATCATTGTTAAGGCAATGGAAGGCATCACATCAGCAACTTCAGAGTAGTGGTTCTCAGGATCACATGGAAAACATTACTGGAAGAATAGGCCTTTTCAGTGCATTTTGGTAAATTCTTCAATAAAAGAGTCTTAGGTTTCACATTCAGATCTGTCTTGTTTTATGGTTTGCCTTTGGATGTTTACAAGCAAAGGATGCCTTGTATTACAACTTAAAATCATTCTCATATAGTTTTTGTTGTAAGTTATGGGAGAGTATTAAGTTCACAGAGAATAAATACAAGTTGAATGTGTTCCAGTAAAACATATGGACAAATAGTATGGACACCTCTAGGAAAACCTTTGTTTTGCTTGCTCTTTCAGAATACAGTCACTTACTGAACAATACATTATGTGGTATTTTGTACATCCAAACACCATTTTTTTTTATTTTATTGAATTTATTAAAATCTAATAACATTCCATACACATAACAAAAAAGAAAGAAAAAGTTTTACAAAAAAGAAAAAATAAAGGTTCAAAACAAATCAATCCCCAACATTGAGAAATAGAGCTTGGCCAGCAGAGTAAAACTTTATGCTAGTAAAGATAAATGAATAGATAAAATAATAAATGAATAAAAATAAATGGAGTAAAAGACGGGAGAGAACCTGTTTCCTCAATTTAAATACTTATTCTAAAATTTATTGATTAGATCCTGCCAGATTTTGTCTTTGATCTTTTGATCTTATACAGATCCTCTAAGTGAGAATTTGATTTTTTTCCAGTTTCAAATAGTATATAACATCAGTTACCCACTGACTTAGAATAGGAGAGTTAGGATTCTTCCAGTTGAGCAATATAAGTCTACGTGTCAATAATGTAGTAAAGGCAGTTCTAGTTTGTTTGTCCTTCTCTACTTTAAGCCCATCTGGAAGTATACCGAACACAGCTCTCAATGGGTTAGGAGGGATTGTGACACCAAAGCTGTCTGATAGGCATTTAAAGATTTTGGTCTAGAATGATGTTAATTTGGTGCAGGCCCAAAACATGTGGCCCAGTGAGGCCGGAACTTGATTGCAGCGTTTGCAGGTTGGATCTTGCCCTGGAAACAGATTGGAAAATTTTAAATGAGAGAGATGCACTCGATATATAATTTTAAGTTGAATAATTATATGCTTTGCACATGTGGAGCTTGAGTGAATTCTGTGCATTGCTACTTTCCACTCCTTTTCTGACATATTGAGTGAGAGATCCTTTTCCCACTGTTCTCTTGGATCTTTGAAAGGGAGAGACTGTAAAATAGGTTTGTATATTACAGAAATGCTGTCTAAGTCCTCGAGACTGAGCAATATTTTTTCCGGTATAGAGGGAAGTGGGAGGTGAGGAAAATTGGGAAGTTTCTATTTAATAAAGTTTCGAATTTGAAGGTATTTAAAAAAATGTGTTGCTGGTAAGTTACATTTGGAGTGTAATTGTTCGTAGGATGCAAAAATGTTGCCTGTGTACAGATCTCTAAGTGATTTAATCCCAAATGTTTTCCATGCATTAAAAACTGCATATGTTTGCAAGGGTGGGAAAAGGTGGTTCTTGTGCAGAGGTGCCACCGATAAAAGCTTCTCTGTCTTAAAATACTTCCTACATTGGTTCCATATTCTGAGTGAGTGAAGCACAATTGGGTTGTTAGTATATTGGCGACAACTTGTATTTATTGGGGTACAAAGCAAGGAATATAAAGAAGTACTGCAGGATTTTATTTCTATTGCGGACCAAGCCTATGTATGTTCATTTATTTCTGTCCATGTCCAGGTTTTTATAGTTTGTATGTTTGCTGTTCAGTAATAAAATTGAAAGTTAGGTAGAGCCATGCCGCCTTCCGCCTTAGGTCTTAGTAGGGTCGCTCTTTGGATATGTGGATGTTTTGAATTCCAAAAAAATGAGGTTACGGTTGCGTCTAATTTCTTAAAAAAAGATGTATTGATGTATATTGGAATGTTTTGAAATAAAAAGAGTAGCTTAGGAAGGATATTCATCTTAACAATATTAATTCTTCCAGCTAAAGTGAGATGAAGGGTTGACCATCAATGCAAGTCTTGCTTAATTTTTTCCATACAGACAGCAACATTTTGTTGATAAAGAGCTTTATGTTTACTTCTGATATTTACCCCTAGGTATTTAAACTGATCTGCAATGATAAAAGGGAAGGTGTCCAATCTAATATTGCATGCTTGAGAATTCACTGGAAAGAGCACACTTTTATTCAAATTAATTCTGAGACCAGAAATCTTTTGAAATTCTGTTAGTGCTGTAAGGGCTGCAGGCACAGTATTTTTATGGGTCTGATATATACAATACCATATCATCTGCATATAGAGAAACTTTCTGGTCCAGTCCTTCTCTGAGAATCCCCTTTTATCTCAATAGCATTTGGACAGTGAATTGCGAGTGGCTCAATGACGATTGCAAAAAGCAGTGGTGACAAAGGGCATCCTTGTGTTGTGCCATGTTCTAGCTTAAAGCAGTCTGAATTGATATTGTTAATACAAACTGAAGCATCTGGATTGGTATACAGTAATTTGATCCATGCACAAATGTTCGGGCCAAACTCAAATTTCTCCAATGTAGTGTAGTGTGTGTACGACTGATTTAATGAAACACAAACAGAAATAAGATCTAGTAAACAGTATAATATTACAGCTTTCATTAAAGGCCACGGTGTACACCGCCATTTTAGGTTAACATCATAATCTGAGTCAGACAAACTCATACTAAACAGAACAACCCCAAGTTCCTGAGTAAGAAATATGACTTTTGGGGGCATTCCAGCTGAAAATTTTGACTTCCCAGTTCAAATGGAATGCAGCCTAATTCTAAGTGTATATGAATAAATACAGCACATGTGTATGAATAGCCATTTAAAGCATAAATCAGACCAATGCTTTCATTGATTATATTATTCTGCTCACTATAGACTCTTAACAGTTTCAGTACTTTAAAAGTTCTTAATCTAAAGGCTGGTCATTGTACGGGAATATGGAATTGTTTTCAATGACAGATTAAACACATTGTTAAAAATGAGCACAAACGCATCTATAATGTCAAAGTGAAATAAAATCTAGCGGATGTCCAAAATAAACTTTCAGTAAAAGCAGGCAATGCCTGATTACATAAGAATTTAATCTGTTTTATTCTGATTTAAAAAAATGAATTGTTTAAAAAAGAACCTTAAGTCACGAATAGAGCTTATCAGATTAAGGCAACAAGTGGCACCTTTTTACTGTTAGACCAAAGCAGCTGAAGCATAACATTAAACTGACTATGAAGTATAATGGTGCTTCTCTACATCTTGGTATGAAAGACTTGTGTTGACAGAAATCAAAGTGGGGGCACCAATGTTCAGAGAAATACAAGAGGAAAATCTGAGTGGATAAAAACTGGAATGTCTTAAAAGATAATGTTGAGTTACCAATTTAAAACCTTGTCCATAGTCCAGCTTTGACTGTACTGAAAAGGCTGACAATTGCACTTCTCCAACAATCCTATTCCAGCTGGTAGTCTTTCAACATTTTTGTATAAAGTATGTACTCATCATTAATTATTCAAATGTATAAACCTGGTGAGACTGATCCTAAAAGATTTGTAGTTATAATTTTAGCCTATGCCATCACTACCAAATATTCACCTAAAATAATGATTTTATTCTAATGTAATATAATATCATGCAGTATAAGTGTTGCAGTGTGCCGCAGTATGTAACATTTAAATGCAGCCCTGCTTACTGGCCATTGAGAGCCTCCACATTATTTCCTGTGCCTGAGTTTCCATTTTTCGCCACATTCACAAAATGTACCATCCTATGCTAATTAAATGAACTGCAAAATAAGGAAACAGTTGGGTATCGAACAAGTCTCTCATAGAAGAAACATAAAACTGTACTGAAGCGCTGTGTGTATGAACTCTATTTTATACAAGATGACTAAAGACATTGACTTTGAACCTTTGTAACCTGGTAAATGTGACATTTGAGTAACCGAATAATCGAGTGGATACACTACATGACATCATATAATGCTTCTCAATAGGTTTCTGCTTTTTATTCAAACTATAGTTACTCAGTAGATGTTACTTTCTTGTTATTACCCATATACTGTATTAGAGTTAGTTTCATTAAGTGTGGTTTTGGTAAATTATGTTGTTTTTACGAGATTGTGAGTATATAGAACAGTAGATCATGAATTAATTACCAATTTGTTTATTTATTTAGTACCACAGTGTTTTGTTACAGTTACACTGCTAACTGCAGACTGCTTTCTTGACTTGTAATTGTCTCCCACATTTCCAGCGACAAACTTGTTAGATTACTTGGTGATATCAAACAGGCCCTATGCGAGCGGGTGAGTGAGAGGATCCTGCAATGGACTGTCCAGGGCTGTGTCCTACCTGATGCTCATTGCACTTGAGATGAGCAAAAGTGACCAGTGACCCTGAATTAGATTAAGGAGGTTAGAGAATATGCAATTAATATAACAGAATATAATATCCTTATTATCTCGCGTGGTGTTTCAAACATTTAAAAGCCTGTACAGCAGCTGTCTTTTGTCATCTACTCTTTGTCTTTTATTTCCAGCCCCAGGCCTGCTTAAATTTCTTGGCACAAAGTCTCGTCTTGCAGGACATGAGTTCTTGATATTTTTTAGTTTATAATTTAAAAATGGAATACGAATCTGAAAATCTAACAAAATCACATTAAAGTTTGATAAATTCTGAAAAGTATGATACCAAACATATATATATAGGCTTTAAAATAAGCCCGATTTAAAGCGTGACATAAAAACATCACATAAAATCATTGCACTTTTAGGCTTAGGATTTTATATATAGAGAGTAGGTTAATCTTCTATAAAAAGCCTGGGGACAAATAAAGTACTATCTATCTATATGGAGATTTTTTTGATTATATAATGTTGCAAAATAAAATGTGAAAAAATCCAAAGGTGGTGAATATAGTAATTCTTATATACATTATAGCCTATTAATTCTGTTATATAAATTAAGTAATTTGTCTCTGTATGGATAAAACAAATTATTCCTTTAGAATCAGTTACTTGAATATTCATGTAATATTCATGTAATTTTTGATAATTTCTCACATTATTTTGGAGAGTTTTGGCTGATTCATTCAGAAAAACAATTACAGCTCAGTACCATTTTTAGTGGTTTCCAACATTTCTGGTTCTGAGGATACTTTATAGTTAGGTATTTTAATACATGTAATTTTTCATGTAGTATTGCTTCTGTTTTTTTGGATTATATGTTTGCTGCTTGACTCTATTCCTCTGCAGCATTACTTAATGGCCTAACAGACATTTTCTTCTAGATTATTCCTTTGCACCATAAAATTCACACTTTCTTCAATTTTCAGTCCACCCAGGTCTTGGGAAAGGAAGTCTTTCCTAAATCATTAAATTGTGACTGCAGTTTTGACAGGTAGCATGAGGTTTAGCATATTGCAGAAAGAAGTGTTCACTTTTTATGATCCAAAACAGGTAGAGCTCAGTTTTCGATTTGTGTATCCATTGGACATTACCCTAAGAGCAGAGCTAAAATCCTAATAAAACAGAGCTGAAAAGGTTTAACAGGTGTCAGTTATGTGATAGTATTTAGAATTATCTGTCAATTGCAAAGGACAGAAGGGGAAAAAGACAGGGTCAGATGTCGACTGTGAAAACGCTGGTCTAAATCACACCTTGAAACAAAGACCAGCGATATTCTCTTTATTGGGCTGGTTATAATAGAGTTATATTTTCACATTAGTATCTTTACTAATTATTGACTTTGATTCTGAAACAAATTAAATAATCAACTTCAAATTTTGTTCCTTCCTGTAAAATTTATGTATTTATATGATTTAGATGAAACAATGATAACCTTCAGTGTTAAAAGGATTTAATGACTCAGAAAAACCCTGATTCTTTTTACAGATAAATAATACTATAAAGTGCTTAGAACTGTGGAGAATATCAGATAGCACCTGATAAGGTCATGAGGGAATGTCTTGTAAATAACAGTAAGAATGTTATGTTTCAGTGTTCAGCATGGAGTGTTTTCTCCATGGATGGACCAGGTTCATGGTTGGAAAAGGTTGTGCCTCCTCAGAGCCACAGCAGCGGTAAAATAACCACAACACAAAGCAAATAATCATTTTATACTTAGATAGTATTAAAGAGTCTTTCAGCATACTATTCCACAATCAGTCTCTGCCAGGAGCCCCCTGATAAAAGTTGCTTTCAGTGCTCCAGCCAGCCATTATTTTCTTCTGTCAAAGCCAGCAGAAATTTGAAGGGTTAAAAGATAGGGAGGGTCACACTAGAGCAGAGTTGAGCAGGTCAACAGAAGTGGAGCATTAGTGTGTCTGGGGTCCAACCATTATTTGGTCTCAAATGTCAGGGTCTGGTAACACTTTTTGCAACTTTAAGATAATGTGTTTTATACTCATTACTTATTATTATTATAATTGATAATAATATTTAAAGATAATGTTTATACTCAGAACTTCACTCCCCATTGCCAGAAAATCTATAGGAACAAAGAAACTTATTAGCTCAAAGAATACAGTATTTTCTCATAGTGTAACAGTGAAAACAAAGGGATGAATGTATAATGAAAAGGAACAGCTAGAAAAAGAAGATAATAGTGATCAATAGAAATAAACCATGAAAGAGTAATATGTCATAAACAGGTTAAATGAGTCCAGAAATGTATTGACTGCACAGACCACAGTGATGCTGTCAAGATTAACTGAATTTTATGGCTGCCTACAGTTTTATAACAGGGCACTCCCTAATCAAATGGGAAAACCAAAATCCATTACAAGCCATTATGTATAAAGGACAGATTGCTTCATTTTATGAATGTACATAACGGATCACTGTCACTAGAAGTAAAGGAAACTGAAGAAGGTGCAGAGGATTAAAGCAATGGATCAGGAAGATGTAGTTTAAACAGTATAACTCCTAAAAGTCTTCACCTTAAAAGATTATAAAAAAGTCTGTAAGAATGGCATGAACATTCCTGAAAGGGTGCTATACAGAAATAAATGAACTTGTTAGTTTGTAAATGTATATTTAGCACCGATGTGTCATGTTCTACAGTAGTTTGAGTTTCATTTTTACTCTTTTTTGTTTTCCTGGAATTCATTTTATTTAATCTTAATATATTTCACATTCCTTTTGTTTCATCATTTATGGCATCATTTATGAAGAATTTTGCATTTGATGTTATGGATATTTAGCTGTTGCATGGTTCCTGAAATTCACGGGTCAATTTGTGTTGTACATTTGTAAATGTGATATTATGTAAGGTCTTCATTCCATTGCTTGTCTCAAGTTTATTGTCTCTTTCAACATTCTATACCATAACTTGCTTTGCTTTCTTCCATTATCAGCTTGCTGCATCTTATTGTAACAATGCTGCGTGGTACTTTATGTTCTCCTGTTTTATATGTGTGAATCACTTCAAGAATAAATTACATTTTTGACCCAAACCGAGTTCCATAATTAAATTCCATAATGCTTGCATTATGTTTATAAAAAATAAATTATATGAATTATATGTTAAAAGTATAACTGAGGAAAGACATTTTATGTAAAAGTCCATTTTGCATACTCAAGCTATTTATACAGTACTTATAGGTCTTTTTGGGTTTCTCAAGAAGTGCCAATTCAAAAAGCTGAATGCAGTACATACTTAACACTAGAATTACCAAAGCTTACAAAAAAAACTTGTAAACCTGGCACAGCTTGAATCCCTTCGCACCTCTCCGTCAGTGTCTTTTGTCTTGTAAATGTGTCGATAAGTCCAAGCAGCAAGCAGCCTGCTATGCTATCCACCCACCGCCGCAGAAACAGCAAAAACCTCTCCCAGCTCAAGCCTTTTTTATCAGGGAGAGAAGTAGTACCTAGAGCTGTATAGGCTAAAAAATATATCATTATTTGGAACACATGCATTTCATGTGTGTTCTGTGTCTACAAAGATCCTTGTAAGTGTAGGATGACAGGAAATGCAAGAAATGTTGAACACATACCTAAAAGACAATTTTTTTCATGTTTTAGTACAAATGACATAATTTTGACATAAAATGCATAATGTTTGAAGACTAAAGTCCAAATATCAAATATGCACTTTCACAAAAGGTACAAATATAACAGAACAAGAGCACTTTTATTCTAGACTATAACCAAAGAAAAAGAAATCAGGTTAGTGTGGCTTGTTGTCATGACTTCTTTGGGAGTACAGACATAAGAACTGCTGACTTCTATTTAAAAGGTAGCGGGTTTAATCCTTCCCGCACCCCAAAATAAGCGTTGTGAGTAGTGAGCTGCTCTTATTATTACTATTATTACTATTATACAATAAAAACATACATTTGATTTGAGTCTGTAATAGACGGTGTAAATGTATGGTACTTGTAAAGGTTAGCATTTTTTTTATTCGGTGGGAGGATGGAATAGCAGGCTGTTTGCTGCTTGGGCTTATCAACACATTTATAAGACAAAAGACGCTGATGGAGAGGTGCGAGCGGATTTAAGGTGGGCCGGGTTTACAAGCTTTTTCATAAGCTTTTGGTAATTCTCCTCCTTTGGAGGAGTTTACATTCCTGGCATGTGAGGTTTGCAAACCACACCATGATGCATCCTGTCAGGATACTTTCAATAGTAAAAGTCCATTAGTGTTTTAGTTCTCACCCCAAAGCTCGTTATTCTCGTCAGAAAAAAAGCCTCTGCTGAGCCTTTTTCAGTAGGCAGGTGGTGAAGAAAAACCACGAAAGGCACGTTGGTGATGTGGACACCCAGGAATCTGAAACTGCTAAATGTCTGCACAGTGAAGCCATTGATGTGGAGTGGAGCGTCACTGCCTCTGTTCTTTCTGTAGTCAGCAATTTAGAAACTACTGAACTTTGTTCTGTTGACATTCAGGGAGAGGTTGATGTCATGGCACCATATCTCCCTCCCTCCTTTTTTTAGTGTTTTGGCCCTGGTGTGCACTGTTTTGGAATTATAATTAAATGCTTGCTATATTGCTGACTTTGCCAAGTTTAACTAGTTTAGGGAGGGCCATGGTTTTCACTTTGACCAATTTAGAACTGCATTTTCAAGCTTAATCTAATTCAGGTTCATTATGCTGTCTTCTGATGTATCTGTAATGAACAGAAAAAAAGGTCTTTCTGTTTTTAGCTGTAGATATTGCAGATGATGGTGGTCACATGCTGTAGAGTACAGAGAGCTGCAGCAAGTGACACAGTCCAATAAATAAACTTTCATTTCCAACAGTTCTGATTTGATATAAATATTATTAACAGTATTAGGAATATTTGTAAAGGTGACATTCTTGCCATCATCAAAGATGGAGCTACTTGGAATCTCTTGTGTCTGTACCACTAGGAGCAATTACTGTTTCTTTGAACAGCAGCCACTTTGACTTTTGCATAAATGGTTTACTAGCCGGGCAGCATGGTGGTGCAGTGGTAGCGCTGCTGCCTCGCAGTTAGGAGACCCGGGTTCGCTTCCCGGGTCCTCCCTGCGTGGAGTTTGCATGTTCTCCCCGTGTCTGCGTGGGATTCCTCCCACAGTCCAAAGACATGTGGATTGGCGATTCTAAATTGGCCCTAGGGTATGTTTGTGTGTGTCCTGCGTTGGGTTGGCACCCTTCCTGGGATTGGCTCTAGCAGACCCCAGTGACCCTGTGTTTGGATTCAGCGGAATGGATAGATGGATGGTCTACTAGCCAGCTAGACTTACTAAAACAGTGAATATATATTATGTTCATGGTATTGTGTGAATAAGGCAGATGTCTCTTATACTATGCTAAAACCAAGAATGTGCTTAAAAGAATTACATGGAGATTATTTGCATCGGATTATGTAATAACAAACATAGTTTGCATCTTTGCACTAAGGATAGCATAAATTAAAACAGCAAAAAGAAAGAAGAGACAAACAGATGGAAAAAAAGATAAAGAAAGAGACACAAAAACACTTGGAGTCTCAATATAAAATGAGCTTATTGATTACAGTGGAAAAGAACAATAAGTATAGATAGAAAAACAATTGGCCAGTTAATCTGAATTCTACTTTAATAGCATGTTATTAGCTGGAATTAAGATGAGGTTTATACCTTCATGGCCAATATGGTGATGGGAATTAAAGGGGGTTTGATAACAAAAAAAAGCAAATCTGCTTATAGCCCACTACACAACATGAATGGAAATGCAATAAAAACACTGCCATCAATTCAGATTATGAAAAGATAACTGACTTGACATGATTCTGACTTCTGAGTTCATTTGCTTTCCTTTTTTATAAATGTGCCGTTGAGCAGCTGGGGATGAAGAATTTTCACTTTCTTTGGTTATACTTTTTCTATGTTTTAGCCAAGTGTTTATATTCCATTTTTATTTATTTTTTACTTTGTATTATTTAATATAATTATTTCTGTTATTGTTCTGTTCATTTATCATTTATTACTTATTCAATACATTTAATGTATTGTTTTCATTATGTTAAGGAATATTAATGTACTTTTTCTTTAAATTTCTTAATGTTCCTTGTGTTTTGTCGGTGTAACCCCAAGAGGCGGGACCACCCCTTCCATAACCACTATGGACTTCTCCCAAACCTATAAAAGGATGACTGGGAATTGTAGTCTCCGCGATTCAATGAATGTGCTTCTGTGGAGTTTTGTTTTTTCTGTCAATTTTACTTTGTTTCTTTAATTTTGCTAATTTCTTTGACTATTTTTTTTTGCCTCATTTTAATGATTTCAATTAAAGATTTTATTTTAGGACTTGTTTGCTTTCGGATTGCCTTTATGAAAACTCCTTATGCCTGTTTTTGCTTTGTTAATCATTTTGTTATATTTTCTTTTTATTTTGATAATAGATATTCTTTTATAAAGATTCTTTTGAGGTCCACCTCTTTTCAAGCCAGGGAATTACAGTACAGTAATACTCTTCCTTGTGAGGGCATTTTGATTATATTTTGGGACTATATATGTATATACTGTATTTGAACTTTTGAAGTCAAAGCCCATCTGTCCCAGTGTAGGCTGAAGTTAGTTGTCAGAATAAACAATCAGGCATTACCTGGGAAGGCGAGTAGGGAGTCTGACCCGCTTTTTAGCCTTTGGTTTAGAGGCCTCATGCCACTTTGGCTATTTTCCGTGCTGCAATTACAGAGACTGTATACTAAACTAAAGTTGGATTTGAATATTGAAGGGTTTTTGTTGTCCCTGGAGTCATTTGCCTCTGACATCATAAAGAAGAGATTTGCACTCAAAGCAGACAATTTAATTTTTTCTTTAATAATGCATTAATGCATAATGCAATAATGCATTCCAGAAAAAGTCTGTTTACCTGAAAAATAAACTATACAATTAGGACAAGTGCAAGACAGGTAAAGAGCAATACCATAGTGTAAATAGATAATAAATAAAAACAGGTAAGTAAACAGATTTGAAATAGTAATAAATAAAAAAAAGAAATAATAGCAAGGATTAATAATGAAAAAACAACAGTAGTAGCAACTGTAACAAATGTGCTGCATGTATAAATTAGCCGTTAGGAGCAGACCTGAGTTCTGCACAGAGTTGAGTGTAGCCAGCCAAGGGGTAGAAGCTGGTGCAGGAAGTGGCAGAACTGGTTTGGATGCTACAATACCTGCTTCCAAATGAAAATGGGACAAACAATCTGTGGGAGGGGTGGGAGTGGCCCTTCATAATGCTATAGGCATTGCAGGTACAAGGTTTTATAAAGACTTTTTAATGAAAGGCAGGGAGAGAGGTCTCAATGATTGTTTCTGCTGTGTACACTATCTGTTGTAGGACTTTAGTCAGACACCCTGCCATTCCCAAACCAGATAGTGATGCACCTGTTCAGAATGCTCTCGATGGTGTTCCCCTAGATTGTGGTAAGAATGGGGGGTAGGTAGGCTTGAACTCTTCAGTTGTCGATGAAAGTGGAAAAGCTGCTGCCCCTTTTTGGCCATGGATGTGGTTTTAATTGACAAAGTCAGGTCAGCTAACAGGTGCGCACCAAGGAATTTGGTGCTCTTCACCATTTCCACCACAGAGCCCTTGACGTGCAGTGGGTTGTGGACAGAATGGTCCTTCCTGAATGTATACAGGGTAAAAGGAAAATTGGCTTATGGTATTCCAAAGGTTCTGGTGTTCCAGAAAGACACTTGAGAGCACAAATTACATGTAAAAATGGTCTAGGAAATCATGTTTTAAAAATGAACCAAATAAATCACTGTTAATCCCTGAGGCTTCAGATATTTAATTTTTTTCCCCTTGTAACACATCACATTAAAACTCCCAGTGGTCGATGTTACTTTGTGGCTGGCTGGTTTAAGACTATGGTTTAATTCCTGTCTTTTAGGAATGACAGTAATATATCTTTTTTTCAAAGATTTCTTCTAGTACTGCTAATACTATTTCCATGACAACACTATAATTTACTGTTCTTGAAGTGTTATTGGTGTGGATTGGCAGCGTTATTAAATATTAATGATTGGTAAAATTTTAATAAGATTAAATGAAAAAAGACTACAGTTAATCTATGGTTATACACTTGCTAGTTTAGCCTACAGCTTTGAATTTTTTGTTCTTTATTTTTAGAGAAATTATTACAAATATTCAAACTGACACACCTTTAGAGGACGGTTAGTGCTTTTATAGGTGAGGTATATGTGAGCTTGCATGTGCATCTGGTTTCCTGTCCAAAGTTGGGTCGTTCCTTGCACCCATTACTACAGTGATAAACTCTGACTCACCACAGCTCTAAAACTGGGCTAAGTGGGCATATCAAACAGACTAACAGATATGGAAGACCCATGGAAAATGTCCTCATTCAGCTAAACAGAAATACTAACAGGTGATTAGTTTGGCAAGTAAATGTAGAAAGAATTGCCTATACAGGGATGCAATTTTTATGAATTTTTGGAAAGAAATGAAAGAAAAATTCTGTATTGCCAATAATACATACCCTCCCTTCATATAAGGTGCAGCAACAACCAGTAAGAGAATCACTTCATTTTGATTTTCAGCAAAGAATTGACCTAAAAGTATATAAATCTCCTTAGATGAAGACTTATAATTCAGCTCAGAATGGTTGACGCTCAGTCAAATTGTGTGATGGAGGCTGGATGAGCCAGGAGTGTGTGCTGCTAAAGCTTTGCATTTTAAAGGCGATGGCTCAATCCCTTAACATAACATAAATAACATGCAGTCAAAAGCATGGTCAAGCTTTCCCAAGTCATTGCTCTGATGTATGACATCTTATTTTTTATACAATCTGTTTGTTTGTGGCATGAACCATGTTAAATCCAACATAAAAAGTGCGTTATCCAATCCCAAACATTTCACCAGGGTATGGTGTGCTTTGACTTCCTTATACTGTAACATTTATGAAATTCAAAGATTACATGTTTTATTGTATGCATTACCAGTTAAAATGTCTGCAGTTTTATGGATGCTTTATAATGAGACTAAAAGGCAGACATGCTTGAAGTGCACATTCTGCACAACGTGCACATTTATCAGGTACTAAGGCAGAGGACATCAATCAAGGAGAACAGCGTTTTCTAGGAGACACTATACAGGAGAAGCAGAAATAAGCAATAGCTGATGTTTCTTTTTCAGGTTACTGTAATACTGTAGTTTTGTGCAAATATTACTAACAAATATAAACACAATATATTATATAATACAACACGTCAAAGTGTAATGGAATGTGATAGTAATATTTAGTGTAATCTACTCAGTGTCAATTTCAATTTCCCAATTCCATTGCAATTGGAAAATATCAATTTAAACAAATGTGCTTAGTTACTTAATTCAAGAATTGCATCCGGTTACTGGCCACAATTGTTTGGTATTTTCAATCCATTCACTTTCTGGGTTTACGTTTTCATTATAGGTAAGAATTACCTGTGGATGGGACTACTGTGGGATACACTACAATAACAATAAAAAAAATTTCTATAGCACAGTGTCTTATAAGATGTCAACGAAAAAGTTGCAAAGAAAAACAAAATAGAAACAGAACAGAAGAATAAGCATGAATTAGATTAGATTAGATTGTATTAGGTTAGGTAAATTTTATTAATCCCAAGAGGGAATCCTAATGCATCCAGCAGCAGAAACATAAAAAAACAAGAATACAGACTCAAAGGACAAATAATACAGCTAATCAATCGTAAATAAATAAATATATAAACTTAATGAGTACTGTGGCGGATGGCCAGGACACCTCTTCTGTATATGGTCCAGGGGAACAGGCATAGACTGAACAGTACCTACCCCGGGACACTAGATGGCAGCCCCCCTGGAGGGCAGTGGTACCTCGGATTCCTGCAGGGCTCCAGGAGAGATGGAGTTCTCTACAACCCTGTTGGCATCTGGTGGTGCCACCAGGGGGCGCTGCAGTGATTCCTGAGCCCATGTGGGTGGTTCTTCCACCACACCTGGAAGTGCAGCTGGAAATGGGTCATCAAACACCTGGGCTATAAAAGGAGCCAGCAGCCAGTGTTGGGAGGAGGGAGACAAAGTTTGCCGGAGAGGAGTGGAGGAGAAAAGAAGAAGAAAAAGTATTGTGTGTGAATAGTGCTTATTGGGACTGTGTTATGCCTGTGGGAACAGGGAAGGCATTGCCCACAGGCGAAGAAAAGAGAAGTAAAAACTTGTGTTTTCATATCTGTGCCTCTGGTGTCTGTCTGTGCCCGGTTGGGTGGCTGCTACGCCCCCTGGTGGTCTTGTTACAGTACATATGGGTGGAGTATTGAATTGCCTAATGGCAGTGGGCAAAAAAGACCCCAAGAGGCACTTCTTAGCACACTGTGATAGAATTAGGCTATGGGTAAAAGTGCACCAAGAGAGCACCTCCTGGAGGGGATGGAGGTGATTTTTCATGATGGCATACAATTATGGATGATGATTCCATTATCCTCTTTTCCATAACAACTTCCAATGTGTCCAGGGTTCACTCTGCATTGGAACAGGCTTTCTTATTTAGGCATTGTGCTTCTTTTGTGATCACCTTGCTTCACCAGGAGACTACAGCATAGAACATCACACTGCCTACTTTGAATTAGTAGAAAATCTCTAGCAGCTTGCTGCACACATCAAAACACCTGAGTCTTCTTAGCAAGTCCAGTCAGCTCTGTCCCTTCATGTACAGCACCACTGTGTTTATCAGACCAGCCCCGTATGTTGTTCATGGGAACCCCGTAGGTACTTGTAGCTCTGCATCTCTTCCATGTCTTCCCCCTAACTGGTCTCAGAGGCTTCTTGACTCATCAGAAGTTCACCACCAGCTCTTTTGTCTTGCTGTTGTTGAGTTCCAGGTTGTTGTCCCTGCACAATAAGATGAAGTCCTCCATGACTTTCCTGTACTCTGACTTTTCTCCATTTTTAATGGAGACTGTGACGGAGAGTCATCTGAAAATTTCTATAATAGATAAGAATTAAACAATATGCACTTACATAACACAGATATACAAGTAATAGGAAAAGCAGAGCCATTTTATAGAACTACTGTGCCCTCCATAATGTTTGGGACAGAGACATATTTTTCCTTAATTTACCCCTCTCCTCCACAGTTAAATTCAGATGTGACCAAAGTGCACAGCACAGTCTTTAATCTAAGGGTATTTACATGCATGTTGGTCACAACAAGTAGAAATGAAAACACTTATTCTACATGGTCATCCCATTTCAGGACCCATAATATCTGATGAAATGGTAAGATGGCCCGGAGAGGGATCAAGGAAAAAAAAAGAAACCTACAGGGATGCAATACTGGAGAAAAAACAAAATCTTCAGGGGTTCCACAAAATAAGCGTACTTAAATTGTTCCTATTATTTTTTTAAACTTTGTCCTAGAAGATTCAATGTAGCTGGTCTCTCTACCACCCAGCTCCAGCTCAGTCTGCTGGGGTTTCCCACAATCCTTTATAGTCCATAACCCGAAAAGTATTCCGTCTCCGGGTCAAACACCTTCTTCAGGTGTTCCGGAAGTACTGCGGGTTTCCGTCCTCGTGACTCCTACGTACTTCTGGGTTAACGTCGTGATAATATCCCCCTGGTTCTTGGTGAGCTCCCCCTGGCGGCACCCACAGAACCCAACAGGGCTGAAGAACCGGACTCCATGTCCCATGCTGCCCTGCGGGAATCCAGGGAACCATTTCCGTCCATTGGAGCTGCCATCTAGCGTCCTGGGGGATGTAGTGCCCTAAAAAGGCTCTTTCTTCTAGTTGAGGGACGTCCTGGCCAGACTGAAATGCCGGCCGTCCATCACAATAGATAAATACTTTATTAATCCCAAGGGGAAATTCTGTGATATCTTTCACATCTACTACAACTCTGTGATGTCTAGAGACATCTTCTACACTGTGGTGTGCTGGACTGGTAATATCACTTCAAGAGAGGCCCACCAAGTCAACAAGCTAATTGAAACGGCAGACACAGTTATGGGTCACACTCTGGAAGTTGTAGCAAAGGAGAGAATTAAAACAAAACTGAGTGCCATTATGAACAATGCTGCACATTCTCTCTCTGATACACTAACACTGAGGACTTTCAGCCAACAAATTATTCAGCAGTAGTCTATTAAGACTGGGGCTCTTTTATACTACCAGCAGCAATATGTCTGCATAATGCCTCACTTGTAACTGTGAAAGCCAAGTCAGACATTTTTCTTTTCTTTTAAATATTTCTTCTTTTTTAGTCATTTTAGTGTGTGCTCAAACCATAGTGTATGTATGTGTATATATATATATATATATATATATATATATATATATATATATATATATATATATATATATAACAAAGGCACTATATAGGTGCCTGACCCGACACAGAAAGACACGGAGGCACGTATAAAAACACAAGGACTTTATTTCTTTCTTTGCCCGTGGGCGTACGTCTTCCCCGTGACCCACAGGCAATACACAGTCCCAAAGCACTACCACTAAAGCACAACACACTCTTCCTTCTCTACCACCACTCCTCCACAAGCGTAGTCCTCCTCCTCCCGACCCTGGTTCCTCGAGTGGTGGTGGCGGGCCTTTTTTATAACCCACCCGGAAGTGTTCCAGGTGCTTGACCACCTGGTCCTAATTGCACCTCCGGGTGGGGCTGAAGATTCGTCCAGCCAGGCTGCTGAGTCCCATGCAGCTCCCCTTAGCGGCCATCCAAGCCCCCAACCATCCAAGCCCCCAGCACTTAACATACAGTCCAACATATATTCATGCTGTGGTCATCTAGTGATGCCACTTGACCCGATAATGTGGAATTGCATGAAGAAGATTCAGTCCCCAAAGGAAACCTCTATAATTAAAACATTATAAAAAATGCAGTCAGACATATTAAAACCTGAGGAAAACAAGTCTAAGCAAGAAGCGGGTCCTTCTTTTTTGAGAATATTCATACATTTACAGAATTACCTAAATTGTATCAAGTAATGGCAACACACCTTTATAATACCTTACTGTGTCCGTGATTGCTTTTTTATCTTTAGCCAAGTTAAAGGTTTTTTATTTATTTGAGTTACTGCAAAAATAATAAATATCTATCTATCTATCTGTCTGTTGATTCAGTAACTAAAAACTTGTCTTGATGAAGGTTGGGGTGGCAACATATGGTTGGATAGCAAAATACACTACAAGAATTTTCTGGAATGTCTGGGGAATTTCCAGGTACAACATGGTCATCCAAGAAATAATTCTTTCTGTTTGTTCTGGGTCTGATCTTTTCCCGATGGATCATTCCTCATTCATGTCCTATACTATCTCAGTAAAACTCCAGACCACCTCAGCTAGCTCCTTTCAGGGAAGCAACAGTTCTACTCTAGGGTTCTTGAATATTGCCAGGCTTCTCATCCTGTTGTAGATAATGGACATAACAACACTGAAAAGGAAACCTTATTTTGGCCGATTGCCTTTCTGATGTCATTCTTTTGCCCTGTATCCAGTGCTCATGACCATAGGTGACAAAGTGGATGTAGAACGATGAGAAAATTTTTGACAGAAGAGTTTAGCTCCTCCTTTATTATTACAGTCTGGTACATATTTCACAAAACTTTCTGGCCTGTCTCACAATCAGCTCAAACATCCCTCGTAAGGAACACCCTGAGATATTTGAAGTTGTTCCCTTAGGGTTGATGATTTCCTCTTACCTGTAATGAGTAAGCCCCTTCTATTTGGAAGAAGTAAATATCATCAGATTTGTAGGTGCTGTGGACGCGGCCCGGACACAGACAGGCGGACATGTTGTTCAATACCACCACACGTGTTTATTTACAACTATTTACAATTAAATGTCACAAAGACTCAGTTCATTAGTGCACAAACCCCAACACTCAGTCCTGGCCACTCAAATGCCTTTCTTCGGGCCGCCTCCACTCTCCTCTCTTGCCTCGTCCTCTTCCACCCGACTCTAGCCTCGAATGAAGGGAGACGGCCCCTTTTATACATGACCCGGATGAGCCCCAGGTGCTTCCGACACTCCACCGTTGGCCACGCCCCAGCGTGGCGGAAGTGCCGGCTGTTCTCCCGG
>JANRMT010062825.1:26435536-26481587 GCA_026402145.1 Polypterus bichir lapradei | reverse complement strand
CAGTACATCGAGCCCGCGTGCTATTGTGGTTTTGCTTGTGTGCTTCAGTAAGTTACCGTCCCCTCGCTCTTACTTTTTTACCGTTCATCTAATGAATACACTGAGTATGGCTTTACCAAAACAATCATTGATCGCGAATAAAGTATCTATTATTCATGAAGCTTCAATAGGTGATCTGTCTTTCTGCGTTAACCGCATGCGTTTTCATACGTCTCAAACTAAGGGGATGCGAGGTTAAAATAAATCGAGAAGCGCGCGTACATACTTAGTGAATCCCCTCTCGGGAATCGAACCTCGGACGCGGACGCTACAGGCGAATGCTCAACAATCGCGCCACGGCGTGTGGTTTATCTATTTGAGCGTAGCAGTGTAATTCGGTTTTTGTTCAGCACTCTTTTGAACTGTTGCTTTTTGTCTGCGCACTGCGTCAGTTCACGTGAGCCGCTGAATATGGTTTTATATGTCACTCGCTCGCTTCTAATTGTTTCGCTGTCTTCTTAATTATATAATGCATGTTTTCTAAAGCGCGTTTTGTAGCTCTTCCTGGCTTTCTACGTAAGGCGTGATTACGTGAGAGGCGTGATGATGTCATACGAAACTCCGCCCCTCCAGCTGAACTCCATTACAGTAAATGGAGAAAAATAGCTTCTAGTTATGACCATTATGCGTAGAATTTCGAAATGAAACCTGCCCAACTTTTGTAAGTAAGCTGTAAGGAATGAGCCTGCCAAATTTCAGCCTTCTACCCACACGGGAAGTTGGAGAATTAGTGATGAGTCAGTCAGTCAGTCAGTCAATGAGTGAGTGAGTGAGTGAGTGAGTGAGTGAGTGAGGGCTTTGCCTTTTATTAGTATAGATTTATTCACATGAAGGCACCATACATTAGCTACTCACACACATAACTATGGGTACACTAAGGTTTGTCAGTTGGAATGTTCACGGAACTGGCTCTAGAGAGAAGAGATTAAAGATTTTTGATCAGCTTAAAAGAATGCAGGCAGATGTTGTCTTATTACAAGAGACTCATAGGTCTGCCACAGTTGCAGATGAACTTAAAACATCTGAGTTTCCCAGACTGTTCTCTGCCCCCTATAACTCTAGACAAAGAGGTGTAGCTATTTTAATACACAAAAATACCAATTTCACAGTATTGGACATAGTCTCAGATCCAGATGGTAGATTTATAATACTAAAACTATCTATACAAAATCAAAGCTTATGTATTGTTAGCATATACTGTCCAAACATAGATGACCCCGCATTCTTTCATAATTTTTTCTCTGTACTCTCCGAACACTTGGACTGTCCACTTATACTTGCGGGAGATTTTAATTTTTGGATGGATTATTCTTCAGACAGGCTCAGTACAGCTGGGACTCAGCGCAATTGGCATTCCACTAATATAGTCAAACAGTATATGAGTGATTATGGGCTTTGTGATGCATGGCGATCTTTTTATCCCAGCCGTAGAGAGTATACTTTTTTCTCACACGTTCATCACTCTCACTCACGTTTGGACTATTTTCTAGTCAGCAGCTCATTATTGGCTGACATTTCAGACACTGAGATACACCCTATAGTTGTCAGCGATCATGCTCCAATTTCTTTAACTGTGTTAAATAAGAAAACAATCCCATCAAGTAAAAACTGGAGGTTTAATACGTCACTGCTTAGAGACAAAGGTTTTGTGGAATATTATAAAAAAGAGTGGGCTTTATATTTAGAACACAATGACCTGCCTGGAACATCAGCATCTGTTCTCTGGGAGGCAGGGAAAGCAGTGATGAGAGGTAAAATAATCTCCTTCTCATCACATAAGAAAAAAATAGAAAACAAACGTATTCAGGAATTAGAAGAAATCATTAAGTCTTTAGAGGCATCCACAGAAGAAGAATTACAAAACAAATTGCGTAAAAGTAAACTAGAACTTGAAGGAATTATTGACAAAAAAATACAATTTTTAGCACAAAGACTACGAATAGAAAACTTTGAACACGGTAATAAATCAGGCAAGTTTTTAGCCAACCAGTTAAAAATAAACAAAGAGAAAACTGCCATATCTGCTGTTAAAGACTCAACTGGGAATATAGTATATGATCCTGAAAGAATAAACAACACTTTCAGAGATTTTTACAAAACCTTGTACTCACCACAGATTAACCCATCAGATAATGAGATCAATGAGTTTCTAGACAGGATAATACTTCCTAAATTATCAGATAGCCAAGCTACAGTCCTGGACTCGCCATTAACATCAGATGAGCTTCAGGAAGCTCTTAACTCCATGCCTAATAGAAAAGCTCCAGGTCCAGATGGGTTTCCAGCAGAGTTCTACAAAGAATTCTGGATCAGTCTAGCTCCAACATTTTTCAGAATGATGAGTGAAATAGAAGAAAATGGTAGACTACAGCCAAATATGAATTCAGCCAACATTAGTCTCCTGTTAAAACCAGGCAAAGATCCTATATTTCCTACCAGCTATCGCCCCATTTCTCTTATTAATGTTGACCTCAAAATAATTTGTAAAGCCCTTGCAAAAAGATTGGAGAAGGTAACCCCTTTCATAATACACCCAGACCAAACTGGTTTCATTAAGGGGAGACATTCATCCACAAATTCACATAGATTGCTTAACTTAATAGACTTTTCTTACAGCAGAAACATGGAAACCAGTATATTATCTCTCGATGCAGAAAAGGCTTTTGACAGAGTTAACTGGAAGTTCTTATTTGCAACTTTACATGAATTTGGTTTTGGAAACTTCTTCATAAACTGGCTAAAAATATTATACAGTTCACCAACAGCATGCGTCAGGACAAATGACCAAACATCAGCTAGCTTCTGTCTTCAGAGGGGGACCAGGCAGGGATGCCCACTCTCCCCCTCGCTATTCGCTATTTTTATTGAACCACTAGCAGCAGCAATCAGGCAAACTACAGTTATTAAAGGCATAAAGTGTAAGAACATAGAACATAAAATCAGTCTTTATGCAGATGACGTGTTACTTTTTCTCCAGAATTCTCAATCCTCTCTCTCCCAAGCAATTGAACTAATAAACTCCTTTTCAAGAGTTTCAGATTACTCAATAAACTGGTTAAAATCCATAGTTCTCCCAATTAATTTTTCTTTTGTCAATTCCCTTAATACACAATTGGAATCAGGGAATATTACATATCTGGGCATTCATGTCTCTCCCAGGCTGGCAGATCTAACTAAACTAAACTACATCCCACTATTAAAGAAAGTGGAAGATGATCTTGCTAGATGGAAATCCTTACCGATATCACTTATGGGGAGGGTTGCCACAATTAAAATGATGGTTTTACCAAGAATCAATTACTTATTTTCAATGATCCCAAACAAGCCATCATCTGATTGGTTTAGATCCCTGGACTCCTCTATCACTAAATTCCTTTGGAAGGATAAACCTCCACGAATTAGCTTAAAAACACTACAGAAGACCAAAAATAGAGGAGGGCTGGATCTACCCAACTTCTATTATTATTTCTTAGCCAACAGGCTCCAATATATACCAAGATGGTTGCAACATAACCCGCTGGATGAGTCCTGGTTAGATGTAGAACAGACACTTTGCAATACTATAGAGCTTTCGGACCTACCGTTTATTAGCTCAAAAATAAGAAAGCATGAAAGCTTTAAAAGTATTAATATTAGCACCTCACTGACAGCATGGTGGGAATATCTAAAAATGACAGAGTCTTCACTAATTTCATGCAGACGCACACCCATCTGGAATAATCCTGACATATTGCAAAACAATAAAATGATGAACTTCCCATACTGGAAAAGTAAAGGAATTCTATACATGGAACACATATTTGAAGGATTGGATTTCACTCCATTTAACAGAATAGTCTCCCAATTTGGCATAGACAAGAATAGATTTTTAGAATATCTCCAAATTAAATCAGTAGTTAAAGAAAAATTTAAGCTTAATAAAGTAGAATTACAAACACCATCAAGGGTATTAGACTTCTGTAATCTCAAACACCCCAAATTACTGTCTAAAGTATATAAAACATTGACCAAAATAGATGATGCAATAGCAATTCCTATAGGTAAATGGGAGGCAGATCTATTAGTTAGCTTTGACCAGACTTTCTGGTCCCAAACTTGTTTAAAAACTTTTAAAACGATCAGAAACCCCAATTTACAATTAATTCAATACAAAATTCTACACAGAGTACACTATACAGGTCATCGGATGTTCAGGATGGGATTTGTGCCATCTGACACCTGCACACACTGCACAGACAACATTCCTGACAGTTATATCCACGCACTGTGGTCATGTCCACCTGTTCAGGGATTCTGGTATGGAGTATGTGAAGACCTGTCAAAGTGTCTGAAATGTGATATCCCAACTTCCCCCTCATTTTGCCTGCTGGGGAACCTAGAAGATGTCCCGATTGAAACAAATTTGGTTCACGTGGTTCTCACTGCCATATGCATCGCTAAGAAAACTATCCTCATAAACTGGAAAAACAAAGATAATCTTTGCATTAACCAGTATAGAAATCTTTTATTGGATCATATTACACTTGAGACAGCCTCTGCCTCCACTTCAAATCAATCTCTATGGGCTCCTTTGATCGGTTCCATCAAATAGCGATGATGGAGGGTCATTGATATTGTGCTGTGGTTGATGTGGTGGAGAGTCTGAGCTTAGAGTGTCTGGAGGATCCCTGGGGGTGGGTTCACTAGGGGGGTCTTGGGCTGAGGGGCTGCTGCCCCACTCTGGTGGTGCTTGGGTTGCCTCGGGGGGTGGACTTCTGGTAGTTGTGTGTGGGGCCTTGGGGGGACTTGATGGTGGCTGCGGGTCGCTGCCTGGTGGCTGCATCGCCCCTGGGTGGGTCTGGGTGGGGGCCTGGTGGCTTGGGGTATGGGGGCGGCCGTCCCCGGATGGGGGTCTGGGTGGGGCCTTGGGGATTGGGTCCTGACATGTACGCTGCCGGGAAGAGGGCCGGAACATGCGGCGGTGCCGGGTCCTGGCTCCGCCATGGGGGAGGGGGATGTCTGAGAGGGGGGGGGGATCCAACTTTACCTGGGTGTCTTATGTCTTACTTAGTCTGAATGTTGAGTAAATGTGGGGATGGGAGTAAATATTCTGCTGGGGTGGTGTGGGTTAGTGGCCTCGGACTCCGTGGGGCTCTGTGATGCTGCTGCTTTGGGCCGTGGCTAGATGGGCTGGGGCCTCCATGCCCCGGGTGGATTTTGGGAGCGCAGGTGCCTATTGGGGCCATTAGGGGAGCTGGCTCCCTGGAGGGCTCAGGCCCCTCAGCTGTTCCTCCCCATCCTCAAACATTTCCCTCCTCCTGCTCCTTCACATCATCACACAAACATGCACATAGGGCCTTGGGGTGTGGGTAAGTCAGGGGGTGCGGGTATGGATCCCATTTCCGCAGTCCTGTGGCAGCCTACCCCCCAATTTTATTTGCACATTAAACACTTCCACAAACAACATTTCACACAAATGCACACTTAGGACCTTGGGAGCGAGCACACTCAACGGCATCCGGTGGGGGGAAATGTCAGCCTCACTGCGAGTGCCAGTGCCCACTTCCAATTTTAAACTGCACCTAGTCACGGAGGGTTTTGGGGGGGAAGTGGGGCTGTGTGTTGGCATCAGCTGGTGTAGGCCACATGATGCCAGCGCTGCCCGCCAAACCACAAAATGCACCTTATCAACACACATTAACATTACATTGGAGCCGGCGGAGGGAGACTAGAGGTCTTATTACACCTCTGTTCTCAGTTAGCTGCCCGGGGCTGGAGGCTAGGAGTGGGAGCTGGCCGTCTGCCTGTGGTCTGGAGTGGTGGGTTGCTTTGCTCTGCGTTGGACGGGGGTGCCTGCTCATTATTACCCCAGTGGAACGGGGCTAACTCTGGCGTCCGGGAATGGTTCTGCCCTCGGTACGGCAGCACCGGGACCAGAGTTAGTAGGGTGTGTATGGGGAGTGTGAATGGGTGTCTGGCGTACATCCTTGTAAGTCTTGGGTTGTATGTGTATGTGAGAGCATGAGGGAGGGAGTGTATGACTGTGTTTGTGTGTGACTGTATATGTCAGGTGGGGTTTTGGACTCCTCCCCTCTCCTGGGACATCTGGCAATGCTACAACATCTTCGCCTACCCTCCCCCTGCCACTTTTTTTTTTTTTTTTTTTTTAAACATCTGTCTAGTCGCTCCCGGTGGCTGCCTGGTGGGATCTGGGTCCCTGGGCTCTGTTGGGTCCTCGGCGGGGTGGGTCGCCCTTCTGTCCCGGGCTGCTGGGTTCCGGGCCCGGCCGGCTCCGGGGTGAGCGGCTACGGGCGGGCCTGGGGGCTAGCCGTTGATATCTCCCGGGACTCTGCCGGCTGCTGGTTGTGGCCCCCCGGGGTGATCCTCTGCGCCTTTCGAGGGGGGGTTGGGGCTTCTCTGGTGACGGTCTCCGCGCTCTGGGGTGACCACTGGATTTCTGGGCTTGGAACTCCCTCCATCTTCCGCACGTTTTTGGGGGCAGGTCTGTGGCCCTTCACACTCACTATTGGATGCTCCTATAGAGAAACCTTACACATACAAGCGTGCGTACGCACACAGGTGCTCACATGGTGCTTTCATAAGTATGACTTGGACATCTTCAGCACATGACCTAAGGCTGTGGTTGGCCCTAAATGCCTTAGTAATAATTACTGTGTGATTGTTAGCAAACATTTTTACTTTTATATATCTTCATGTAGCTGATGCAGCAATGTTTTTGTCTTGTGGTTTTTTTTTTCCCCCCTCTCTTTCTGCAGGTCTAGAAGCGGATTCTGGTTCATTTATTGTTTATTCTATACGAAAATCCCCCCTTCCCCCTTTACCTCCATCTCCTCCTTTTCTCTCTTCTTTTTCTTTCATTTTTGTCTCCGTGTCCGGTTCAAATCTTAAAAACATCTGAAAATATTTCTAATAAAGTTTTGGTATCAGGCGTGGCGTCAGCAGAAGCTGTAACGCTCCACCTGAGAGAAAAACTATAAGGCTAGTCGCCAGCATTCAGAAATCAATTCTGATTGCTTCACAGCTGAACAGGACACGGTAAAAAAAAAAAAAAAAAAGATAGTTTATATTCTTAATGCTGAAGCTACCAAACCAATATGTAAAAATAAAAAAAATGTCATTATGGTTTTCTGCTAAGAAAGAATAGCCATATCTGCCCCTTCTTACAAAGGATGAATCTGTGTTAAGATCAAAGTTTAGCATATTATTAACGGTTGTTCCTACATATCTTTAGTGCTCTAGCATGTCAAATATCTCCCCTTTTATTATTGCTGTAGGGCAAAGTGGGCATTGCCAATTCTGCTAGGCTTTAGTGGCACACCAGGCCTGTTAAGAAAGCAGATTTATCTGGGATGCAGGCATCCAGCTTTGCCTTCCCCCACTTTCATTCCAAACTAAGTGACTAAACTCCAGCTGGTACCAGGATCTGCCTGTACTTCACCTGATAACAAAGGTATAAATCAGAGTTGCACTGACGTCTCTCTAGAGGCCCCTGTGAAGATTTTTTGAGCCAGAAGATATGAAATGGACCCAAGCAAGAACAAACAGCTTCAAGTAAATGAAAACTCTAATGAATGGAAGGATATATATCTATCAGGATATTTATTCTCTGGATACTCTCATTGAACTCCCTGGGGATTCTCTCAGGACACTCTCTCTGGAATTCTCTCAGTGAGGGGGAACTCTCCAAAAAGGCTGAAAACCTCTGACAGCTGCACTCTGAAACTAAAATATGATGAGCCATTCTCAGTTTGAAGAGCAGAGAACTGAAACCCTGTGGATCAGAAATTTACAATATCTCTACCAAGCCAAGCTGTGGGCCAGTGGGGTGAAAAGGTTGAGAAGCAGCCATCCCTTCAAGAAGGGAACTTCAGCATCTAAACTCTTGTGCCAGAAGGATATGCAGACAACACAGAAAAGGGCTTAGCTGAAAGAAACACTGCACACTGCAAATAAAGGATAATGAGCAAAGAGAAACAGTGTACTTCAACGCAAGAAGAATCCTACACTTGAACTCAGAGCAGCAACAAAGCAATAACTACACACAATATGAAGACTTTGTTTTGCAAATAACTAAAACTCTAAATAGCAAGTAAACAGCCAGTTTCTCTATGTTTGTCTGTCCAGTCTGTCTGTGTTCTGACTTACACTATATTACATGTCAATATATATGCATTTATCACATTTCTGTAATCCTTGTTTTTATCAACAAATTGTATTATGCTGTTTCTTGAAATGAGTGTGCCTCAGGTACCTTGATATAAGTCTAAAGGCCAGAGGCCTGTCTCCTACAACAGAGAAAGATAAGGTAAATAAAGTAGGAAGATTTCCAAATTATTGTTGAAGTTTAACCAAGTTAAAATTCATGTTTCCATTTCCAACATTTATTGGTGCCCCATGAGTGGGTGTCTTGTTGATTATTAATGAATAATTCCTACACTGTTGAGACAGTGGAAGGATGAGAGCACTTGATGTCTACAACTTTTTCTTATCGATTTTAGCTGTAAAAAGGAACACCATTGCGCAAGACTCATAACAGGTCCATTGATGTCTTCCTTTTCTAGTAGTGGTCTCACAATGACAGATAGGTCTGTCCTTTTGTAAACTCTTACTGTCACTGTTGTATAACATAATCAGAAGAGGAAACAAACAGCACCCTTAAGGTGCTGCTGTGGAGGAAGTTAAAATGACCAGAGTAGCAGTCATTAACACTCACTCTTTGTGTTGGGATAGATAAAAAGTTCAGAATCCACTCAACCAAGTTAAGGTCCAAGTAGAACTGATCAACCAGTAAACTAAAATGTTGGTAGTTGGTAGAAATATTTCATTTCATTTGAATCAACCATGATTTTTAAAAACTCTATGCAATATTTTGCCAAGTTTCCAATACCACATCTCTTTCGCTGTACCTTCCATGTGGTCCATGCCTCTGGACATGCCTCCTATGTGTTATTGTTAGGTGACATTTATTGTTTAGTAAACACCTTGGAGTGAATTGAGCTTTAAGGCAGCCCACTGGCACTTGTTCAGCAGCCAATTCCATTCTCAGTCATCCTTTGTTTATAACCTTAGGCTTTTGTATTAATGATGTCACAATTTATCTTACCTTTTTGTTTATTATGGGATCTGAGTTCTTGCAACTTTACTTCACATATTCTTTAATTTGTTTTCTCTCTCTTTTATTAGTTACCATATTCACCTGTTACAATTTTATCTCTAGAGCCTTAGAGAACCATCAAATTCTACTCAATCTGTTCTATAAAAATGCTGATACCACCATGGGTCTTACCTAGTCAGGCTATATGAGTCAGGTCTTCAATCAGTTGAACACATTTTAGCCTTATGTATTCATTGTACTTTGTAGTTTTTTTGTTTCTCAATATGTTTTAGGATGCAAGATGGCTGCTGCATCATGATATCACAAGATGGGTATAAAGAAGTGCATTAGTGTGTGATGTCATGGCATCCAGGAATATTCCAACATTTTCCCCATTATGCTTCAATGCCATCTTTGTTTCTTGTGTCATGGTTGTTTCTGGGATTTTCATATCTCCTGTTTTGTGGGCAATTTTCAAACAATTTTGCAGGATGTGCACCACTGGTGATGTCATCGGAGCAACAGTTTAAAAGTCCCTACAAATATCTCCAAAGTATGCAAGTTTTAAATATAAAACCTTCGCTCAAATACTTTGAAACCTTTTGTTCCTTTTAATAATCATTTTTTAACTCTTGCTTTTGATTCTGACTACTAATTTTGAATTATATTTCTGTTTTGCTTGAAAGGTAGAATTGACTTTCAGTCCCATCCTTAATTTTACAGTTGACTACGTATGTCCATGACCTTCAACATTAAATACACTACTGCCTCACTCTGAGTCAGAATGTTGATTTTTTTTTGAAAAAGCCAAACTGTCATTTTACTTTATTCCAGCAATTTACTCTGATCTTTCTGGTCTATTTTTACATCCAATAGTTTGTTTTTTAATTAGTTTGTGCATAAGGTGAGGTAATATTTTAGATTTTTGATTTGTGCTCATTAGGAGCTAGTTAATTAGACAGACACTCCTGTTTCGCCATGGTGGGTCAGATGAGCAAAGCAAGCTGCTCTTTGCCAGGGTAATGCTTACATCTAGCTAGATAGTGAAGCATCATGTTCTGTTTTGGGTTTATTTGCCATTAATCTACAGTAATCTTAAAGGGTGAAATGAAAATATTAAACGAAAAAACAAACAAAAAAGGTGAAAACACAAACTAGATTTTTCCAAAACTCAATACCAAATTACATGTTATTAAAAGCATTAAAACTTAAAAAAGAAATTAAAAATCAGAGTTTACCAATCAATAGCAATAAAGAGAAAAGGAGGCAGAAAAGATGAAAGTTAAAATAATAATAATAATCTTAATCAAAAGACTAAGCTAATTAATCAAAGCCACTAAACTAAATAATCCTCAATGACAAGTTATAATGGACTCTTAATAGATGACTAAACAACACTAGTTAGAGAGCACACAAAGATGCAGAAGAACAAAGAACTATACTTAAGCTACAGAAATTTGCTGACAGTATGCAGCAGTCTCAAATTGGACTCTCAGGTAACTGCAGCCCAAATATCAGCAACGGCTAAGAGTCCTGGTTGACAAAACAAATTTACCCCTAAGATAAAGTATGAATTTTAGGTGAAGGGACAGATGAAACTACAAACATAAAGCAAAATGTACACAGGAAATAATAAGGGAGTGGTGATAAATATAAATACAAAGAAAAGTGTAAATGAGGTGAGATACTGTTGCAAACCTAACAAATAAAGAAGAGAAATGAAAACACAAACAAAATTGCAAAGGAAAAATAAAAACGTTAAGACAGTGGTTCTCAACCTGTGGGGCGGGCCCCCCTAGGGGGCGCGAAGTAACAAAAAGGAGGATGCAAAGATGTAAAAAAAAGAAAACAAGAATCAAAAATATGAAAAAAACATCTGTTGAAACCAAAACAAATTAACTTAAACTACATTCTGATACTAAAACAATACATATAGAGTCAGATAAATGTCGATAAAAGTTAAGTAGGTGTAATAAAGTATGCATCTACATTTCAAAAAAATGTTACGGGGGGGCGCGATTAAAACTGTTATGAAAACTTGGGTCGCAAATACTTAAAGGTTGAGAAAGGCTGCATTAAGACACAACTGACCTCACCCGAAAAAGGGTAGATGTGGTGGATCAGTAGCAAGAAACAAGAGATCAGAGGAGAACATTTTACTGAACTGGATTAGTCCCTGCGAAATTTCCCACCTTTTAAAACTTGCAGTTGGAACATTTGAAGTGGCTGGTTTCAACTTTTTGTTTGTGTTTTCGTTTTTTGCTCGCATTTTCATTTTTATTATTTGTATTTTCAATTTTTATGTATCATCTTTTATGTGTTTTTTTTTGTTTTTGTTTTTGTTTTACCCCATGGGGCCTCTGTACTAATTAAAAATTGAAAAATTTAATTAAATTCTAGAGACATTTTAAGCTGAAATACTCATCTTTATGTTTAAAATTAAGAATGTGTCTGTCAAATAAAAGAAGCGGTACAAGTTTGTTCCAAGGGTAAATAGTTTAGAATGATATGTCATGATGCAAAATGCATTTTCCTGACAAGATGTATGTGCATACATTCATTTATAATCATTAAGTAATTATTAGCAGTAACCTTACCTTCAGAGTGATCAGCATCTACTTGTGTTTCCAGCCAAAAAGGATAGGGATGTCTTTTAAAATGGCAATGTTTCTCTCAAAAGAGGCTTTGAGGTCACCTAGTCACTTAATGAGCTATATGGTTTTGCCTTCTCAGTCATCTGAACTGAATCAAATTTAGCGTTTAAGGAAGAACGTTAGAGTTATGTGTCAACAGTGTGTTCCATCTACACATCAACAAGATGCAAGTCCACTATGTCACAGGTGAAAAGTATTACTGCATTCCTCTTGCAAATTTAAAGATGCTGGTAAATGATTTGCCCCTAAGAGTAAAAGTTATTCTTTATCATGGCCAAACTGGCCAGTATGTTTACAGCTCCTTTACTTAAGTCGTCTCTCACCAAGCAGGAAATCTTTTCCAAAGCAGGATAGTGTGAAAAGTGGCATCTAATAAGGCATTGCCTGATACAGGAAATGGGCAGCAAATATAGATTATTAAGCAGTACTGCTGATTATGTAAATGGGAACCATGAGGCAAAAAGGCTAAAAGCAGAGCGAAGGCAAAAGTAAACATAGAGCAGCCTCCTACATGACTCGTCTAGTAGCGCGAGACAGAAGTTCTTGTCTCAAAGTTAGAAACACACCAAGAACCTTTATTTGGTGGCCTACAAGCAAAAATATGTTAAATGGAAACATTTTACTGCTGCCACGAATGCTGTGACCTCCAGCTGCATCATGCCTGAAGAAAATAAATAAATAAATAAAGGTTCGATCTCTATAAGAGTGACTGTTGGATTCTTAATGAACTCCCTGACCAAGGCACTTCTAGCTCAGTTACTATGCGGCATTATGCTGGAGCAGTCTTGAAGATTGTCATCCTCATTTTGGCATCACACATGATTTGTGCATTAACAGAATGTCACTGCTTACAGTTAACAAAGTCAGCTTTATTCTCTCCAGGTATGCTTAATGCAATATGAGTGCCTTAAAGTGCTCTCATTACATTAGGAGAATCGGACACTGCTGCAAATTGCCTTGTTTTTTTGGTAACATGTTATGGTATAGGTATATGCACCCATGCTATATGAAAACTGGATGTAGCACTTCATCATCAGTTAAAGGCTAGCAGTACAGTGGAAATGATGGAGTGAAGCTTGGCTGAGATACAGTATTCCTGTCCTGTCTGTCAGTTCCCTGAGAAGTGACAACAGGTTGTTTAACCTGATGAAAAAAAGGCAAGGGTTTATTCTGGGTAAATCCCTTTAAAAAGGGATCTAAAATACAATCTGTACATCATATTCATCACATACAGTATGAGCTTTAATATGTTAGTCACGCCAACACACATTATGATTGGTGAGATGAATTATTATGCATGTGAGTCATCTTTTAGATGGTTTGCCTGAATTCACCTACTTTATCAAGGGTGTCGTCATTTCCCAGTTTCTTCGAAATTTTACATATGCATGGGTCAGAGTTGCCGTCCCTCATCAAGTTTGCTTTTATATATCCTGATGTTTGTTTGGGAAGTTACGTACACATGTTTCAAGCTTCATTTTGTATGTACAAAAGCTTTATAAATGTGACCCCAGTGGTGGATGTCAGAGTTTTACCTAATATTCTGGCAGCATAAGTAGCTAAATGATTTGTTAATTAAAGCTTTACAGTGGGACTCAAGAAGCACACACAAAAGCTCTCTGGACATTGTTCTTTAATTCTATTCAGCTTAATTCAATGTAGTGACGATCGCCAAGTGCAGGCTAAGAGAGCTATAAAAGTTGACAGGTAAAATGCAAATACAAACATTACAAATAACTAATTAAATAATGCAGGGGTGAGCAAGATCCATCCTTAAGGACTGCATTGGCTGCAAGTTTTTGTTCCAACCCAATTTCTTAATGAGAAGTCAATTACAGCTGGTGAAACATTTACTTCTCAAACAACATTTTTTGCTTCATTTTAGTTGTCTTGTTTGCTAATATTTCCCACCCTTAATTGCTTACTTTAGTCTTAAGAAGTTGCATCCATGGTTATTAATTGCTCCTTATTGGGAATAAGTTGCAAAAGTCAAAGGAACCAGAAGTTCTACAACTAACTTGTCTCCATTTACACCTGTGTAGGTTCATCGTGGACAATCTGCATTAATAAAATATTTGGAAGGAAAACGGAGAGAACAAAATGAAGGACTGACACTCTAAGGAGTTATATCATTTGGATGATATATCTGGAAAGGTAAAAAAAATCTACAATATAAGAAAGCCTGCAGCCATTGTGGCCCACCAGGAATGATGTTGCTCACCACTGATATAATACATACACATAAAGACACAGATTTTTTAAACAGTTTCAGTTTAATATGAGTGAAACCATTTTCTTTTTCTATTAAGATAATTGTTGAACTATGGTCAGTTGACCCCAAAGGAAATGAAAACCAAAACTTCAGTCAGAAGCATCCCTGGAGAAATAAACCTCTGAGGGTCCCGTGGTCAATTATAACAGACAAAGTCAGATACAGTCACAGTCCTTGGCCAACTGACTGATCACCTCCTCTTGGGCTATCTACAGTGGAGTCTGTGCTGGGCCGTCTGCTGATTTAAAACCTCTCATTTTCACAAAAGTCTTTGCATTGATAGAAAAACAGCCTGGAATTGAAACCATGCCACATCAGGACACCTAGAAGATTAATATTAACACTTACCGTGCTCACTCATTTATGTAGTGTTATTCAAAAGTGTACAATTCTGTATAAGAATCAAAAGTAAAAGAATTATAAATAAATTAGAAGATATTCCAACATTCCCATTCACTGCACAATTTCTTATTCTGGACCTCTGTACTGTATCCCAGAACTCTGTCCAGCAGAGGCTATACTCAGTGGGCACAATTGCCATAAACTCCGCACTGGCCTGTTATATTTAATTGTACGGATTCTGTCTCCTTTTGGCTTCTCAAAGTCTTCTTTCTTTAATATAGTTCTGCCTGAACTTTTAACAACACGGATCAATGGATCATTTTACTGTAATGTGGTGTGATTGGCCTGGAGTTGGGGGGCTTGTGGTTGACATTGTGACCTTGTTCATTGATATTTGTGATTCTCCAGTTTGCAGCCTTATTTTTTTTTTAGTTATTCCTGTATGGTATCTGCCTTGTGTTTTGTTTCTCTCTCCTTCTGTTTCTGTTATTACTCAGACATCATCTATCTCTTTCTCTCTATCTCTCTCTCTATATATATTGTGAGTTGGAGGGCTGATCGCACCCCAAGAAGATACAGACGCCCCTGGGAAAACCCCAATCCCTGAAACACAGACTACCCTCACATTGCTCCTTACCTTCTCACTTGCGCTATAACGCGTAATACAAGCCTCGCGCGATACTCCGCTAACTTAAAAGCCTTGTGCAGCGCCTGTCAGTTTTGGAATTGATTGTTTTGCTTTTATCTCTCTCTGACATTCTCTGCTCCTAGCGGAACTGTCATCTCTGACTTGTCATGGAGCACGTTTAAGCTTTTGAAAAAGAAACAAATGTTTGATTGCAGTGTTTGAATAAAATTCCTGTTTTCTATAACCACCGGTGTCTCTGTGCAAATCTGTGACCCAAGCGTGACAATATACAGTATACTGGTATACTGTATATATATATATATCTATATATATATATATATATATATATATATATATATCTAAATATAACCTCCTCATTCACATCTCCATTCAAGTTAGTCTACCTCTCACTATGTGTTGGAGCGTACCTTGCCTCTGCTTAGCTAGCAATACCTGTTTGTTCTGCAGACATTATCATCTAGAGATTGTTAAGGAGTAACGTTTGACGTTTTTGAGAAAAAGATCAGTACTAAATGTATTTTGGTGTATAGCTGCTGATTGCCACAGATATCATGGCCATATGCTCTTCTCTCCACGTGGGGGATGCTCTCTCGTCAGAGCTGAATACGATCAGATACAGTGGCAACGTTTGACGCTGGAGTGTACCTACCTTCCGTTTGGCCAGAATTACATTTTTCTTAATTTTTTTAATTGATTTTTAAAGTTTGTCCTGTTTCACTACTATGTGGGCAGGAGCAGCTAGTTATCTCTGAAACTCAGTGTCGGGCACAATTGGGTCAGGGTGAAATTTGTGGTGGTGTGGGGTGACAGTGAGGTGTTTGCTCACATTTTGTTTTTTTCTTTGTTTTTTTTTGGAAGATATTCTAAGATATATGGAATTGTACAGTTTGTTGAGCAACCTAGTAAACAAGCAAACTTAACTTGTTAAGTTTAAGTACTGTACCTTTAACAAAAAAAACAAAACTTGATGTTTGTTCCTGATCATTTTGGATGCTAGAAAAATAAACGATCAGCTTTTCCTTAATAATTTCCTTATTACAAAGGGTTTAGAATGTATTCAGACCCTTTCACTATCTGCAAACTTTATTGTAGATTTAATTTTAAATGTATACATTTGACATTATTGCTCCTCAATCTACACTCAATAGCAGGTAATGACAGAGTGAGAAAGTTGGCAAATTTAATAAAAATCAAAAACAGAAATCTCTAACTCGTATAAGTATGCAGACCCTTAATTCAGTACTTTGTAGAAGCCCCTTTGGTAGCAATTACATTTTGCATCTTCTTTGGTAAGTCTCTACATGTTTTACAAACCTGGATTTGGGCAGTTTATCCGCTTGTTCCTGGCAGACCCTCTCAATCTCTGATAGACAGGATGGGATGCATCTGTAAACTGCCATCTTCAATTCTCTTCATAGATGTTCCATGGGATTTAAGTCTGGGCTTTGGCTGGGCCCCTCAAGGACTGTCAGGTTTTCTTCATGTACCTCTCAGTGTTTGGCTGAATTTATCCTTCTCTCAATTCTTACCAGTCTCTGCCTCTGAGAAGCCACCCCCATGGCATGATGCTTCTACCACTATGCTTCACCCTAGGGATGGTATGAGGCAGGTGATGAACAGTGCCTAGTCTTCATCAAACCTAATCCTTGGAGATCTGCTCAAATAGTTCAGTCAGTCCAATTTTTGTCTCTTGAGGCCATAAAATCTTTATCCTTATGCTCTCAGAATACTTTAAATGCTGTCTGGCAAATTTATACTGAAGAATTTCTTTCATCTAGCCATTCTACAACAAGTGCCTGATTGGTGGAGTTCTGCTGAGATGGCTATCCTTATGACCATCTCAACAGAGGCCTTCAGAAGCTCTGTAAGTGTGACCATTGTGTTCTTCATTACCAAGGTCCTTCTTGCTCAGTTATTATGTTTGGCTTTTCAAACTATACTCGTAGGAAGAGTTCTGGTGATTTCAAAATTTTCCATTTCACTATAATTGGGCCACTGTGTTTCTGGGAACACTCAAAGCTGTGGAAATGGTTTTATACCCTCTCACTGATCTATGCCTCACCACCATTTTATTGCGGTGATCTACTGAGAGTTTCTTGGATTTTTTTTTTGGATTGGATTGGGTTGGTTTTTGTTCCGACGTGCAGAGTGACCTCATATGCACAGATGTGTGTCTCTCTAATTGATGTCCAGTTAATTCAGTTTGCCACAGGTAGACTTCAATCAAGTTTCACACGCATTTCATGGAGAATTAAAATGAACAGGATGCACCTGACCACAATGTGGAGTGCCAAAGTAATGGGTCTGGATACTGATATGAATGAGAAATTTCGGTGTTTGAGTTTTAATAAATGCATAAACCTTTTTGAAAACAAAATTTCACTTTTACATTATGGGTTATTGAGTGTAAATTGATGGATGCAAACGGCAAATTTATCCATCTAAAATTACCGTATTTACTCGTGTACCACGCAGCCTCATGTAAGACGCGCACCCTAATTTTTACAAAGAAAATCGCAAAAAAAGTTTTGCCCCGTGTACGACGCGCATTGTGATTGTATAGGAAGCGTTTACAGAGAGAGAGCGATGTCGAGCGAGAGAGAGAGCACGCGAGTGAGTGCGACAGAGAACGTGAGTGTACGAGCAAGCGAGTGAGAGAGAGAGCGAGCGAGCGAGCCCAAGCAGAAGAAGTAAACATTACAGAATTACATTTCCTCGTGTATGACGCGCACCTGATTTTCTAAAGCTAATTTTTGGGAAGAAATGTGCGTGTGGCACATGCGTAAATACGGTATATCTAAAATACAATAAAGTGTGCAGAAAGTGAAGGGCTCTGAATTCTTTCTGAATCCACTGTAAATGTCAAATGTTTCACTTTTTACAATAACGTAATGATGTTGATAGATACATTAATTATTGTGAGACTTGTTCAGGTCGACATCTTAAATTGGAAGATTGGACTGAACCTTGTTATTTCAAGTCTAACACATATGTTTCTTCTCATAATTATTTACAGTATGTGAATATAAAAATAAAAACATAATTCTGTAGTAAAACCACTATAATCACAACATGAGTTATGATTGGCAACAACAAAATGGTTATTTACCAAGATAGGTGTATGCTTGCAAAGCAAATGCTTAAACAATTCATTATAAAAATGTAGTTAAAACAGCTTTTATGATTCATTGAATTTGGCCTGTCGTGTCGTTTTTTTAACACCTAGGACTAAAAATTAATTTTGCTGAAGCTAAAAATCTGTAACCTTACTTGTAACCAAGCAGCTGTTGAAGTAAGTTTATGTCCCTTGCAGTGATTGAATTTATGCTCCTAAATGTCTGCAGCGAATGTCAGCACAGCAAAACCATAAATAAGATTTTGAATCTCAAGGGTTTATTCTGGGTAAATCTCAACCTTGGACTGAATGCCAACAAAGTGTCCATTGAAGCTTGAGTAGTGCTGGCCTGGCAGATCTCGTCTTAATTGATGACTATGTGAGATACTGTAGCAGTGAAGATTTAAAGTTTGCATTATATAGTATAAATGTGTGTGTGATATTTTAGAAATAAAGCATATTAATATATTAGCCAACGTAAACAGGAATGTTAAAAGTTAAAATAGATCTGCATAAATTTAATATTATGTGACTTTGTCTACATTTGAAAAATTTTCTGGAAAATGAAAAACTGTGTGTATTAATGATTCTGTAATTACGTGAAGAGATCAACTAAATGTTCTTTACCAACTAAAGTGAAAAACTAAACAATACATTAAAAAATAAATTTATCAGTGTTCTGTCTCATTATAGTAATGGCATTTGAGATACTGACAGGAAACGGTAAAATAGAGTAGCATGGAGATTTATTGGTAGGGAAGCAGGTCTTACTTGCCAGCATGTGAATGGAGTCTTAGAAAGTCACGCATTCCTATAAAATTACAACATATAATAATAATTAAGTACAAAAACTTAAAAAACAGTCCCTAAATAAAAAATGTGAATTTTAATGCAGTCTGTATGGAGAGCCAGAGCCTTATATTTCCTTCCCAGGAGCATTTAGTGAAGTATTAGAAAAACAACATATTCTGAACACCTGAGATAAAACATGCATCGCATCACATCAGACAAAATGTAATATGTGGAATATTACAAATATTAAAAATAAAAGTTGGTAATATAATGAATGCATAGTATACAGTACTGGACCGACTCACTAGAATGAATGCAGGTATTTTACACTTAGCATTTGGAAAGTTACGTATGATACAGTTTAGTTATTGATGCTCCACCTGCCATCTCCGCCTCTCTGTCACAATATTAACAAAAGTCATCAAACAGTCATCAATTGCTCCACTGCCGTACTGAATGGATGAAGAATGTCTAAGCCAGGTGATTTTTTTTTTGCTGTCCCCATCTTTTTTTGCACTGATGGCAGCTGCTTAGTCTTAGAATGCATTAAACAATGCAAAATGATATTATAAAGATAAAAATGTACCATTTCAGTGTTTTGCACCTTCACAGATGGAATATTCTATAAAATTAAGTGTAATTTAGATTTAGATAGTTAAAAATATTTTAAAAATGTGTATAAGATATTCAGTCACCTTTTGAGTCATTAATATAAATGTTCTTAGATGATTTAGGCTGTTTCATTTTCACATCTACCAAATTGTACTAAGCCTGATGATCATTCTAAAACTGTAAGAGAAGTGTGTATAAACAGAACACTCTCAAGTAAAAACAATAGCTGTAGAGACACTATACAGTAATAAAATAATTAAATACTGCATTTATTAATTAATCTAATGTAGAATGCTACTACATACTGTATCTACTGCATAGTATAACACTAAGGTCTATGTCTATCCCTGTTCCTCTGAGCAATCTGATTGGTCAGTTTGACTTTGGTGATGCAATGAAAGAGGAAGTGTGAGTGTGAGACACTCAAGGTGGAGAAAAGGTGCACACTGAGAGAACTGGGAAGTATAAAGCCAGACAGGAGGCAAGTAAGGAGCCTCAAAAATGATAACAAAATCTGAGAGGCAGGCTTTGCAGGAATGCGTTCGAGAAAGATTGTCAGTGAAGAGAGGTTCAGACACAAGTAAATACAGTACTTTAAAATTATTCTACTGCCTGTTATCAAAAGGTAAATGGCTAGTGAAACAATAAAAATTAAAATATTTAGAAGAACGTAACAAACAGCAGCTGACTCACATGCCAATGTAAGGTCAAGTCTAGACACTGTATGGTACTTTACACGTGGAAAGGGTTTTGGTTCCTGAAATAAATGCCTCTTTAATTGTCATTTGGCAAAAGGAGGGAAACAAAACAAGAAATAAATTGAGAGCATGGATGCCACAATAGAAGCTCCAGATTCTGGCACACCAGTGTGCCATCTTCAGTTGCTGGTCCAAACAGATGGTGGACTACGTTGTCCTCATGGCTATGAGTCCTGTAGACAGGAAAGGGTCTATTTGGAGAAGAGTCACAGGAGCACTTCTTAAATTCGATCATGTATTGTGACATGCCCAGTCATTCACACCAACTAGTTCACAACCTGCTTTTGTAGAGGTAGGCTCTGTTTGCATGAGAGCTGACAGCCAAAGAATGGTCATCCTGAAGTACAATCCATGGAATGCAGTGATGTGGAATAAGGAAAGTGAGGGCTTTGGACCAAAAAAAACAGAATGGAAGCTCATTTGTCTGGTTTCTATAGGAAATGGAAAAAAAGAAAAAAAAATATGAAAATCGCAGTTGAACTCGCTATACCTATTAACCCTATGTACAGCACTGGCTCAGTCAGGCAGCACACAATGTTTTGTTAGAAAAAGGGATGAACACAACTGTACTAGAATGTTGCCATGCAGTTGACATGGTCCAGTGACAAGATGAGCAGCTTCAGTCACCAAGTTTGACATAGCCCATGCCTAGGTTATGTAATGAGACATTGACTGAGACATAGTAAAGAAGAGCAAATTAAACAAGAGCAAAATTAAAATTAAAGGGCAAAAGAGAGAAAGAAATGTTTTAAGCATAATTTGAATGTGATCACTGATGAATCTTCAGTAGCAGACATCCAAAGAGTAGAGCTAAATGAGTGTTCATGGAGGTTTGCATAGAGTAGTCAGAGGGTTGAAGTCAGCAAGGAATGATGACAGGTAATTGGGGAGATTGACATTATCGGCATTGTGTGAGGTCTGATCAAAATGTTTCAAACCTGACCATTTAAATGAAATAAAACCAGGCCAGTATTACTGTATGTTCTAGCAAAGCACTGAGAACACTAATGCAATTGTTACAGCATTCACCAACCTTTACTTTGGTACTCACATTCAAAGCACAACTTAGCTGATGTCTTCACCATTGGCATAGCGTGTACCATGGAGACTGCCATTCATTTGATGAGAAAGGAGTAAGCTTTTTGAGTTGAATTCAAATTCCTGCAAACTATTTTTTTTTGTATTTAACTATAGGGCATTACAAGATGGTCCAACACTGATGGAGCCATTGAGCCTGTCTATATGTGATATTTATTTAGGACAGATCTTCTTTCGGAGCTGAGTATCATTAGCATTTTGATCAATTACAGTTTGTAGACATAGAAGTGAATAAAACAGCCATCTCAGGGGAAGACCACAGCAGAGAGGTCACAGAGGACTTAATTCTTCACCAAGCACAACAATCGGCATGTATCAGAGAGGTACGAACCCATCCACGAGTTGACCATTTCAATCATAGTAAGGCAGTGATTTGGTTAAGCGTATTGAAAGCTTAAGTGAGGTCAAGAAGATGAGTTGGAGATGGAGATCCAGTATCATCCACGACGTTTACAAGTTCTGCCTTAGTGCTGTGGGAAACCTGAAAAACTGACTGGAAACAGTCAAACAATAGCAAGTCATTTGGGTGCTGATTTAATTAAACATAAACAAAAAATATCTTTAACCATAATGTAAAAGCATTTGATATGTTTTTTATGAGCATTACTTACCAACCACAGATAGAACCACAAAGTAGGTAGGCTTTAGATTTGAAACCATCAGGTTGCCACTTCAGATACTTTGTGATCCTGAGAATGTCATCTATCATGGCATTGCTCCAATTGTAATTAAAAATGTGTATGGAAATGTTTCCACTGTATCCTGATCCAGTAGGTTATTTTGTGTAAAAGCATTTATAAATATTCAGTTATAAGAGTGTGGCCGGATGGCACAGTGATTAGTGCCTCTGCCTCACAGCTCTAGAATCCTAGGCAATGGCTGTGTGTATGACATCTGCACATTCTTACTTTGTTTGTGTAGATTCCTCATTCAGAACTTCATTTTGTTTTGCAAGTTGTTTGGTAATATATGGTGAAATGTATGGACATTTGTTTGTGGTAATAAAATACATTACTGCAGTAACAAAACTGTAGTCCTTGCTTCTGGTTGTTGCTCTAATTTATAATATTGTTCTCCAATTAGACTCATTCAAAACAAAACAGCAAACAATGTGGCATAGACTTTGAATTTCAAATCCTGAGCTTGTGGGTTCAAATCCCACTACTGACACCTGTATGAACACAAGAAAGACACTTCTCCTGCCTGTGCTCCAATTAGCAAAGCAAACAAAATCAAACCAATCGTATCTTAAATGTTGTAAGTCACCTTAGATAAAGGCATCAGTCCAATAATAACTAAAAAATAAGAAATCTTCAAAGAGATTTAAACAAAACTACCTTATATCATGATTTTCAAACCAAATTCTCCATTTTGACTCTATTTACCTCAGTTGTATCTAATGTTTCTTTTTTGTCTAAACATCTGTGACAAAGTTGATTCTTAAGTTAAACATAAAGAAGAATCTCTTTCAAGTCTCATGAGCAATCTCACTCAAAGATCAATCTTTGAGCAGTAAAATGTTCCTATGGGGGTCACCCAACATCATTTGATAAAAACACAGATGAGATGATAAGATGAAAGACACATATAATGCTTCGTCTATGTAACAGGTGTCATAAACTTGACAATGCGACACAAAAAGTATTGGGGCAGCTTCCCGTATATTGCTTTCTTGGCTGCAAAATTGGCTGAATAAATGTATTACAGATTAGAGTCCACAACAGGGCTGATTTGAAATGGTCAGAAAGGCGGCTTTAAAGGCAAGTAGAGGAAGTGACACCATCAATCGGGTCAGAACTGGAAATGGTGTCATCAGGGCTGGGACCAGAAGTGACATCATCAATGGGCCCCAAAACTGGAGTGACGTCATTGGGGCCTGAACCAGAAGTGACATCATCAGGGCCTGAACCAGAAGTGACATCATCAGGGCCAGGCGGAATTTCCCATAACTGGACTGCAGAGAAGTGACATAAAAAGTCAGTGTACTCAAGACCTTTGAGGAGAATAATAGTGTGTACTCCAGGCACAGAATGCGTTATACTGTATGTGCAGACAGGGGCTGATCTACTATACATAGACTGTATTTCTGTTTATGCTTCTAATCCATTTTAACACTGATATTTAGTTATCATAAAGCTTGCCATAACCCTAAAATTGATTTAAGAGGATTAAGTAAATACATGGATGCGTGGGTTTTATTTTAAGATACAAAGCAAAGCATGAGTAAATATTAAAAAGGAAAAATTAAAAAGTATATTGAAATAAAATAATAAGTATAGTACATATATTACATATGGTGAATAAATTAAGTTTCTGAGATATAACATTATCAGTAAAGTTCTGTGCTTCTTCTGGATCAATTAATACTCAGATTAAGCCAACACAATTGCTTGAAAACATACCTCTATTTTCAGTATTATGCCTTAGTTAACTAAAGCTCTTAAGTGTCACTCAGCCACTTTTCAAATTTAAACCTAACTTGTGTGTCAATGCTTAAATGCAATAATTCCATCTACTTTTTCACAAAGTTGCATTGTACATCTACAAAAATAAATGTATTTATGGAGCCAAAGATATGCGGCTGCTGTTACTCACTGTGAACACAACCTTTGCTCAAGTTCAGTGGAGTGATCTCTACAGACTGATCTGTTAATTTTAGTCTCAATGTCACCGAGCTGCCAGGGATAACCTTTTTCAGATTTATGTGCATGTCCTGCTTCCAAGTGCTCTATCAAGCTCAACTGTGAGGTCAGACGTCTTGAATCTTCTGAAGTCCCATCCTCATATTTAAAGTGAAAGTGGCATTCATGCACATTTATATGTGGATGAAGTTGTAATGTAATAGAAGTTCCTCTCCAAACTTAGTAACCATTTGTTACAAAAATACTGAAAAGGCACGTTTGCATAAGCTGATGTTCTATAAAATGGCAGAATTAGGAAGATAGAGTTGCTCACTATGGTATTTATTGATTTGTATATATTGGTCAAATTCAACATCTCCATGATGCTTCTTGTCCACTACCTTTCTGCTGTAATATTTTGTACTTGAATCTGAATAAAGACATTTTATTTTTGACTTAGACAATTTAGTTGGCAACATGTAAATTATCTGGTGTGTTTTCAAAGCCATACATACATCATAGATCATTTGTGGCAGTTTTAACTTAGTGACACACTCTAGGTGAGGGGTGCTCAACTTCGGTCCTGGAGGGCCCCAGTGGCTGCAGGTTTTCATTCTAACCCTTTTCTTAGTTTAGTGTACTGTTTTTGCTGCTAATTAACTTGTTTTGAACTAATTTTAATTGACTTGTTTTTTTATAATTTGTTCCCCTGAATTTCTTCATCATTCCTCTGAATTGCTTCATTTCTTTCCTTAAATGGCACCCAAACAGAAATGAAATGTGAAGTTGAGTGAGCCAACAGAAGACCAACTAAGTCAGAGCCTCAAACTCCGACCAGTTACTTAATTAGGCTCTGATTCTTGTTGTTAATTAAACACTTTAAATTCTTTAATTCCATGGCTTGTTGCTGCTCTCATTGTGCAATAGCAGACATTTCCAAAACTGTTAATTTCCTCTTTTCTAAGAGCTCTGTTAAAATGTTTTGGGGACCTGAGCAGATCAGCATTCCTGAGACCTTCACCTTTCTTTACTTTCAGATATTATATGATCAACACAGTTTGCTGGTCATGTTTTGGCTCCTGTTGTATCTCACTGTTGTTGGCAGGAAAAAGAAACAATTAAGGGATCTGAGTCTTCAAGAGCAAGTCAAATAAAATTAATTCAAAAGAAGTTAATTAGGAGCAAAAACAGTTCACTAATTAAGAAAAGGGTTAGAATGAAAATCTGCAGCCACTGGGGCCCTCCAGGACCGGAGTTGGGTACCCCTGCTCTAGATCAAATAAACTGAGTATTTGTAAATGTTCAAATAGCACATCTCTGTTTATTGATCTAAAATAATGTGGATAACGTAATATGATATACAATCTCAAAGAAACATAATGGATGGTGCTTCCAGCTTTGCTTCCTGTTACTTCCATGATTGAATTCAGCTTTCTCCAGGCATGCAGTTTTACATCATATTTATTTGGGTTTCCATTAGTGATTATGGTTTGTCTCAGAGACAGACAAAAAGTGTCAGATTGACAAGTATTTCTAAGTAGCGTGTGGGGCATTGTTTTTATTCCTTTGGCGTTCAACTATAAAAGCTCCATGGCTATTGGTAACTTGTTACAGCCTGGTTAGGCTTCATCTTTCAGCTTCCTTGACCAGGGAAAAACATGAGTGAAAATGCGTGTGCATGAACTCTGAAGTCTTAATGGAAGCAAACAGAAGTGTGGCTTACACCTGTCAGTCATGCAGTGCAGCGCAGCCTTGACAGAGAGTAGTCACAGTCAGACTGGGCCATTTTATGTGAGAAAGTAACATCTGGGATGATAAGGTATCCAATAAAGCTGCTCAAATTCCACTAAGTCGTAATATCCTAAAGAATGATTGTAGTTTTGTATTTGTACTGCCAGTCTGTACCAATTTTGAAAATACTGATAGATAGATAGATAGATACTTTATTAATCCCAAGGGGAAATTCACATAATCCAGCAGCAGTATACTGATACAAAGAAACAATATTAAATTAAATAGTAATAAAAATTAAAAAAAAAAAAAAATGTTAGCATTTACTCCCCCGGGTGGAACTGAAGAGTCGCATAGTGTGGGGGAGGAACGATCTCCTCAGTCTGTCAGTGGAGCAGGACAGTGACAAAAGTCTGTCACTGAAGCTACTCCTCTGCCTGGAGATGACACTGTTCAGTGGATGCACTGGATTATTCATGATTGACAGGAGTTTGCTTAATGCCCGTCGCTCTTCCACAGATGTTAAACTGTCCAACTTTACTCCTACAATAGACCCTGCCTTCTTAACAAGTTTGTCCAGGCGTGAGGCGTCTTTCATCTTTATGCTGCCTCCCCAGCACACCACCGCGTAGAAGAGGGCACTCGCCACAACCGTCTGGTAGAACATCTGCAGCATCTTACTGCAGATGTTGAAGGATGCCAACCTTCTCAGAAAGTATAGTCTGCTCTGACCTTTCTTACATAGAGCATCAGTATTGGCAGTCCAGTCCAATTTTTCATCCAGCTGCACTCCCAGGTATTTATAGGTCTGTACCCTCTGCACACAGTCACCTCTGATGATCACAGGATCCATGAGGGGCCCTGGGCCTCCTAAAATCCACCACCAGCTCCTTGGTTTTGCTGGTGTTAAGATGTAAGTGGTTTCAGTCGCACCATTTAACAAAGTCTTTGATTAGCTTCCTGTACTCCTCCTCCTGCCCACTCCTGATGCAGCCCACAATAGCAGTGTCATCAGCGAACTTTTGCACGTGACAGGTCTCTGTGTCATATTGGAAGTCTGATGTATATAGATTGAACAGGACCGGAGAAAGTACAGTCCCCTGCGGCGCCCCTGTATTGCTGAACACAATGTCAGACCTGCAGTTCCCAAGACGCACATATTGAGGTCTGTCTGTAAGATAGTCCACAATCCATGCCACCAGGTGTGAGTCTACTCCCATCTCAGTCAGCTTGTCTCTAAGGAGCAGAGGTTGCATGGTGTTGAAGGTGCTAGAGAAGTCCAAAAACATAATTCTTACAGCACCACTGCCTCTGTCCAGGTGGGAGAGGGATCGGTGTAGCATATAGATGATGGCATCCTCCTCTCCCACCTTCTCCTGGTATGCGAACTGCAGAGGGTCGAGGGCGTGGCGGACCTATGGCCTCAGGTGGTGAAGCAGCAGCTGCTCCATGGTCTTCATCAGATGTGACGTCAGAGCAACAGGCCGGAAGTCATTCAGCTCACTAGGACGTGATACCTTTGGGACAGGGGTGATACAAGATGTTTTCCAAAGCCTTGGGACTCTCCCCTGTTCCAGGCTCAGGTTGAAGATGCGCAGTAGAGGACTCCCCAGTTCCAACGCACAGGCCTTCAGCAGTCATGGCGATACACCATCTGGACCCGCTGCTTTGCTGGCACGAAGTCTTTTCAACTCTCTGCTCACATGGGCTGCTGTAATTGTGGGTGGGGATGTCTCACCTATGCTGGTATCAGCAGAAGGATGGTTGGAGGATGCAGTACTCCGAGGTGATAGTGGGTTAGGGTGATCAAACCTATTAAAGAAGTTGTTCATTTGGTTTTCTCTCTCCACGTCTGTCTCGATGGCGGCACCCCGCTTCGAGCTGCATGTGTATTTATGAAGCGTTATGAAGAAAGAATGGCACACTGAAGAAGCAGATATAATTCAATCCAAAATAATTATGATATATAGCAACAGATTACATAGATTGCCTATGCAAGGCCAACAAAACTTTCAAGTAAATATATCAATAAAAATCCCATGGGCATGTTGCGGTCTTCTTTCTTTGGGCAAAAGCATTTTTCCCAAGAAAAAAATATCATATCAGGTATTTGTGCACTGCTGCTTTTTGCCTTATTATTTGGAAGACTATTTAAAAAGTTATATGCTAATAGGTTTTTGCGCTGTAGGACACATTTCAAATAGTTGAGTATACAACAGAAGGCAAGCTCTGCTAATGATATATGCTTCAGTTTAATGACTGCACAGTAGACTTCACATGTAATTTTCATTAGGCCGTATGATGTTGTGTATTTACTCTCTGGTAGCCACAACAGGAACATGACCTGTTTAGTTTATCACAACTGACATGTCTTCTGTGTTAACTCTTGTACATATCTGTTATTAATGTTTGCTTTGAAATGCTTGATTAAAATTAACAATATATGAACGTTAGTGAGCGCATTGAGAGGAAGCCCCATCTGTGCGCATGGGGTATTCATAGTGGTCAGTGGTCTCACATGGCACTGCTGTTTGTTTCTTGCCACCTCTATGTGTTCTGACTGACCCAATCACAGGTAAATTTGCACCAATCTTTTTTATACACATTAACCTTAATTGCAAGGGAGCATCAGTTGTGGCAATATGGCCATATGACACAAGGGTGATCCAGCTTGCAGGATCCTCATTGCTGAAGACCCAAGCAGCTGGAGCAGGCCAAGGGGACATCCCCATAACACCCGGCTGAGGCAGACAGTTGTTCATTTCTGGAGGGTGGCACTGAGCCGCATGTCTGCCTGGGGGGTTGGCAAACGGAATCCTGACCTGTTTCATCGCGTGGTGGGTGAAGCAACGCAATATACCACTGATATAGAGTGTGAGTTGTTTCATGTGAATTGTGTTATATTTATACCTGTGTCCACATTTTTTACCTTTTAATTGTTTTTAATGCTCCATATTAATACCCTACTCTTTATGATATGAATGAGATTTCCCAATTACCAACAGCAAATGCTCAGTGTGACTACCATAGCACGCAAAATGTCACAAATAAGGCACAGTATTTCATGTGGTTAAATCAGTCTCATACTGGATCACATTCAGACCACATGTGAACCGCTCCAGGGTTTGCTTTACTTGGTACTGCACCAAAACCAACCGTCCCAAAAGATGCTACTGCAGTTATTTTGTTCCACAACAGAATGTAATTGTCATATTCACATCTGCTTAAACAAACCAGACTTTCAGGGGCAAAAGTTGTGAAGATGTACCAGAAGTTTTTAACTGTAAACAATTACCGAAGTTTTTCAGGACATTCTGAATTGCATGTCCTTATATCTTTTTGTCAGAATTCTTCATCATACTGCAATCAAAGTTTGAAACACAGAGTTTGTGCTGGTCCAGGATCCTCTAATTAACCTTTTCAACCCTCTGAAAACATGTTATGGCATTATAAAACACTTAGTGCGCACTACTGGGTTGGCAAGAAAGTAAGTGCTCATGAAAGAATTAACAAGACGGTCGTTGACAGAGTGACTTCTGTTTATCTGAACCTTATCCTCCTTCAAAACCGCATGCTTCTGCCTTCTTTCATTATAACTAACTTGAGCTGCTGCACTGGTCTGTAGTTCATTGCATTTAGTGACCTTGAGTTGCATGATAGAATAGCCATTTAAGCTAATTATCTTTTGTTCAGAATAACCTCACATTACTAGCTTTCTGTTTGTAGATTTTAGATTTACTTCAAAAATAATCAAACAGAACAATACAAATTTTCCAAATGACGAAATTTCAACCAAATTTTTGACTGCTGTTGGTCCTAGCATCAGTATTTCATATCCAATTTTATTTTTCACATACCATTAAACATGCAGCGCAAATTGTAGTCAAATGCTTAGTTACGGAAACTCAAGAAAAATATAAATATTATAAAAAAGCATACACACACCCTTACCCCCAAACACATATATGAAGGTCTAGTTTGGACTGCTGCTTCTGTCAATAACAGGCTGTTAGGTAGGAGTAAGAAGTTCAGACCTGCACAGATGGACCACAGGTTTATATTTAAAGGCATTACAACTGAATATTGTTCAGCTTTTTGTGCCATGTGTAATAGAGGTTCTTTCATTTTGATGTTCCCCTGGTTGAGGTCACTGGAGTTCTAGGATCAGATTCATCATTAGGGTGTTGGTAAGAGAGTAAGTCATTTCTGGTGCTGAGTTAAAAAAAACATCAATCAGGATGTGTTGGAAATACAAACTCTACAGTGAGTGAGGAAGCTTCTGCTCTCATGCACATAAGTATTAGTGTCATACTGTTTAGCCTGATACTGGTGTCAGCCAGAAGTAGGAGGTGGTGTGCCTTTTGTTTAGAATGTATGATGCAATCCCAAGTAATTTTCCATAGCTAATTTATTGTATATATTTTATAATAAGAGAGTAAGATTTCAGTGTTCAGCTAACAATGGCGCACGAATGGGACTTCCAGATTACCATACTGTGCTTTGCAAACTGGCTGCAGTCTTCGACACATGAAACGCGGTAACACCTTAGCTACCTATAGTAACTTGTAGTTCAGGATGGTAACCTGATTTTTTTTTTTTTTTGGTCCAAATATATTAAATAAACTACATACTGACAAGATTACAGATTGCAAAAATACATTGTGTTTTTAGAGGAAAAGTGGAAATTATTTTGAAAGTTGCTGCTATGTTGGTGAAAGGCCTTTTATAATTTGAGTATCCATTGTGGAAGAACCTATCCATGTCACACTGGCTTCAGGATTAGGCTTTTAAATGAGTTTGAGAATATTTAACATGTGGGCACAAATAGCAATATATGAAATGCCAGCAATCTAGATTTTTTCCCTTTATGCCATATTTAGTTGACAAATATAACTCCTTTACCAGGAAAACAACTTTATACTTAATACCACAGCTTTGGGTCATGTGGCATGATAGGTCAGTGGCTTTCATTATTTTTATAAACTACAAGATACAGTGGTGTGAAAAACTATTTGCCCCCTTCCTGATTTCTTATTCTTTTGCATGTTTGTCACACAAAATGTTTCTGATCATCAAACACATGTAACCATTAGTCAAATATAACACAAGTAAACACAAAATGCAGTTTTTAAATGATGGTTTTTATTATTTAGGGAGAAAAAAAATCCAAACCTACATGGCCCTGTGTGAAAAAGTAATTGCCCCCTTGTTAAAAAATAACCTAACTGTGGTGTATCACACCTGAGTTCAATTTCCGTAGCCACCCCCAGGCCTGATTACTGCCACACCTGTTTCAATCAAGAAATCACTTAAATAGGAGCTGCCTGACACAGAGAAGTAGACCAAAAGCACCTCAAAAGCTAGACATCATGCCAAGATCCAAAGAAATTCAGGAACAAATGAGAACAGAAGTAATTGAGATCTATCAGTCTGGTAAAGGTTATAAAGCCATTTCTAAAGCTTTGGGACTCCAGCAAACCACAGTGAGAGCCATTATCCACAAATGGCAAAAACATGGAACAGTGGTGAACCTTCCCAGGAGTGGCCGGCCAACCAAAATTACCCCAAGAGCGCAGAGACGACTCATCCGAGAGGTCACAAAAGACCCCAGGACAACGTCTAAAGAACTGCAGGCCTCACTGGCCTCAATTAAGGTCAGTGTTCACGACTCCACCATAAGAAAGAGACTGGGCAAAAACGGCCTGCATGGCAGATTTCCAAGACGCAAACCACTGTTAAGCAAAAAGAACATTAGGGCTCGTCTCAATTTTGCTAAGAAACATCTCAATGATTGCCAAGACTTTTGGGAAAATACCTTGTGGACTGATGAGACAAAAGTTGAACTTTTTGGAAGGCAAATGTCCCGTTACATCTGGCGTAAAAGGAACACAGCATTTCAGAAAAAGAACATCATACCAACAGTAAAATATGGTGGTGGTAGTGTGATGGTCTGGGGTTGTTTTGCTGCTTCAGGACCTGGAAGGCTTGCTGTGATAGATGGAACCATGAATTCTACTGTCTACCAAAAAATCCTGAAGGAGAATGTCCGGCCATCTGTTCGTCAACTCAAGCTGAAGCGATCTTGGGTGCTGCAACAGGACAATGACCCAAAACACACCAGCAAATCCACCTCTGAATGGCTGAAGAAAAACAAAATGAAGACTTTGGAGTGGCCTAGTCAAAGTCCTGACCTGAATCCAATTGAGATGCTATGGCATGACCTTAAAAAGGCGGTTTATGCTAGAAAACCCTCAAATAAAGCTGAATTACAACAATTCTGCAAAGATGAGTGGGCCAAAATTCCTCCAGAGCGCTGTAAAAGACTCATTGCAAGTTATCGCAAACGCTTGATTGCAGTTATTGCTGCTAAGGGTGGCCCAACCAGTTATTAGGTTCAGGGGGCAATTACTTTTTCACACAGGGCCATGTAGGTTTGGATTTTTTTTCTCCCTAAATAATAAAAACCATCATTTAAAAACTGCATTTTGTGTTTACTTGTGTTATATTTGACTAATGGTTAAATGTGTTTGATGATCAGAAACATTTTGTGTGACAAACATGCAAAAGAATAAGAAATCAGGAAGGGGGCAAATAGTTTTTCACACCACTGTATATTCAATATCTATCTATCTAGAGTTAGGTCCATAAATATTTGGACAGAGACAACTTTTTTCTAATTTTGGTTCTGTACTTTACCATAATGAATTTTAAATGAAACAACTCAGATGCAGTTGATGTGCAGACTTTCAGCTTTAATTCAGTGGGTTGAACAAAAAGATTGCATAAAAATGTGAGGCAACTAAAGCATTTTTTTTAACACAATCCCTTCATTTCAGGGGCTCAAAAGTAATTGGACAATTGACTCAAAGGCTATTTCATTGGCAGGTTTGGGCAAGTCCATCGTTATGTCATTATCAATTAAGCAGATAAAAGGCCTGGAGTTGATTTGAGGTGTGGTGCTTGCATGTGGGACATTTTGCTGTGAACAGACAACATGCGGTCAAAGGAGCTCTCCATGCAGGTTAAAGAAGCCATCCTTAAGCTGCGAAAACAGAAAAAACCCATCCGAGAAAATGCTACAGTTTTATGAGTGGCAAAATCTACAGTTTGGTACATCCTGAGAAAGAAAGGAAGCACTGGTGAACTCAGCAACGCAAAAAGACCTGGATGTCCACGGAAGACAACAGTGGTGCATGATCGCAGAATCATTTCCATGGTGAAGAGAAACCCTTTCACAACAGCCAAGCAAGTGAACAACACTCTCTAGAGGGTAGGCATATTGATATCCAAGTCTACCATAAAGAGAAGACTGCATGAAATTAAATACAGAGGATGCATTGCAAGGTGCAAGCCACTCATAAGCCTCAAGAATAGAAAGGCTAGATTGGACTTTGCTAAAGAACATCTAAAAAAGCCAGTACAATTCTGGAAAAACATTCTTTGGACAGATGAAACCAAGATCAACCTCTACCAGAATGATGGCAAGAAAAATGTATGGAGAAGGCGTGGAACAGCTCATTATCCAAAGCATACCATATCATCTGTAAAACACGGTGGAGGCAGTGTGATGGCTTGGGTGTGCATGGCTGCCAGTGGCACTGGGACACTAGTGTTTATTGATGATGTGACACAGGACAGAAGCAGCCAAATGAATTCTGAGGTGTTTAGAGACATACTGTCTGCTCAAATCCAGCTAAATGCAGTCAAATTGGTTGGGCGGCGTTTCATGATACATGATGGACAATGACCCAAAACATACAGCCAAAGCAACCCAGGAGTTTATTAAAGCAAAGAAGTGGAAAATTCTTGAATGGCCAAGCCAGTCACCTGATCTTAACCCAATTGAGCATGCATTTCACTTGTTGAAGACTAAACTTCAGACAGAAAGGCCCACAAACAAACAGCAACTGAAAGCCACTGCAGTAAAGGCCTGGCAGGGCATTAAAAAGGAGGAAACCCAGCATCTGGTGATGTCTGAGAGTTCAAGACTTCAAGCTGTCATTGCCAGCAAAGGGTTTTCAACCAAGTATTAGAAATGAACATTTTATTTCCAGTTATTTAATTTGTCCAATTACTTTTGAGCCCCTGAAATAAAGGGATTGTGTTAAAAAAAATACTTTATAGTTGCCTCACATTTTTATGCAGTTTTTTCTGTTCAACCCACTGAATTTAAGCTGAAAGTCTGCACTTCAACTGCATCTGAGTTGTTTCATTTAAAATTCATTGTGGTAATGTACAGAACCAAAATTAGAAAAAAGTTGTCGCTGTCCAAATATTTATGGACCTAACTGTATCTATCTATCTGTAATGCATGTACTGTAATACTTGTCAATGGAAATTAAGGTTTCACGGCAGAAAAACTAGACATGAGTTGGACATTTTCTTAAATTGTCATTAAAAACAGCATTGATTTGTATATGATATTTTCATCCAAAAGTGTGACTTGAAGTATTTTACAAACAATAAAATTATAATTACAAAACTAATTAAAGGTAGAAAGGAGACAATCTCTAATGTAGATGAACGTAAATTAAGTTACAACTGAAATCAGGTTGTTTGTAAGTCTCTGATGGTTACTCTGGCAAAACGTCCAGTTTGTTAACATATGCTACGTTAAGATAGCCAGGGAGAGGGGGTAAAAACAGGAGGAGATAAAGTGCTAGGAAGTCCAAGGCCAAGAGACCACTCAGCTCCGTCTGGTCATTATAGAGAATGTGCTAAAGGGATTCATTATTATCTTCATATAATGAAGTCCTAGAAGATTCAATGCAATGGGTAGTTTAAGAAATGTTCAATCACATTAAAAAATATTTCACCACCCTGAGGTATTTTACAGCCTTGCAACCTAACAACTTAAATAAAATATCTGGGCATAGTGCAATTGCTGCTGCTTCTTGCAATTGTAGCTTAATTTGCTTCTAAAAATTTAATTGTAGGGTGTCTCACAGTGTTATGTGTGCAATACAAATAGTATAAAAGCACCATACCTTTGATCGCACTGTAAAATGATATTATATTGTAAACATGCCACTTTCATAATTCCTTATATAGCCTGCTTAAACTATGTTTGCCCTTCATATGTTTAAAGTAGCATCACAAAGAAGATTGGACATGCACTTTCCTTCATTTCATGAAATTACGTTATGTATAAGATTTTGTCATTGAGGTTGAGATAAAACGCAAGCATTTTTTGAACACCTTTTGGTATTGAGTGAAGCACATGAAATGTCAGCCTCATTGGACACATGACTACCCTTATTTTGTTGTGTGTCAGTTATTGAATGCAGAGAACTATAACTGGAGCAAACAGAACAGAATAACAAACTGGATTATGTGTGGGGTGTAAAACTGATAAATAGATAGATAGATATATAGATAGATAGATACTTTATTAATCCCCAAGGGGAATTTCACAAACTGCACTGTGTTTATTCAAATGAAAGCAAATAATGTATCCTTGAAATAAAGATCTATCCATCCTTTTGGCTTCTATACCTGCTTAATTCAGTTTTACGGTTTTGGAAAGCCATAGTAATGCTAAATGCAAACCAGGAGCCAGCCCTGGAAGGGATACCAGTGTACTGCTGGGCGCACTCATACTGCACTGCATATGCCATCACAGTTATTCAAGCCAGACAAATTCATGGCAAGTTTGGTTTTGTCAATTAAACTAAGAGACGTCTCAGGTCAGGTCTGGTTGAGGGGTATTCACTGGTAACTCACATTGCCACACCCACCACACGACAAATCACATTGGGATCCCAGTTGGCAAACCCCAAGGCAGATACGTTGTCTAGTCCCACCCTCCAAAAATGACCATCTATCTGCCACAGACAGGTGTTATGCATGCGTCCCCTTGGCCTGGTCCAGCCTCTCGGGTCTTCAATAATGAGGATCCTGTGAGATGGATCACCCTCGGGGAAATGTGCCACATAGTTGTAGTGCCATAACTGATGCTCCCTCAAAATGCAGGTAATGTGCTTCATTCGGGTCCATGAGCAAGTGCTTGTTTAACAAAGTCAAACCAGTGGTACCCAAGCATTCTCCAAACAGACACAGTACCAAAGGAGTCCATTCTTCGTCTCAGGTCACTGATTAGCATCCACACCTCTCAGCCATATAGCAAAACAGGAAGCACCAGAACTCTAAAGACTTGGGCCATCATCCTTTTCCACAGATATAGGGAGTGCCACACACTCCTTTCCAGTGATATTTCCTAAATAAATCATTTTTGTTTCTTCATGGGGACATTCAGTTGCTTTCTCCATGCTTGTTCCTGTTTAAAGTTACTGCCCTCTTGAATTTATGTCAAATCTTTTTGTAATGTCTGCAACACAAATGTAAAATATTTGCATTATGATATTTGAAAAGATAAAAATAACAGATACTGCAAACAGAAATGCAATCAACTTAATTCAATACTTTTATGTCAGTTTGTCACATAGCAATTTTCCAGAATGAAATCACCCTAAACTTACATCAAAGACGAATACTATATGTTTTAAGTGTTAAAAATACTCAGAACTTGTGGAAATAATCAGACCATTTAAGTTTGCATGTTGCTTACTCTAGTTTAGTTAAAAGTGGGTTTGCATGTATACAGTGATGAGCAAATGGATTTCAACATGTGACAGCAAAATCACAGAAATGTCTTTTGTAACATTTTAAAACATAACATTTGCACATTTTGTGGAGCTAGTAAACAGCATCTGCAAAAGAAATGAATAAAAAGGTTAGACAATATTTCAGCTTCCACACAGCTGATGAAAGCTACAGCAGTCAAAGCATTTGTATCTGGCATCTTCTGTTTATTGGAAATAAAACTTCATATGTTTTTACGTTGTGAACATTTTAAACATACCATTTTCATTTTTAAATGATGTAAAAAAGTCGAAATAAGGAAGATCGTAAAGGGTTAGGGTCCGTCCAGGTGTTCATTTTTAAAAATGAAATTAAAGAAATACTCTACCCAATAGAAATATATTTTTTAAATGTTACCTACCCCATGTACTTCTGCAGTGATGGCCAAGAAAAAAGTTAAATTTTATTTTTTCAGGGAAAAAATTATCATAAAGGTCGTAAAGGGTTGGGGTCAGTCCAGGTGTTAGTTTTTAAAAATGAAATTAAAGAAATACTCTACCCAACAGAAATATATTTTTTAAATGTTACCTACCCCATGTACTTTTGCAGTGATGGCCAAGAAAAAAGTTAAATTTCATTTTTTCAGGGAAAATGGATCTTATGAAGTTTATGTTTCAATGGAAAACAAGCAGTACCAAAAGCTTTACCTATTCAAAAAAACAACATGGCCACAGGCTTCACAAAATGTCAATAAAGAAAAGAGCTGCGTTGCTGGTTCTTGCTGTACTGTGCTCTGAAAGTACAAAGAAGAGAAAAACAAAAGGCAAATCTTGACATGTGAGTGGTTATGGGACAAATATCACAGTCCATCTGTTTTACAGAGAGAATTCTAGGTCTATTGTTTAATTTACTGTTGTGTGTGGTTATCTTTGGCTTCTTCCAGGAAATGTTTCCTAGGATGCTTTTGTCTTTGGCCATTTAGTTGTTTATTTGTTGCTGTATGGTAGCTTTTTGAAATCAAAAAGGTGGCAATGACATGACAAAGGCGACTCCTAATGTACAGTGTACTGCAGCCACTGCACAACGAGTTTCGGGCAATTCGATGGTGACATCAGAAAATCAACTTGTGAGACTGTACACACTGTAAGACAGACATCCAATTGAAATTTCTGACATGACAGAATTTCCCCTGATCATACGACAACCCAATCATGAGATGCAATTGGACATTGAAACCCCTCTAAAATATAGCATGTGAAATGAAAGCACAGAGTGACTGAAATTCAGGCCAACCTGAAAAACTGGTGGCGACTGCAAAACATGCTTAAAATTGTGTCACAATTACACAGTGTATGGCCATTATTAGTGACTGAGTTAAAAAAAAAAACTATGAGACACTACCTACATTAGCATATTGAATGTATGGTACTGAAAGTACCATAAATTAACACTGTGAAAGGAAGTAACTGGACTGAACAAGTATTGGAAATTTAATATTCCTGGTAAGAACATCAAATGAAAAATTTTGCCTGGATTATGTGGTGTAGTTTGCTGTTACTCAGTTTCTGATATATTTGTCTTCTGCAGTCCTGGAACACATAATAAAATTCATTTCAGGATTTGCATGAAAACCCTTTTGCTTCCCTTGTTCACTTTTTCAAGTATTTTATCTCAACTTGTGAACACAAGGCAAGGCTTTTATAACACCTAGACTCAGAATGATGCTAAGAAGATCAGCATAATTACAAGGCTGCCTTAATTTAAAAAAATATAGGATTTGTATGAAAAAAGGGAGTTAACAGAAGATAGAAGATAACACCTACTGGCCTTCTAAGCTACGTCTGATTATCTATCAGCACTTTGGAGTTGTTTGGCTACTCACCTAGCACTGTACCAGGCTAACTTTCCCAATATCTCTTCTTGTTTCTCATTTTCTCTTTCTCTATCCACATCCCATTCTCCTTTTCACCTACCAGTTGAGTATTTGCTGGAAACTCACCACCTTTATAGCTCCACATTAGATTACTTTAGGGGGTTATGCCATTTAAAATCCCTAGGCTATCTCCCTGGAACTCAGTCTGGCAGCATCAGAGATTCTCTGCAGCAATTATTTCTATTTAAAGGGACAGGCCCTTCTTATAATGTCCAGATAGATGGACTTAATTGACATGTAGGAGGGATTCTAATAAAACATACTGTACTTGCACTGATTTAAAGCTGACTGCGAAAAGGAAGAGAAGGGAGAGACAGTAACAAGAAATTAATCAAAGTTGTGGGCAGAAAGAAGATTGTTACCAGGAAGACTAGAATAACTGAACAACTTTAGCCAAAAGACAAAACAAACTCACAGTCAAAAAGGGCTCCTAAGGATTCTGCCTACCAGAAGAATGGAAAACAAAACCAAGGTTTAGTTTTTCGTTTTCAAAGAATTTACAGGGAATGTGTCATGCTTGTATTTGTAGTGCCTCGCTAATAATGAAATGACTCAACTAGTAGAGGTGTCAGTGGCAAAAATGTTGATGTGGTAAAAAAAACATTATAATAATTGTAATAATAGTAAACTCTTCCCAAGAGACAAATAAAATCACACAACCCAACCAGAAATATATTTAATAAGAAAAAAAAAACTTCACTACAATGGCCACTGACATCTTTGTGTGCTAAATTCAGGTGGCGTCTCTTTTCCTTCTATTTCTGCTGTCTAGTTGGGAAGGAGGTATCTGATCTGATTTAAATAATATGTAGTATTGTATATCTTAATGGGTTGTTATTTATTAAAATCAACTAAATATTTTAAAACACTTTAAGGTTTTTCCATGAATGCAATATGGACTAAGAGGTTTAACTTCTGGCAGAGGTGTTACAATAGATTTAAAACACTTTGCTTGAAAAGTTTTCTCTTTTGAGAAGTGGAACCCCTTTTAACTGTGCTGATAAAATGCCCCCACAGAATCACATAATGATGAAAGATCATGCAGAAACTACAAAATATACCAAGAAAGAGAAACATAAGATACACAGAAATGTTACAGGAACTCTTATCCTGATATTTACAAGATGGCTGCCCTTTGTTATCAGCTGAACTAGCTTGGCAACTAACCTTTTGGGTAATGGTTTATTACTGTACGTCAAGCAATTTCATTTTCCAAAATGTTAAATGTTTTCGGTGACTGATTTATTGATGCCAGTCCCACATCTTTATTAGTACGACCTTTTGTCATCACATCACTTTAGTGTACTCATTATCCAGATATTTTAGGGTGAGTCGTGCCCCCTCATCTGTAGCATCAATCAGGCAATCCCAGAAGAAGGTCAGTAGTTTGGCCTACACCATCTTAATTGCAAATGAACATTTCAGCCTGTAGAAATTCTTTATTAAGTTTATGTCATCTAGTTAAATAAGTAAAAAGCTCCAGAGAAAAATGAAGGAGATAACGTTTTGCATCATTTAACGGATTTCCTTTTTTCCTCACTAAAAAATGTTGCTGCCTCTCAGGGTCCTCTTAAACGAGGTTAAAACCCTGACTGAAACAGACTCATTAGTTTTATAACTGACCTCCCACAAATCAGATTTGTACTATTGTTTATGATGTTAGCAGCTTCAAGTAATATGCACTGTTGGGGAATCCCTGCCTCTTATGTTTTGATCTGAAAATATTAAGTAACAAGGGATTCTGTGGAATATTAATTGATTTTCTCACTGTGATGGCAGACTGCTGTCAATTCAATGCCACTCTTTAGCTTCCCCTTGCTCTTTCTTGTGATTTATCTTAAAATCAACCATTGGTTTTCTTATTCTAGAAAATTATTTGCTTATGATGTAGTGTATATTTTATTACTTTTCCAATCCATATTACTATTTTTAATATTAAGAGTACAATGACACAGTAGTTAGCAATGCTGGTACTCAGTTCTAGGAAAAATGGTTTGATTTCTAGCCCAGCTGTGTATTGGGGCAGGAAACTGGTAACCATAAAAAGATTTGAAGGATCTTTAAGAGTGGCAGTGAGGTCAAAAGACTGGGATAAAATGGACTCTCTTTTAGGAGCAGGCAGTAGAATAGTCAAAAAGCAGGTGTGAAAGAATCAGTCTCAACACACAAAAAAGGTTTGGGGCAGCCACTCTAATATTGTCCCTGGCTGCAAAATGGTATAGAAACAGGATGAGATGTGTTCTCATTGAGCTCCAAACTGAACTGATGAAGTTAAGAAAAGATGGCAGCTTTATAAGCCAAAAAGCAGAAGTGATGTCATTTGGCTGGAACCGGAAGTGACGTCAGTCTGGCCTGCTGGAACTGGAAGTGATTTCAGTCTGAGCCCCGGGACCGGAAGTGACGTCGGTCTGGGCACCGGAACCAGAAGTGACATCATTCTAGGTACGGGGACTGGAAGTGATGTTAAATCTGGCAGGTTTTCCTGTATTTGGCCTGCAGAGATAACAGAAGTAGGTTTAGTGCACCCTGCCACCCCCTGGCCTGGTGGGTAATTACCCCACTTGATTCACTAAGCTCCTTCCTAGTTGCACGTGTGTGACACAGGCAATAGGTTAGAACATGGATGTTTAAAAGAAAACCAACATTTATTTATATAGCACATTTTCATACAACAATGTAGCTCACAGCTATTTACAAGATGACAAAGAAAATGTTACAAGAAAAGGAAAACAATTAAGATAAGGCAGTAATATTAAAAAATAAGTAACAACAAAGCAAGGCATGGTCAGAGGACAGAAAAACAAAACAAAAAAAATAAATAAATAAAAACAAATGCCAGAAAACTGTCAAAAAGGCAAGCCAAAAGCCTGAAACACTAAGTATAAAATGTATAATCTCAACTACAATAATAAATTGTGAAATGGAGCTTTTCATTTTGAGAGTATTTAACTTTTATAAGGCTGATGTGATAATGTCACATGTTTGTGTGCATTTTATTTCTTCTGCATGTGTCTCGGTTGGTTGTCCATTGTTAGTCCAGTTTCCTGGCACATCTTGAAGCGATACATGTTAGATTAACTGGAGAATAGAAATGGAGCATACAGAAGTGAATGTAATTGAGTGTTAGAGTATGACCTGCTGTGTACTAAAGACAGTTTTCTGTGTTACATTTGATAATGTCAAGATCGCAATAAGTCCATTAAAAAAAGAAAACAAAAAAAACACATAATTTGGAATGATTTGATTGGATGTTTGGCAGCTCTTTACTATGGTTTCCCTGTAATGCACTTACAGAGCTCACAATAAACTAATTTAAATAGGATTGAACTTGCAATCCTAGATATAGTAAAATCTAAAAATTATGCTTAAGATGTTTAGTTGTTAATTTTTCTGAAGACTTCTCAAAACATAATTTCAGTTTTGACATGGTAAAATGAATTCCCAAACTAGGAACCACTGGGTAAGTTACAAAGGTGAAGTTCAGGTTGGATGAAGACAAAGAGTACAGGTAAAAGGAGAATGCTCCATATGGGATTAAGTCACCAGTGGAGCCCCTTAGGCAGGGTCTGTATGGGAACCCTAACTCTACATAATTTATATTAATGACTAGTGATGAATGAACCCTGATGAGTTTGCTTTGCCTCGAGTAAAGCAAATTCATGAAAATGTTCAGGAACTTCACTGAACTCAGCAAAATGCACTGAAGGAGAAACTAAATTTGTTCTAAATGGATTATAATGGGACAATGGCCTTTTAGGTGTCGATGTGAGCTAAGGAAAAGTCTGTAAGGCAACAATGCTAACCCACTGCAAAGTACAGTTTGTTTGTTTTTTTTTTGTACCCCTGATGCTTTTTCTTGTTCACTGCCAATGCTACCAAATAAGCGCAGCACTAAAGCAGTGGATTCTTCACTCTTTCCTGTTTTCACCAAATTCACAGCACTTGAGCCTATTGAAGGAGTAGGCTCACTTACCGTAGATCCCGGAATACAAGCCGAGAATTTCGTCCTAGATTTTTGGCTTGGAGTTTGGGGTTCGGTTTATACAACGAGTATCATTTCAGATTCCAGATTTCCAGCGCAATGCCGGTTTTGCCGATAAATACGGAAGTAAATAATGATGAAACCACAGAGCCATCTTTCAGATGAAGAAGTAACTTTGCATGCCGGTACTTTAAATTAAATAAAGAATTTATTCAAAAAAGTGTTTTAGTTGTTGATTTTATTAATACAATTTATAATAAATTATCGGGAAGTTTAAAATAAAATTTATTTTGATTCACAATCCACATCTTGCGTTACGAAACAGATGCGGTCACGTGTATCCGCTTGCGCGATTGTAAACAAACAACCGAGAGCGTTAGTAGCGTCAGTCGGAGCCCAGATACATGTGTTTGTGGATGTAATTTCGAAACGAAGATGGACATTGTGTGGAAATATCTCCTCCTCCTCCTCCCTTCCTGCAGCCCAAAGATGTCAAATTAAATGGTGAGTACAGTATGAAATTGTTTCTAGAATAGAATGCCTTTTACTGTCACTATACGCATCTACAATGAGATTAAAAGCAGCTCCTTCAGTGCAGAAAAAAGTTCTGTATAGGGCTTGTATGGTTGTTTTTTAGCCTTAGCATAACGCCGTATCTGCGGCCCCGCTTCTGCTTTCTTTCCCTCCTCCGTCTGTGTCGTCTCCTAGACCCGACAACAAACCACGGAGAGCCCGCTGGTCTCGCTATGTTGTCTGGGATGTTGTGCGTGTGATGAAAAACACTCAAAACAGATGTCTGGCTCTGGACACCGATGTCTATAAGGTTCTAAATGGTGTAGCGGATGTTCGCCGAACCGATCGTGCACAAACAAGGACAAAAAAAAAAGTACAAAAAGCAACAAAAAAGTGCACTGAAAAGGAGAGCCCTGAGCCGCTGCGCGCCGCCATGCTCCTAGCCTAATCGAAGTAGGCTAGGCACTTGTTATAACTTTTTGGTTAGTACATTAGAAAAAATATTGGTGTTTTTTATTATGAAAAGGTTAAGTAAGTGTTGTAGTGGGAGGTTTGGAACGCATTATGGGTTAGCCTTTGCGGACGAATTAAGTTCGTAAGTCAAGGGTCCACTGTATTGCATATTTAAGTTAATCAAATTTATAACAAGTCTCCGGAAATCCACCCGCCGATGTACCGTATTTGCGTATATAGTTTCAACACAAAGGTTCCAATTTACCAAACTTCTCCGCAATCACTTCCTAGTTTCCATCAAAAATGCCGCCAGTCTCAAATTCTCGCCGATAAACATTATAAATATACCCGAAGAGACACTTTTAAGGAAATTTAGAAAATTTTGCTTGGAGAAGGGGGTCGGCTTAAATACCGGTCATCGGCAAATACATGTAATTTAGTCGGTAGAGAAGGGGATCGGCTAATATACCGGGTCGGCTTGTATTCCGGGATCTACGGTATTATATACAGATCACAATCAAGTCAATATTTAAAAGACATTACCTTTAAGACACAAATACAATGTATTTCCAGTTTCCTTCTGTACATGTATTTTATTTTGTATTAGCAAGTTTTCCTTTAGCCCACTATTAGGATCAGCTTTGTATACTCAGTGGGCTGTCCCATCCAGCATTAGTTGCTACACCTTGGTAATGTCATTCTGGACTCACTAAGCAACATGGGATGATGGGATGCTGGGAAAAACGTTTGCTTAAGCTGGCCACACTGTGAATTTCCAGGAAAATATTCAGCAAACAAGGTCACAAGAGAACACAGCATATTTGTTCCAAAACAGGCTTTGGCGAATTGAGATGACCAACATTATTAATTACATTGATTCTCACATAGTAAGCAAACTTGTGAGACTGGTGGGAAAATAAATGCTCACAAGACAGCAAAAACAGCTCAATAAAATGTAGATAATTTCTAAAACTGGGCAAACACTTGGGAAATTAAGATGCAACATGCAAGCAAAAGAACCTTTTAATTAAAAATAGAAAACAGTTGACACTATCCTAAAGGAGGCAACATGTGAAAACGATTTAGGGGTTTACATTGGTGCATCATTCTCATCATCTAAACAACTTGTAGAAACAATAAAGACAGAAAAAAAATGTTAGGTGATATTGTTTAATATAAATCAAAAGTATGCTCAGAATGTATAAAGCAGTAGTGAGACACTTCTGCTATAATGTTTACGGTTCAGTTCACTACACTTTAAAATGGAGAAAGCTGTGCAGAAAAGGGCATCTAAGTACAACCCTTCATTTAAAGACATGGCCTACTTTGACAGGTTCATAGAATTAAGCTTCTTTAGTCTTAAGCAGACAAGGCTGCATGGGAATCTAATTGAGGTTCTCCAAAATTCCCAAAGGCATTAATAAAAACGATTGATCAGAATTAAATTATGAATCACATTCTCAAGGACAGCCTTGGAAATTATAGAGATATGCATTTCAGCCTAAAGCCAGCAAAGACTTCTTCATACAAAGGGGTGAGGGAATCTAGAATAAGCTACAGAGGCATGTAGTTCAAGCAAAAACCTTGTAGAACTTTAAATATTACTGTATAGACAAAATATTGGGACAGCTTAGCTGTTAGCTAACCCAATAAACTAAATGAACTGAATGGTCAACGTTCATGTGTGATAGGTGATTGAGTAAGGAGGACTAAACTAACAAGTGTAAGGGGTTTACCTCTGCATAAGAGTTTAAGGACTGGGCTGAACCATTCTGGTAAAAAGAGAAGGGGAAATACAATTCTGACTGCCTGAAAAAATTATGTACCAATATTTTTTGAGGGTTCCTGTCAGTCAAGGGAACTTGGAATCACCCTAACCCCTAAAAAACTGGTCCTTCTAACAGGGGCCATAGGCCTGCTTAAAGATTAGGTTAGTTGTTGACTTTAAAATTGTTCTGTTTGAGGTTATATGTGTATGTGGCCAGTGATGGTCTGGTACCATTTTCAAGGTTGTTTCCCACCATGAACCCAGGCTCTGGCATCCATGATTATAAATTAGATTAAACATATTTGAAAATGTAAGCATATTTTGTATTTGGTGTTTTGAGATCTTGATAGCTTGAAACTAATTTGTGGCCATGTTTCTGAATTCAAACATCATCATTATCAATTATCAATGAAACTTAGTATTGAAAACTGTATTCTGAGATTCTTCAGGTAAGTTTTAAGATAAAGTTGTTATTCTTACTTATCATAAGAGGAGAGTGGTGTCGTGTTGTCTGTTGTTTAGCCAATGCAAGTAGGAATTTCAAGAATTTCATTGTACTTGATAAACATGACAATCCCCTTTACCCTATATAAGTGTGATGGGAGTCCATCACAAGGTGCACTTAATATACAGTCCAACATATATTCATGCTGTGGTCATGTAGTGATGCCACTTGACCCGATAATGTAGAATTGCATGAAGAAGACTCAGTCCCCAAAGGAAACCTCTATAATTACATCATTATAAGAAGTGCAGTCAGACGTATTAAAACCTGAGGAAAACAATTCTAAGCAAGAAGCATGTCCTCCTATTTTTGAGAATATTCATACATTTACAGAATTACCTGAATTGTCTCAGGTAGTGGCAATACACCTTTATAATGCCTTACTGTGTCCGTGACTGCTTTTTTTATCTTTAGCCAAGTTAAAAGTTTTATATTTATTTATTATGTTACTGTAAAAATAACAAATATCTATCTATCTATCTATCTATCTATCGCTAAATATTTATATATATAAATATACATACATACATATTATACTC
>JANRMT010062825.1:26379425-26420536 GCA_026402145.1 Polypterus bichir lapradei | reverse complement strand
GCTCGCTTCTTATTGTTTCGCTGCCTTCTCAATTATATAATGCATGTTTTCTTCAGCGCTTTTTGGGGCTCTTCCTGGTTTTCTACGTACTGCGTGATTACGTGGAGGCGTGATGATGTCAAACTCCGCCCCCACGGGTTTCAAGCTCATCTCCATTACAGTAAATGGAGAAAAACAGCTTCCAGTTATGACCATTACGCGTAGAATTTCGAAATGAAACCTGCCCAACTTTTGTAAGGAAGCTGTAAGGAATAAGCCTGCCAAATTTCAGCCTTCTACCTACACGGGAAGTTGGAGAATTAGTGATGAGTGAGTGAGTGAGTGAGTGAGTGAGTGAGTGAGGGCTTTGCCTTTTATTAGTATAGATATATATGATGTGTATATATATGTTTATATATATGTGTGTGTGTGTGAGTGTATATATATATGCCAGCAACACTCATGACAATGACAAAACAATTACATTGTCAATCATGTTACGTTATTATTAAAATGTTTCCTTTTCTTTTTACTTCTCTGCTGCCAAACGCGGGTATTTTGCTATGTATATATATATATATACTATGTATATATATATATCTATACTAATAAAAGGCAAAGCCCTCACTGACTGACTGACTCACTCACTGACTCACTCATTCACTCACTCACTCACTCACTGACTCATCACTAATTCTCCAACTTCCCGTGTAGGTAGAAGGCTGAAATTTGGCAGGCTCATTCCTTACAGCTTACTTACAAAAGTTAAGCAGGTTTCATTTCGAAATTCTATGCGTAATGGTCATAACGGTCAACAACGTCCGCCATGTTGAACTTTCTTATTTATGGCCCGATCTTCTCGAAATTTTATAGGCGGCTTCCCTGCACTAACCGAAACCAATGTACGTACTTATTTCGGTGGTATGATGCCACTGTCAGCCGCCATATTGAACTTTTCAACAGTCTTTGTTACTTATGGGCCCATCTTCAAGAAATTTGGTACACGGGTTCCCAACGCTAACTGAATTCTACTTACGTACATATATATGTCCATAGCCTGCAGCTAGGTCACCGTGTGAGGTGGCGTTGGGTCCCCCTTCCCAACGCCTCCCACGTTGTTGGCTGCCTGCCTATACAAGACCGTCCGTCGCTCCGGTCTCTACATTCCCTTCCTTGCTTCGCCACGGGATTCACGTCTCCCTACTGATAACTACAGCCTTTTTGTTTAATCCACGGATTCTCCGCTGTTTTATTGTTTGTTTATTACAATTTTAGTTATTGTATAGGTATTTTAGACTTACTTTACATTGCTCAGGTACCCATTTCCTTTATCATTCCAACCCCCATCGAGGTGATCACTATCGATCAAAGAACTGTTACTTACTGAGTGGTTTCCATGCCCGGAGATGGCACCTACCTTTTCCATTCTCTTTGTTACATATTGCACGGCCATATCAGGCTCACTCTTGATATGCGGAGGAACATTGTGTCTTATGTATTGAATGACTGGGACTGGTTCAAGGTGTGGACTGATGACGGTACAGGAGATAATTATACTACACAGGAGCACTATAAGAGTGAAATGCTTAAGCCCTTCACCTATGGTTCTGCATGTGAGTTGATGGCTGCCGCTGAATTGTTCGGTTGTCGCTTTCAAGTGTACCGAAATGGCCAAATATTTTACACCTTTCGACAACCGCCAATGCCTCTTAAACATGTTATATTCACAGGTGACAATTTCAGTAGTGGACACTGTGATGTTTATGAATGTTTAAACTCTCAAAAGCTGGATGTGATTTTATCAATGAAACCGGTTGTGTGCTTACAATGGTTGACAGATGCCGAATGTCACTTCAACACAACAAATCCTGCAAATACTTTCGTAATTGAAACAAACCATGAAACTCAAACCGATTATGACAGCAGCAATCCAAGCTGTGAGATTTAAGACAAGATTACTGTTCACATGGCCAACTTTAAGTTACATGCTCAAGAGTAAGCTCAGCGCACAGCTTGGTCATGTTACAACCGGAGGGCCGAACTGACAACATGGTATACAAAGAGATCCTTAACAAATAATTATTGGCATATTTTCCCTCAGTTTAGAAAGGTAAAATTTTCTTCTTAATAAAAAGTTTAAGGCAGTACTTCGCCGCTGCGAAGCGCGGGTAATTTGCAAGTATATATATATATATATATATATATATAGAGAGAGAGAGAGAGAGATATGACAACACTCATATCAATGACAAAACAATTACATTAACAATCATGTTACGTTATTTTTAAAATATTTCCTTTTCTTTTTCATAACTTCTTTAACACACTACTTCTCCGCTGCAAAGCGCGGGTATTCTGCTAATAGAAAAATAAAAGACACAATAAGAAAACAAAATAAATCAACATTGGATAAAATATCCAATATACCTCGGGGTTGTCATCCGTATAACAGTTCAAAAGGAGAGAACCCCATAGAGGCTTGTGGGACTTCCTGATAGACAAAGAGAACGAAGGGGAGGAGTTGATCCCAATTCCTCCCATCCCCACTGACCACCTTGCGAAGCATCTGCTTGAGAGTCTGATTAAACCTCTCCACTAGACCGTCGGTTTGAGGATGATACACCGTGGTCTTTAAGTGCTTTATTTTCAGTAACTTGGACGTTTCCCAGAACGTCTCTGAGTTAAAAGGTGTTCCTTGGTCCGTTAGGACTTCTTTAGGAATACCAACACGCGCAAATACTCCTACTAGTTCCCGTGCGATTGCTTTAGATGTAGCTGAGCGCAAGGGAACAACTTCCGGATATCGGGTCGCATAATCCACGAGGACTAATATATATTTATGTCCTCGGGCTGAGGGTTCCAAGGGTCCTACAATATCGGCCCCGATTCGTTCAAAGGGGATATCAATTAAGGGAAGGGGAACGAGAGGAGCATGGTCCTTTCTAGGACTTTGCCGCAATTGACATTCTGGACAAGAAATGCAAAAATGGCAAACCTCCTCATTAATTCCTGGCCAATAAAATCTGAGCTTAATCCGCTCTAAAGTTTTTTCAGAGCCTAAATGGCCTCCAAGGAAGTGGGCATGAGCTAATTCACAAACCTGTCGCTGGTAAGTTCGTGGAATTAACAACAGTTTCCGAACCTCCGCCCCATGTTCCGCGACCCGATATAATAGATCATTTTGTATTACAAAGTGAGGTCCTTGTGGCATGGGCTGGTGTGTGCGTTGGCCGTTAACAAGGACTACTGCATCTTTTGCAAATTTTAGGGAGTCATCATTCCACTGCTCCCTTTTAAAAGAAGCCGGTGTTTGTTTGAATTGAAAGTAAATGTCGGAGAGAGGGTCCGGTCTGACCTCAAGGAGAAGGGATTCCTCCCGAATCGTCGAGGCACGGGTGGATGATGTATTCACCTGCGACGGACCAGGAATCTTCCCGTCCTCCTCGTTGGCTTCCGTATCTCTCTTCGCCAGCTGTGTACACGGCATGGAGACAGCTTGAGATGTGTTACCCCATCTATAACGAGGCCTAAGTTTTTATCAGGAGTAGTCAATAGTTTACCGCATTTATTTTCTGACCAGTCCTGTCCTAGAATCACTGAGAAGGGAGGATTAGGGTGGATCGCCATGGGATGTTTTTTTAGCGATCCTCCCTGACTCACGAAACACAGGGCGGTGTTTTACATCCGGATGTCTCCGTGAATACATTTAATACTGATCTTTTTTTTAATTCTCTGTCGTGGTAAAACATATCGGCAATCAACAATGGAAACGTTGCTGCCGGAATCAAACAGGGCAAGGAATTTATAACCATTAATGACTACAGATCCTGTATTTGAACACGTCAGGGGGTTGGCAAGAGCACACAAACTATCTCTCCCCTTTCACCTACATCTCGCCTCGCTCTCGGGTAGGTTGCACGCCTGGTGGCCCGGGAACTCAGAAACAGGCTCCGATGTATGTGTAAGAGACTTATTCAGTAGGACGTGATCTCTAGGAATTCCACTAGAGGGCCGTTTTGCTCTCCCAGATTTTGAGACTGGCTTGGGTGTTTTCAAGAGCTTTATAAGCTCTTCCATAGAATGGAATTCACCCCAGTCTGCTGGGCAAAGTTTTTAGGGAGGCCTTTTAAAAAGAGGAGACAGGCTACCTGATGAACTATCTGGCAGGTGGTTAATTCAAATGGCCTTAGCCACACAGCCACCTACTCCCATAGGGCCATAGCCTGCTCCTGGACTGATCTCTCTGGATCAAGTGTCCAGTTTTTTATTATTTTTACCTGCTGGACTGGGGATAGCCCATATTTATCTGGGACCTCAGTCCCAATGGGCGGCTCAGCTCTCTCCTCCGAGAGAACATAATAAGCCCTTTTTGTTTCATCCCCAGAAACCAGCCTACGCCTGTATGTCCCCTTCACATTCTCCATTTGGCAAGTTATAAGCTCGGGGTTGTATTTGAGAAGCGGAGCCTGTACTGAGTCCTTCCTGACCCCCAAACGCACTCCCCCCCAGAAACTCGGCCCCGGTACTTTCCTACCTGGTTAATTACATTTCCGAGTCCCGTTTTTTTTCTGGGACTTCATCCTGCCGACTACACCACTGTCATAAAAATGAGTCCAAGACATTATAAAGATTTGGGGCAGCCACCCGTATATTGTTTTTTCCCAGCTGCAAAAGGGTTTTCTTGATCAAACAAACGATGTGCATATCACAGAGTCCAAAACAGAACTGGCTATAGTAGCCTAAGATGGAGACTTTAAAGGTCTTGAGAGGAACTGATGTCATCAAAGGGGCTGGAACCAGAAGTGACCTCATCAAAGGGGTCGGCTTTGGAAGTGACGTCATCAAAGGGGCCGGCTTCGGAAGTGACGTCATCAAAAGGGCCGGCTTCGGAAGTGATGTCTTCAGAGGCACCGGAACCTTGCAGGATTTCCCGGGAAAGGTCTGTAGGGAACTGAGAAAGACAGTCAGAACACTCCGCCGCCCTCTGGTCGGATGTTTTATTACAATTACTCGAGCCCTTTAGCTGCCTCCTACTCGCACGTGTGTGACACTGTATATATATGCATCATTGTCTTTTCACAAAATGTTGAACTTAAGGGGCTATTTATATTGATTTGCATATTCAAAGGGGCATAATTCTGGGCAGAGTCAGGGTGGGGCAGCAGGTGCGCGCACATGTATTACATTTCATGCTGACTGGGATTTATGGAGCAGAAGAGCGTGGAAGTTGGCTTATGCACAGTTTTGTGCATCTGAATTTTTTTGTGCATACGCACATTTCCACTTTTGTCTGTACGCCATGTTTTTGTGTGAATTATGCACACGGCATTATAAATGAGGCCCCAGATCACTTACCTGTGTAGGTTTTCCTGTCCCTTCTCAAAGATGCAGGCCCAAGGTTAATACTAAATTGTCTTGATGCGTGTAGCTGAGTGGATGAGTGTGCCCCATGCAGAGCTGGATCCTACCTTGCACCTAACATTGCCAGAATGGGACAGACTATACCAGTACAAATAATTGAGAGACAGGCAGATTGTGATAGGCACTGACATCCTTTTCCTCTATTCAGACCTGTCTTGGAGTGTGGTAGCACATTTCTGTCTTTAAACCTAACAAAACTGTAAGTAAGCAGGTCACGTTTTTGATAAACTGTGCAAGTGAAAGATTTATGTACAATATTGCTCTTTTTCTCACTTCAGTTTTTATTGAGTGCATTTCATTTTGTAATGCCATCAATGTGCCAGAATGTACCATGTGAAACCTTATTCCTCTCCTATGCCGCACTAAAGCATTTATTAGTGGTTTTTGTGCTAAGCCATATATATATTTTATATGTGCTTTGTTCTTCAACAGGTTAATAATTTGTTCTAAGTTACCTTCAGGCAGTTTTACCATTAGATCCCATACAATAGTTGAAGCCTTTGCAAGAATCATTGTAAAATTTGAAAAACCTCTTTTCCAGTTCATTTAAAAAGATGATAGGTGGTCCAGTTTTAAATGAGGTGATTTTCATTGTTTTTTCAAAGCTTGGCCTGTCTTCTGACTAATTAAAATGATTTATCACCTAAGTATTCACACAGTTGCATCTGTTACATCTGTCCATTTATGTTCAGTACAGCATATTGAGCTTTGGGCTCAGATTTTGGTTCAGTTTTTTTTTTTTTGTCAGAGGCACAATGTAATTGCTATCTGAGTGTACTATGTCAATTAAAATTAAAAAAATATACACATAGATCATATATTCATTGCTCTGCACAGCATACAAGACAAAACAATAATACACAATATTAAAGTGAGCAAGATATAAATTATTGAGCATTTATCACCATGAAGTCAACGTGGTGTTGCCAGGCTGACAGATATCTATAATTCCTTAAACCTGAGGTGTCACTTGAAACTCCAAAATCATAAGAAGCCCATAAACTCTGTCCAAATTGGGAATGACTCTTAGAAAGTTGACAGCAGTTCATCAGTGCTGAATTAGTTGTGTACCTGGTATTTGAAGACATACTGTATGAGGGCTAGGCTGAACTGGAAAGCATCTCCATTCATAATCATCACGCCCTCAGCTAGGCGTGGCAGTGACAGGCAGCAACTTTCCTGGAGAACAATGTCCTACAAATTTGATTTTTTTGCAATAAAATCTATGGCTAATTGTTTATAGTCAAATGCATTAGAAAAGTCAAGTTGGTTTTAAAGTTGTGTCATTTTCCATTAGATATAATGCACAAAACTGAACTTAAACAAACAACTGTATGACATGATGTTCCACACCACAATACTTAATTGACACTCTGTTTTCTGTTGTATTGAATTGATTTTTTTCCTTTTCATGTGTGTAAGCAAGGTCAACGCATGGCGGGAGACAATGAGTAGGCAGTTTACTAAGGGTGCCATTTTCATGCAAAGATTTTTGTTAATGTTACAAAATAAAATTAGATATAAGTGTGAACTTAACAAATCACATACACATCAGGGGCCTCGTGTATAAACGGTGCGTACACACAGAAATGTTGCGTAAGAACGTTTCCACGTTCAAATCGCGATGTATAAAACCTACACTTGGCGTTATAATGCAAATTCTACGCACGGCGTTATGCATGGGGCCCCAGGTGTCTTAATTATACAGTCTTTAAACATTGTGAGAAATATTTTCATTTTAGAAGTTTTAAATTTCGATGTCTCAGAATCAAAACGGCGCATGCACATTTCAAAGCCTACAGTTAATTGCATGGTATTGCCTTTCATTTGCATAATTTTACATATCACATTATATATATATATCATTATTGTATTTTTTACAAATTTTGTTAATTTCTGAAAGGTTATTAAGATATTATTCACTGGTACAATGTCTCTTAGTTTTGCACCATTTGTGTTGGCTCCATTTGACTTACAGGGCGTTTTTGGGGTATTGTATTAGATAGATAGATAGATAGATAGATAGATAGATAGATAGATAGATAGATAGATAGATACTTTATTAATCCCCAAGGGGAAATTCACAATTCACAATAACACAATATATACTGTATGTGGATAATTATTGCATACCTAGTAAGGATATGGGGTGTGGTTGGTGGGCTTTGGTGGCAAAAATGTAGGCACAATTATTTAAAACCATATGTTAAATACTGTATCTTACACACCCATTCATATGTAAGATGCTGTCATTTAAAGCCTTAAAAATGGTCCACTCTGTTGACTTTAAAGCCAGATATTCTCTAAGTGTTGTAGGGTGTCCCACCCAGATGACAGGAGGTCACAGAAAATATCAGTAGGTACAAGATACCCATCCAACTGTCAGTAATCCATATTTTTGTGTAGCTGCAAGAGCACAACAATGGTCAGGAGTCAAATAGGAAGCAACATTGAGTACCACTGATTATTTCAAAAACAGTTTCTGCAGTGCCTTGGAAGTGTCCCCTGGAAGGGGAGTTCATGGTGGGTTCCTGATAGGCTGGGTGCAACACTGACTGGATGTGGGAGAAGGAAGATAGCTGCCCTTGCAGACACATTTTCAAAGATATTGTTCAATAGAAAGGACAGAGGTTCTTGAATTGTTGTTGGATAAAAGCCTTGATTTTTGTATAGTTTATGATTTGGAATTATTTTTCTTTAAGATCTTGTGTTACACCTGTTCATCTATAGGAAAAGTGGACATCCCAATTGTCATACATGCTCCTCTGCTTATTCTGAGGATCTATAGATAAACAATTCTTGCATTCTTTTTCTGTTTAAACATTTTATTTGATTGCTATTTAAAGCATTTTTTAACCTGAGATACTAAAATAGAGAACAAAAAAATAGTTTGATTCATTGTGTTACTAATTTCAGATATTATAACTAAGTTATTTAAGATGACTTATTTTCTGACTCAAAATATTTTTTTCCATGAAACAAAGTTTAAGTTTCTGTAATGATGTAGTGAATTGGCTTCCCATTCACAGCTAGCTGCAGGTCGTATTGGGATTGCCGCTGGCTCCCTGCTTCTCTGTGGATGAGACGGCACCACTGACTAGTTCTTAATATACTCTTACATATGTTTGCTTTCTCTCCGTGAAGAAAGGGGGCAAAGATTTGATGATGCAATGGAGGAATCTGGAGGTCATGTCTGGTCTGTTAACTCAGAGTTTTTCTTTAGCATTGACATTTTGAAACTTGTAAAAACTTAAAATAAAAACAATGGATGAACACACAGTTGAAACTTTATTTATTTATTTTTTTTACAAACAGGAACACACAAAAGGAAAAGGATCTCACTAAAAACAAGAGTATTTGAACCAGCAGTTGTATTGTTTCATGCTCATCTGAAGCACATGTTCTTTTAAAGTAAGCAGGCAAGTATTGTAAGTGATTAACAGTCTGAAGGATATTAAGAGAATATAAAACAAGCCATCACATCGATTTTACAATTGCTGATTTAAAATTAGGTGGCTGTTGGCACCATAGTTATTGCAGTTGTTTTCACAGTCTCCTGGTGTTCCCGTTGGCTTTCCCCACATACAGCATTTCAGTTTTCTCCCATATTGTATATCAAAGACCTGTATGTTACATGACTTGCTGACTCTCGGTTGGCACAAGGTCAGTGTTTGCACGTGTGTCCTATGACAGATTGGCAGCCTTTTTAGCGTCTGTTTTTGTTTGCCATGTGTCCAATGCTGTTTTGACAAACTTCATGGTTGTCCATTGTTGTAGAACTGAAAAAGCTGGCTCCAAAAATGGTTGGATGTATTTTAAAGAAAAAACAAAGACCTTTTTAACATTTTAGGGTTTGTTGTAATTTTCTTTGCAAATGTATCCACTTTTCTGAATTCAGGTTGAGGAAATAAATATTTCAACTGACAGGTATTGTGCTTTAAATAAGCATTATTAGTGTATGTGGGTTTTTTTTGCTGCATTTTTTGATAGCTTTAACAAATGTAACAAGCTTATGAAAAATTGTCCTTTCTTTCTCTTGCTGTAAAATGCCACAAGCAATGCTGAATCACCTCACTTCCCATCTCCACTCGAGAAGGTTTGTAGTAATATAAGCCAAACTGCATTACAGCAAACTGATGCGGCACAGGGCATTGCAGTTAAGCGAGGGGAAAAAGAGCAAGTGTTTCCAGCTGGCCAAACAGCAGTATAAATTGGTAATTTATCAGATCGATAAAGTGCCAGGAAAATCTGGAGGCTGGAATAAAGGAAGGGGTCAACCTTGAAATACTGATAATTTGTTGGTTGTGCTGGGGCCCCATTCACACGTGCTTGTGTCACAGAGGGCACATCCTTTGAAGCGCCAAGGTTAAGAGTGTACGAGAGGTCAGCTTCGGGGGTCCACACAGAAAGTCCAGCTCGATCAGTATTCCATGGATAGGGTGGTCAAATAAGCCACATCACAGCAGCAGGTTTATTTCTGAAGCGCTATTTGAAGCCTGGATTATTTAAAGATGCATCATAAATAACTGGATGTACTATGTGGTGTAAAATGCTGTACTTTTTTTGGGCAGGAATTGAATATTCTCTCGGGAAAGCACGCTTTGTGTAATAAAGGCCAAGAAATTATAAGGGAAAGACAACCTAGAAGCTAGAGACTAATAAAAGTTGGTGCCTTAAAAACCACTAAAGGATGCAGAGTGCATTGATCACATGCAACATCAAAACAAAGTGAGCATCAGAAAGGTCAGTGATTTTATTTGCTTTAAATTGCTTTGCTCTTCATTTGCATGTGGCAGAGGTTCATATTTAAATCACAGCAAATTGCAGCAGTAATGTATAAAAAAAACTGTAAAATCCAATCATCTGGTACCTCTATCAGTTCATTGTGTCATCTGACGCCTGGGATGTGGAGAAATTATGTATCCAATAAACCAGACAAGAAATAAATATTCTACGACTTGGACTGTAGGGTGATGTCGAGGTAGTCTACTCCAGTGGTCACATAAATGACAAGCTGCAATGTTTCAGACAGATAGCCATTCTTAAATAGATCCCACAGCCGTCTTGAGCATGGCCCTTTGTGAAATTAAGTGGTTGATTAAAGAACGGCCTTGCCCTTTTCAAGAGTTAACGAGACAGCTTTAACAACACTTGTTTATTTAAAGTCATAATTAAAATTATGGTTTAACATGTTTACGTCAAATATGTTTTGTGGTAAACATACACAATCACAACATTAAACCAGTTTAATGTTAGTGATTTTACAGATTAGTCTGTCTACCCATTTTTCAGTCTTCTTCACTGCTAAAAATCAAATCTGAACAAGCAAAAATTTTTTTATCAAGCCTTGAATTCACGTTTTCCTCACTAAGATGTATTGACTTATCAAGAAATTTGTATTTTAATAAAAAAAAAATCTAATCAAATTTCATTTAATTTTCTAACCCGCTTAATCCAGACCAGGGTCGCAAACACACACTAAGACCAATTTAGCGTTGCCAGTTTACTTAACCTGCATGTCTTTGGACAGTTGAAGGAAATCGGAGCAATCAGAGAAGACCCACGCAGGCATGGGGAGAACATGCAAGCCTCATGCAGGGAGAGCATGGGATGCAAACCCTTGTCTCCATTCTGCGATGCACGAGCACTACCACCGCACCACCGTACCACAATTATCTAGCTTATTTTAAGAAATCTTGTTTAAGTAAATTTTGTTTCCCCCATGGGCATATTTTTTTTTGTCAAATAAAAGCAAAACAACTCCCCTTTCAAGGTTTTTTTTCACTAGTTTTTGCAAACGCATTTTTTGCAGTTTTAACAAATACCCCCAGGATGTCTAACAGGGCAGTCATCCAGTATACAAAAGGCAGAGGCCTTCCTGGACAAGACCCTGATTCATCACAAGGCACTTTTACAGACACAATTACACTAGGCCCGGATTTGTCACCAATTATCCTAATATGAACATCTTTGGGGTGTTGGTGGAAACTGTAATTTGATTAAGAAAAAGAGAAAATGCTGATGAGGATAGATGAAGACTCAAATAAAGGTATTAGGCGAAATGATGAAAATATCTTCAGGACATTCTAAATCATTATTACCCTCATCCTTCAGCTACATTTTTATTAGCCCAGGTTGATCAAGTAGCCAGAGGGAGATATTCCTCTGCACACACATATTTAATCCAGCTTTGTCTTTTTTTCTACCTCATTGCAATCAGCTCTGCCCAAGGCCAACAGTCTTATCAATGTTTTATTTCTATTCATATACCTGTTAATCATCCACCTATCCATAGTATTTAAAAAAAAGAAAAACACGTTTTTGCAGTTGACAGGAAAGTCAACTCACATTCATATTCATAAAATTTTTAAATGTACCATTTTCTCTTCCTCATCCATCTTTCTGTAGGATTTTGCATTTTATTTTATGTTCATAATAATCTACAAAACTGAAGGCCAGCCCAGTCAATTTCTTCCTTGATTGAAATGGCAGTGCTATTCTGTGGTAATTTGAGCAGCATATATCAAAGGCTGGTAACATTATGTGCTTTCATCTATCACCTGTAGTGTTATAACATTTACCAAGTAATGTCTACCCCAAATTACATAACACACTAAGTCATGGACTGAAGACATAACACATGTAATCATGTCGGTCAGTAGAAATATCAATAAAGCAAAACAAAATATAAGTAAACTGAAATTAGGACACTATCGGGCTCTGTTTGGCCCAGCTGACATGCAGCATTTTTACTATTGTAGTTTAACATTCAGTCATAAGTCAAGTCAAGTGGCTTTACTGTCATGCCATCCATACATCATATTGCAGCATACAGTGCCATGAAGTAATGTTCTCCAGAACTGCAGTGCAACATATATGCAAACACAGAACTATAGTATGCTATACTATACTATAAATAGACAAATCAATAAAAGGTAATTGAGTAGATGTTAAATTGAAATGGATAGTAATTAATAAATAGTGACAACTAATCACATAAACATCAGAAGTAACAAAAGTATAACATATAAATAAACTACTAGAAGCAAATCTGAGGGTAGGGAGCAACACAGAGTTCAGAGTCTGGACAGCCAAGGGGTAGAAGCTGTTGCAGAACCTGGAAGAACTGCTACAAAGCCTTCTGCCAGGTCAAAGTGGAATAATGAGACTGTGGAATGGGTGTCAGTGGTCTTTCACAATGCTAAAGGCTTTGTGGATGCAAAGCTTGGCAAAGATGCCTTTAATGGAGGGCAGAGTGGTCCCAAAGATCTTTTCTGCTGTGTGCAGTATCTATTGTAAGACCTTGTGATAAAAAACACTGCAGTTTCTAAACCAGACGGTGATGCCGCTAGTGAGAACACTCTCGATGTTGCCGCTTTCTATGTGGAGTTCTTTCATTCTTCCCAGTTCTGCCTCCAACATCACTAAAATGTGTCTATTAAATTATTAAATTGGCCCAGCATGTACAATTGTGCCCTTTGATGGACCTGCACACCCCTTACCACAGTCCTAAAGCTGGATTAAAAGAGTTTGTCTCAATAACTGGATGGCTGTTTCCTGTCTATGCTTCCATCTATTTTCTAATTCCACTTGCAATTCTGCATAAGTAGTTTCTAAATGTATTTAAGGCATTTATGTTATGTGCTTCACTTTTCAAAAAAAAGTATCAAGCATAGGTCGTGTAGATAATCATTAGATATGACTGGGTCTAAAAAATGTTCACTTCAAATTAACAAACACACAATAAACTAAGAAATAATCCTAAAGAAAGTGACAACTAATATATTATTACTGATTTTAGATCAATGTTTGCTTATAATCCCTCCTAATCTTTTCATTTTTTTACTCGGCATGAGTGATTTTGTGAGTTGTTGTTAAGTTAGTCTACTTTGCTCATTTTTATTGACAGTGCTTTCTTGAATATGAATGGACATGAAATGCAATAATAGGTCACATTCTAGATGATTTAATAGTCAATCCTTTTCATCTTTATATAATTGTAATGAGTCATAATTAAAATAGCCTGACTGAAGTAAACAGGGAAACGGCTGCAGATTGCTGTGCATTGTGGTTCTCCTTCATCCAAATGAGTGGGAACAGCTGCACATTAGTTTAATAACTGCCACACTTTCCATGAACTATTACAAGTCTCCGGTGACTTTTCCAGGGTCAGAATTGTAATAAAAAAACAGAAGAAAGCAACAGGAAAACAGAAAAGAACAGGTGGTGCACTAAAGAGTGCTGCTGCTGTAAAATAGCATAAAAGTGAGCAATGAGGGAACAGTTTAGGAAACTAAATAGGAGTTAAAAGCACAAGCCTCATAAATCTTTACTGTTACAATCAATCACCACTACACTATTACTGGAGATATTTCATCCATCCATTATGAGATCTGCTTAAAGTAAATTTTTCAAATTACTGTGAACTTTATAAAGCTCCGATTCAAAATGATTACTGTCATTTACCTTGTTTCAATTCATTATCTATGCAGGAGCTGTACTGCACTAGTTTGTGATAAGGAAATTAAAATAATTTATGTGAAATTCTGTCAGAGGTACATTATTAATTTATAATGCCGTCTGTGTTTGTTTTCTTTATTTTTAAATAGTTATACTTTTTAATCATCATTTCAAGGATTTTATCACCACCTTGTCTGTTTTTCCACCATTTTGTGTGTTTAGAACGTTTAGTTGCTATGATGTTTCATGTAACCCGTGACATTATGGCTGCCATGCTGTCAAAGCTAGCAAAGCACATATCACACGTCACAGCTTGTGAATTTAACAATTAAAACTTTAAAGTAAAAACTTCACTAATGTTTGCCTGGACTAAAATTAGTAACTTAGGAAACTTAAGAACTTTGCTTTTGATGTTTTGTACTTTGATGACCATTATTGCGTCTACTTGTTTTGAAAATCCCATTGAATTCTGACATTAATTTGGAGCTCATAAGCGATCATGAGAGGTTTTCACTCTTTTTTGTACAAACAGTGCAAATGAATCATTCTGAAGGTTTGAAACATAGCTGAAATCCCAAATGGGTGTGAAGTATTATTATGTTTGTGATCACATATTAGACTTAGACAACATGATAGCAAACTCGTGAGCACTACTGACTCACAGACGAGACCAACATCTACCTGTGTTTTTTCCAACGCCCATTTTCTTCCCAGATCCCAAAGATAAGTGCATTAGGCTAATTTTTAAGTCTTCTTTGTCCCACTGCAACGTGTGCCCTGCAATGGACATGGTATCTAAAACAAAGAAATCCACATCCCTATTACTCGGATTAAGTACGTTATAAAATTAATGGATGGATATTATACCTGAATATAGTTAAAAATGTACCTCTTACAGACTTACACATACAATATTATAAGACCATATGTAAGTCTGAACTTAAATGTCTTTGCTAGGTTTAATACCAAAAGCTTCAGTGTTTGCAGTAAAATGTTTTTAGTATTCAGTTCTGCTCTCCAAAGCTTTGATCATTTCTCCACTGTGTGCTTCAGTGTTTTATGTGCTGTTTAGCAATAGAAATTTACATTATAAACATTACAGCAATTGGTTTGGTTGAGGGAGAAATAAAGATGCGTGCAAAAACTCATGATTGCATGAAAATTTGTATGACAATTATTAACACTTTTGTATATAGGGGCATTTTTAACCGTGTCATGTTAGGCCATTACATTGAATTGCAGTGCAAAATTCTTGTCAACAGAATGCACAGGTTGCATTTAGCATGCTAAGTAGAGCACTGAGGAGGTGTGCTTGAGTGTCTGGTGTGTGGAGTATACTGTTAACATGTGTACTGTAATGTATTCTTGAAAATGGAACTGAAAAAGTTTGATATATAACAATGAATCAACATTCTTAGAAGCATTAAAGGAGGGTAAATTGGGATATTTAATCATTGTCTGTATATTTTTTCTTTACTTTTTTTTGTTTTGTTTTGTAGTTTGCTCATTGCACTCACTGTAAAGTTACAGGGGAGCAACCGTAAAATGAAAATTAAAGCTCTGACAGATGGTACTCAGCGCTTGACTCCTGCTGGGCTCAGCAGGGTCCACAGCTTAGAAGGTTAGGTCTGTCAAAAAGATTGTGCCTATTGAGTGAATAACAAAGTGTGGACTGCCAGTCTGTTACATCTAATGAACTTAGATTTTTCTTTTGTCGGCCAAAAAATCCAGTTCACAGTAACTTTGCAGTGCCTCATAAACATTCACTTAGGATGGGAGACCAGCATGTCACATAAGAAAATGGAGGAAGGATTTCTACCTTAAATGACCAAACCCTGAAGCTGCAAGATAAACTTTAAAATAGGTAGGCCTTCTCCTGAAGCTACAGTATATATGTGTGTGTGTGTGTGTGTATGTATGTGTATTCTCACCATAATTGGAGTTAATGATGTAACAGATTTCATGGCAGGGAATGGCACTAGGAAAAGAGCAAAGAGGAGACAACAAAGGGGGGACCCCACACTTGAGTGTTTTGAACTCGGGGGAAGTCATAATTTAAACAATGGATTAAGGGTAATTTTTTCAATAGTGGGCAAGAGATTTTTTTATGAGGTGCATATTTTCCTGCTTTTTAACTACTGGAATTTTTAACATTTAACTTTTGAGTGTTATCATATGTTACTTTTTTTATTACTGTTTGTTTAATACAGCTATCATTTCACAAGGTTTCCTAATTTGTTTTAAATTTAAGAGTAAATTTTTGGAATTACATATATTAACCTATACATGGTATAATAATTATGGCAACTAAGAATTAACCAAAAAGTAAAATGTCTAAAATACATTTTGTAATTATTGCATATATCTAATCACTGCTTACTTTAATACTAATATAGAAGTTATTATTTCTCATACTGTATATCTCTTTTTGAATAAAAGAACTGCAATACTTTTGGAACATGCGCTAAATGAATTCCGGGTTATATAGTCTCAGGGTATAATAAGTAGGAATCGAAAAAGCTTTATTGTTAAAAATGTTATCATAGAAATGTTTATAATAATTAAAAGATTGTCTTTCAGTTTATACTACAACATTATACTCTATAGTTTTAGGCATTTATGATATATGTGTTTGTGATACAGTGACTAACGCTGCTACCTCACAGTCCCAGGAGAGGGGCTTCAGATCCTGCAGCTGTTTGTGTGAAGCTTGCATCTTGTCTCCAGTTACTTTGTGCATAGTCATGATGTGCGTGTTAAAATTCAACAACTAATCTTATATGTGAGTGCAGGTATGTACATGAGTGATAGACTGATGTCAAACTACTTCCTGCAGTGCTCCAGATGCTGCTGAGACAATCTCAAACTTATTTTAAATTATTGACCTGAAACATGTATAATATATATGTACTGTATACTGTATACATATTTTAATATATACTAGGCTGACTCGCCTTTTAAGGCGACCGACTTTTAAGTTGACCACTTCTTAAGGCAATTCAATATGTAGATCAATTTGATATTTTATACAAACTCATTAATTTGGTTATATTGTATTTGAGCAGTATTACTTTAATACTCGTAGTTTCTGTTATTTTTGTGATGAAATTTAAACTTTTTTTCTATATTGAGGTCGCCCTTTTGAACCCCCCTGATATTTACTACGCGGTGAGGCATTTGTACTCCATCAACATTAATTATTTCCAGAGACATAATTTTGTCTATTTTTCCAGTGCATCGCACACAAAAGCAAGGGAACGATGGGAGCACCAGAACTCTGCTCACATCATGTCGCTTCGTGCCGCAAGCTGCAAGTAGTAAGTCTGTGATAAGCGGAATACCGCTACGCTTTCCACTCACGGGACGGAAGGACAATCCCGACCGCTTTTATATAGTAAGAAAGAAGAAGAAGATATCGCACAGTCTGGAGTAGAAAATCATCTTTTACCTGTAAAGACGAAACTACAAATCCCATTGTGCATTGCAAAATGGATGGGGCGTGTGTGAAACTCCGTGCTACTCGCACAGTCTGGAGTAGAAAATCATTACCTGGAAAAACAAAACTATAAATCCCATCGTGCATTGCACAATGGACGGAGTGTGTGTGAAACTCCGCGCCTGCATAGCACTCACGGGACGGAAGGACAATCCCGACCGCTTTTATATAGAAGGATATGCAGAACATTAGTTTGGCTGTAAATTGACAATTTCAGTAACACGAGACCACCATCAATGTCGGCACTATACTGAATGTAATGGATTGTCTTTAAATTCTTCCCTGTTTGTTATTCCTTTTTTCCTTGATGAGTCTTTTCCATTTTTGCCTGTCCTTCACATTTTTATCCCTCAACCTGCTTTCCCTCATATCTCTCCCCACATAATCTATCCACCTGAGCGTCTGACTCCCCCTGATCCTTCCTTCTGTTACAGACCAGAATCTTAGACAAAGTAAATTGGGATGAGGATGTGGTTAGGAGAAATGAATGGGGGATTATTGAGAAAATCAGGTGTGATGGATGGTGCCTAAAATTTAAGTTGGGTGTCTGCAAAGTCTTTAGGTGGCAGCAGGGAGACCTTGTAACTAATATGTGGTGTCTTATTCCCCTTTCTGATAGAACAGGAAACCACCAAGTTAACTGTCAGTTTAAGAAAAGGCTGCAGTCCAGGATTAAGCAGGTTGCCCTCAGGAGTTTCCTAGGCCATTCATGATCATAGAATTGATAGCTGCTCTGCCTCATGTAAACAGTTCCTCATTGGGTCAAAAGAACAGTTAGGCAGGAGTCAGGAGAAATAGTTGGGTAAGGGATTAGCTGGTGGAATTAAAACACTTGCATACACTGGCCATGATAGATATTAGGTTGTTCATTTTAAGTGTTTTTATGTCATGATTTTCCAATAATTATTTATTTTATTAATCAAGAGTGTCCCTCACAGGCCACTCTATATTTAAAATGATTCTATTGTCCACCCAATCATCATTCCACTTCTTGAGCTAATGTCAGAATTATAGTAAGCCGGAACCTATCCAGTCTGTATTGGACAGAGTGCAGGATCCAGCCCTGAGTGGGACACCAGTGCTTCACAAGAAAAATATTGACTCAGATAGGGCCAATTTAAAGTCAACTATTAACCTAACATGTAGGCGTCTTTAGGGTGTTGAGAGAAACCAGAGAACTCTGTGAAAACTCATACAGAGAGAGGGAGAACATGCAAACGCATCAGATTTGTATTCAAACCCAGATTCATGGAGATGTCACTATGTTGCCCCTATTTTAAACTCTGAATAAACCTTTTTTTCTGTTCAAAATTGTCTGCAACATTTCCAGAATATATTATAAAATAAAATTTGCAGTCAATGCATAAATCCAAATTGGAGTTATCGGGGGCCTGGGGCCTATCATCACCCCATCAGAAAAGGAAGGAACAAGATCTGGACAGAGCACCAGTTTTCCAAGACATAGTGATATTGTGTTATCAATAAAGAAAGCCATTTAATAATGTAAATAGTACAAACCCAATCAATTATTGTTCTAAATTGCTGATTGTTAAAGTTTGATTAGATAAAATGTATATAACTTATTTATACTAAGCGTGCAGAGTGTTATTCAGCCAACTAACTACGCATGATATGTAGAGGTTCAATGATTTAGGAAAACATTCCACTACTTATAAATGTATAATAGTTAAAAACTTCATTTTTTATTTTATTGAATAGTTGTTTTCCTTTATACTGTATGTACACACATTAATCTATATGTTTTTGTGTGGGTAAAAATGTAGGTTAAACTACTCCGTATTGTATTACTCCATAAGTGAAACACATTTAGAGAAAAAGTGGCTCCTCATAGCAACCGGATGGAGCATTACTGTAATGAAACTAATTAATTAACCAGAAGAGGGAGATGATGGCACATCTGAAATGCAGTAGTAGATAAGGCTAATCGTTTATATCCTCTGGTGTATTCGCAATGTATCTTTTACAAAAGTGACATTAGGAAACTATATGTTTTACAGTTCACCTCTTTGATTTGTGTGTATAGTTTAATAAATTTGCCATCTGACCCTTGCCATTTGTCAATATAAAAGTACACTGACAACTCAATTGTGCACATTCAGAAAATAAGGCATAAGGTTTAACTTTATGTTTAAGAGGTATATTTTTTTTTATTTTAATCTATGCCTAAATAACTTAGCTTAGCGCATATTGTGATGTTAGTTAACCTTTCATTTAACCAAACAAGATTGATTTAGTGGCATCTTCACTTTGTAAAATGTCTTATGGTTTAAAATGATTAATGTTAATTATACCAACACACTCCTTTGTAGTAAAAACTTAAAAGAATATGGATCTCATTCAGTGTTGTGTAGAAGGAATTCATGTAATGGATGAAATAAAAAAACAACTTTTCATTTCTAACTCTCTCTCTCGCCACCTCAATTTGTTACAGGATCTGAAAGTTCAAAATGCCAAGACCTTTTTCAAAAGAAACAACTCCCAATGGCCAGATACTAAGCGAAGAAGACAGAACAGAAAAATGCAACACGTGCCAGTTCCCTGTCACCATGGTAACCATTAGAGTTTACCAATAGACAATATTTTACCCTACAGAGGCTTTGTTAGAAAAGAGCACGTGCCAGATGTTTCTGTGAGGCCACTATTGTAGAACAGCAGGGATTAACCGCCAACAGGCACGCTTTCTTCCACTATTGTGGATGTTGGCTTAGAACATTTTATTTGTTATCTATTAGGTAAAATGGAGTTTGTCCACAGGGTGAATGAAATTCTGTAAATAAACCCAATACATTTTAATTGAAAGTATGTGAATAGGCTATATTAAGTTGAATTTATGTATATGTTAGATGTGATGTATTTCTTTTGAACACTGATGGGAAAAAATATTAAAGGAGTTTGTAGTTATTCACTTGAATTGTACCAGACGTTATTGTAAAGTCTTTGTGATTAATTCATACTCAAATTCTTCTAATCCAATTCAGAGTCATGGGCGTAACAGATATTCACCTACAGACTTATCAAAAGAAAGGATAAAATAAGTTTCAGTAGTTGCCACATTGTCAAAAAATATCTAAATTCTAAATTAAACAAGTGTGTTCCTAGTTTTTTTCTTTTACCTAGGCAAAGTTAATATTCAATACAATTCATTCTTATAAAGCACACTTTACCTGAAAAGCTCAAGCTGCTACAGCATTTATGATTGCCATGTAGGTAAAACACAAAGTGCAAAAAGACCAACAGAGAAAAAAAACATCAAGCAGTTTTAATATCTATAAAGACAAGTATTCCTATGGCAACAGTCTTCTTTAAAATAATATAAATTACTTAGTGTTGAGGGTTTTTTCCCCTTTAATAGTCTCTGATTCCATCAGATCATGTCACAGAAAATAATGACAATTATCACAGAAAACCATGTAGCTCTGACATTGAGTCCATCACTGGGGAACAATAAATCCTCTCCAAGATACACCCTGTGCCACCACAGGACAGGAGTTGCTGATTTGCTGAACCAAAACAAGTATACAGTTATTGAAAACCAAAATTAAACAGCCTTAGTAACTGCTCCAGTAAGCATATGCAATACCAAAATAATGAGTCCTCAATTCAATTTATACTGACGTTCTGTGTTTCCATTTACAAGCTCAGAATAAAGTTCACATTAACAATGTTACACATTTAAAAGAACACACAATACTGAGCACAAAACACCATGTAAAATATCCACATAATGACTTACTAAAATTCAGTTCTTAATGGGAATGCATAAGCAAATGGCAAAAAATTATTATATAATTCAGCGTCAACAGAGAAAAGAACAACATTCCGCACAGATTTGAGGGAAGCAAAGAAAACAATGCTGAGTTTCATAACAGGGAAAAAACAACTCTTTGTCAACTGGTTGACCGGGTCTGCTCCATTGTACTTTACTACAGGCAGCTATCAAAGAATTGGGCAGAACAGAATGAAGTCTGACATCAAATCCAACAGTCATTGGTGACGGCAGATTGATTCTGAGGTCCTGTCCTGATGTCAGGCTAACTTAATCAAAAAAGCAAAGACACAAATTGCTGATGGAAGGAACTAAGAAGAGATAGAGAATGCAAAAGACTTTGTAGTTGTCAATTTTAATGTCTGCTGTGCGTGTTAAGAAGCCTTATGAATAGCCTCACTACTTAACTACTTAACAGTGTGCTAACTAACATAATGCGTTTTCTGCCTCCTATCCCAGCTATTTTAAAAATAATTGCATTTTGTGAGTACAGTGAACTCTGTGCTTTACTATTATTCTAATCTAAAATTAGTTTTTAAGATTAAACTTAAGTCATATTTTACAAAGTATATAAATAGTGCCTGGTTAAAGAAAACGGTGCAAACGTAGGATGATTCTGTATATTAATTACCAGTGATGCAGGTATAGGAGAAAAATAAATAATACAAAGTATTTACTTTGAAAAAAGCAAAATCTGCTTTCTCACAATGACTTAACTAATATACCTTTTTAAATAGTAACACCACATGTGATTGCAGTGTATCACACTATCTTTGCTTTACCTATGATGTACGTATATAACATAACATTCTCAGACCTGCTTATCTATTCATGGTTGTACATGGAGCCTCTCCCAGATGTTATGGGCACACGCCAGGAATTGGCACCTTTTCCAGGGCACGGAAAAAAAAAACTTCTCCAAGACATAATGATATTACTTAAACATTAAAAGCAGGCATTCAGTGATATAATTAGTTAATTTTACTTCTAACTTGTTGTTTGTCAATATGAAAATATTAATTACTAAAGCAGCCACTAATCATAGAAGACATCTCTTTGATGGAGCATCAGCTGCTTGCATATATTCATGTAAGAGTTAGTTAACTTAAAAAAACTGGTGACAACACAACACTATTCTTGCCTTACTCCTGTTGCTGTGCCAGTAATGTCTGGCCCTGTGGAACTTAAATTTGGATCAAGTGGGTCTGGTAATGTTATTTTAATATATATACAATATAGATGATATGACATAACATAACTTTCTAAACCATGCATCAGCCAGTTCAGGTTTGTAGTAAGCCCGAAGAACATCAGCACAAGACGGGGTACCTGTCCATTGCAGGTCTTCTATATTTTAATATTTCAAAAAACAACGACACACACGTTATTGGCTACAAGAAGAGGTCTGACATTTTAAGTCCTATTATTTTAAATAACAAAGCAAAACTGTTGTGCCTAGTAGACTTCACTTTAAATATCCGCTCTGAAGTTTCTTAGCTTTGTTTGTATTTGTTAATTAATAAGTACTTATTAGTTGTATATTGTTTCCTTGGTTAGTAGCCTCTGACTCACCCTGTGTGACAGTGTGTGGGCCAGGAAGTGGATTGCACCCTTGATACTGTTACTGTAGGTTATGCTCTAGAAACCCTACAGTGAAAAAAAGCAGGTCCAGGAGATAGATGATTGAAATTTGTCTAATTGAATAAGTTAATCTCATAGAACAGAATATTTTACTCATTGTTGAATTTATGAAGGTTATGTTACACAAAGTATAATTATGGAAGTGTAAAGTGTTAATCTGGCTAATACACATGTGTAAGATTATCAAGCTGGTAAAAGAAATGCTGTTAGAAAGAAAGAAAGAAAGAAAGTGTGTGAGTGAGACTTGGAGCAGGGATAGTACTACCTAAAGAGTCCTTGTGCATTTTCGAATAGGCAGGTGACTCCAGAGAAAAGTATGGAAGGGATCTCACTATACCTTTTAGAACATTAAAACAATCTAGACGAGAACAGGCCATTCAGCCCAACAAAGCTTGCCAGTCCTATCTGATTATTTCTTCCAAAACAACATCAAGTCAAGTTTTAAAAGTCCCAAAAGTCTTACTCTCCACCACACTACTTGGTAGCTTATTCCAAGTACCCTTAACAAGTTTCCCACTGTGTCCCCGTGTTCTTGATGAATTCATTTTAAAATAACAGTCTTTATCCACTGTACTAATTCCCTTCATAATTTTAAACACTTCAGTCATGTCACCTCTTAATCTTCTTCTGCTTGCTTTAAAGCAAAACATCTTATGGGCAATGTTTTTCTATTAAGAACATGTCTATGTCTGCTTCCCTAGCTAAAGGAAAGGCAGTCCATAAGCTGTCCAGCCAACCTGTCCATTACAAGGGTCTCCTACAGCTTAGTCAGTAGGGTCCTACAGGAGCTACTAGTATCAAGTACAGTACCTGCTAGCTTGACTCATCCATAACATGTTATAAAGAAACACCGGCTTGGAAGACCAGTGCAAATTGTGCTGCTCTGTAAGACACAGCTGACTGTGCTATCTCTATATATACTGTATTAAATCCAACATTTGTCTTTCTGTCTGTCTGTCCCCTTTTCACGAGAGAACTACTTAACAGTTCTTGTTTTTCTATAATTTGCTTGAACATTCTGGTTGATTTTGCAACTTCTCTCATCACGCTAAGTATTATAGTTTGGTGGCGGCACCAATGTATTCGCATGAATCCGAGAGACAGGCTGCTGGCCAAGGAGAGGGGGAGGCGGGACTATAGAAGTAGGGAGCCGAACGAGGCCATCCTCACTCACGCGCCAGTCTCCGTTTGAGTTGCTCCACCTCTTGCCTTATGTTGGAGCGTACCTTGCATTTGCTAAGCTAGTGATACCTGTTTGTTCATCAGACATTATCATCTAGAGATTGTTAAAGAGTAACATTTGATGTTTTTTAGAGAGAGATCAGAGCTACGTATGTTTTAGAGGGTACCTGCTCATTGGCAGAGATATCACGGCCACGTGCTTCTTCTCTCCATGTTTGGGATGATCTCCCATCAGAGCTGAACACGATCAGATACAGTGGCAACGTTTGACATTGGAGCACACCTACCTTAAGTTTGGCCAGAGATGCCTTGCCAGATTTTTACATTTTCGCCCCTTTTAACAAAACCAAAAATATTGTATATCAAGAGGCTCTCGGATATGAAAACTATCAATATAAATTCTTCTTTATATAAATTATTACATTTTTTATATTTTTTATTGATTTTTAAAGTTTGTCCTGTTTCATTATTATGCAGGCGGACAGCTGGTTGCTAATAAATGCATCCAAATGTCACTATACTATATTTTGTTGAAAAATAAAACATATTTTTGTACTTTGTTAATTAAGAAATATTCCATGTTACTCTACATCAGAGTGAACAAGTGATGATGATGAAGAACTATTCACATTATGTCATCAATGATAGGCAGTTTAGGCTGCTTGTTTATATATTTTTTACTTACTTAGGTATTATAGTTGGCATTTACATCATACACCAGTTGCACGTAATTAATTAAATGCTTGTCAGTTTGTTGCCTATGGAAGGAGCTATAGTAGAATTTGTGGAATTCTGTGTGCTCTAACAAGTGAAATGCATAGTTTTGTGGAAAGTTATGCTAATTATGAAAGGGGCAGAGCTTTCACACCACTTACCGGCCACAAAAAGCCAAATCTCTCTTGTGAACCATGAGTTTTGTACTTCTGGTATGGAATAGCTTTGTTATTACTTTATTTTAAACTAGAAAGGTTATTTTGTATATTTCATACATGATATTACATTTTAGAAAACTGAATTCACAGAACAAAAGTTGTTATTGTCTAAAATTTGTAATGCAATTTTTAAAGTCATAATTTTTATGTCACATTTAATTTTTGCTACTTTTTATCTTTTCATTTATTATAATGGAATCTAAGATATCGTAATTCTAAAATTCATCAAGAGGAGATCTTACCTAAACTGTAGAAACAGACTGCCTAATCTCTGCAGGCAACTGTGACGTTGTATCGAATCGCACAATCACTTGCAGAGATTGCACAATCTGTTTTGTTCATACACCTTGCCAAATTATTTGGGGTGAGAAAACTTTTGCACAGTCACAGTGGTTTAAAATCGTTTTGGACCTTTATTGTTTTTCTGACATGGATTGTGCTAAATAACTTCAATGTTATACGTATTATAAACCAATATATTGAGTATCTTTACTGTATTCTGCAGTTTTTCTTAGTTTATTCACCCAAACAAGTGTAATCATTGTAAAACTGATATTTTAAAATAGGCACCATACCATCATATATACGCCTTGCAAATTCTTCAGGGATAGCATCTTGATATAGTGATTAGCTTTCTGTAATTACCTTACATTGATACATGAGGACGTAGAAAATGAAAGAAGGATTTACAGGTAATTTGTTTTCTGCTGATATTTTAAAACAGCAACAGATCAAAGTTTGAAGTTGCATATGAATATGTTACAAGTAAATGTTCAGATTATATCAGGTGTGGTTAGTGTATTCTTTTGTGTACCTTATATTTATAGCTCATTTTTAATAGTTTCACATAAATAAAAGTGCAGGATACTTTGATTGGTGCTTGATTAAAACAGAGCAAATCCTTCATGCTGTCTTAACAAATTCCTGCTCAACATGGGAGTCCCAGTAGATGCCAATCAATGCTCCTGAGTTTAGTTACCCTTTGTATTTATTTGCTCATGAAATATTTAATGTGGCAGACACCTTTTTGCTGGTTCAGCTCTTTCTTCACATCTTTCCAGGTTGAGGGCCAATTTGATGTTTGTAATGCAACCACCACAACAAAGCATTCAACCATGCATGAAGCACAGTGAAAAGTTGTATGACCAGATGCACAGAGATCTCACTACCTCTAGGGAGGATAACTTCTGTGGTGCCAGTCTGTCTTTACAATGTTCCAGTGTGTGTCCACTCCCACATCATATTGCCGTAGTAAACATGTGACAGATATGCCTATGTCTCTGTCTTAACAATACAATGTACAGGGAGATTTACTCGAAAGAGGCCCCGAATATTCTGCAATAACTCTCGCTAGGACAAAACAATCTGAAAAAAACAACATGCAATGTGCTCCTCAGTATATGGAGCTTCAAACAAGCTGAGATTCCCCCGCGTCGGAGTGATGAGATAGATGCTGGACAGCTGTCACAACGTATCGTACCACTTCACTCAGTCACTCGACTTCTCACCAGGATGGTGGTGTACAGTATTGAGCAGTGCATCTTCATGGTGGGAACCTATTGGGTCACCAGTTCGTTTAAGCGATGTCAGAATCAACTGGATGATCGTGAGTTAACAGGAGGTTACTTCTAGAACGATGAAGCAACGTGTCACACATTGGCAAGAAGCATGGCAAAAATTGAGTCCTTCTTCGGCAACGGGGTAATTTCAAAGGTGCTTTCGGGTATGTTCAAAGGAAAAGTCTATCGGAACAAGCCTCACACTGTGGAGGATTTGAAGGAAAACATCCAACGTGAAATTGTTGCTATTCCCCCCAAGACGCTTGCCAATACGTTCAGGAACATGGAACGTCGAATCAAAATGTGTCTGGCAGAAAACAAAAACGACTTCTAGCATCGCATGTAATGCAATCAATTACACATACGTCAAGGCATATAACGTATTTTTTTGGTTCAGATTGCTTCATCCTAACGGGAGTTAGAACAGAATATTCGGGGCCTCTTTCGAGTGAATCTCCCTGTATAAATTGCAAAGGATTCACATCTGCATGAAATCTGCCTATGCTCATCTTTATTGCATCCAATAGGCTTTCTTCAGGTACTCCTGTTTTTTTTTCCACTTCCCATGCATGACCATCTTATGTTATTTGGAAGCTGGGAAATTTTGAGTAAATGCGATTTGTTATTGTCTTGCATCTGATTCTGCTAGGACAGGCTGCACTTCCCTATAATGCAGTACTACCTGTAGGAATGTAGTTTCAGAACTTGGATGCAAGGATTAAAAAATTGATATAACTCTCATTAAAAAATCCATACCCTGTCTATTGGCTTTCACAACATCACATTGGTTCCTCATTTTCACTTAAGTTTCTACACCAGTGCTTCCCAAACCTGGTCCTGAGTGCCCACTGTGGCTACAGGTTTTTGTTCCAACCAGCAGGCCCGGCCTTAGGCATAGGCGAAGTAGGCGACCGCCTAGGGCCCCGGCGTCCGGGGGGCCCTGGATCGACGGCGGCCGGGCCCCCGGCCCGACCCTCCCCTCACATGTTTAAATCACGTGGGCCAGCGGGGCGTGTCCGCGTGGGTGGCTGTCTATAAAAGCGGAGCGGTTTGAGTCAAGATCTCTATGGGTCGAACGTTCACATCAGTGAATCAGCCCTCATCATCATTCGTCGAAGAAGAAAGAAGAAGTCAAGATCTCATAAATCCTTCCACCTCGTCAGTGGCAGCAGGTGGCACGGGAGCGGGAAGGCAGAACCACAATCTGAGTTGCAAGAACGAACGAAACCCCTGTCTGTCAGAATGTCCTCGAAGCGTAAATACGAATCTGGAGCAGCTAAGCGAAAGAAAAAAGCCGATACTGATGCTTTCATTGCGTCTCAGAGAGGAGCTTTGCTCAATTTTGTGAGAGTTGGTGCTGGTAACAGCGGTAGTCGCAGTATGGAGAGCAATGAAGGCCCAGGCCGAGGCCCCCACAGGGAGAGTGCGTCATCGGTAGAATCAGATTCAGAAACTGCTGAAACACAAACACTCTGGGGAGAGGAGCTTCTCCAAACTGAAGATAATAAAGAATTATTTGAGAACAACAACAACGCAAGAACGCTTAAATAGCTTAGCACTGATTTCTATAGAACAAAACATTGTTCAAACTTTGGATTACTCTGAGCTGCTTCATGACTTTGCCTCAAAGAAAGCGCGCAAAATCAATTTTTAATCACATGTAGCTCAGTAGTAGCGGAGTAGCAATAACACTTTGTTTACAGTACGTGGTTTTTCGATTTTTTTCCCAATCACTGCTGCTACGCCTGCTCACTAGTTGTAATCTTATTGTTGCTTCGTTTGTCATAAAGTGTTCCAGAAACAGGAAGTTTGAAATATATCCCGAGACTCATAATTACTTCAGTAAAATAAAATAAGAATTAAGTATTAACCCAGAAAATTATCTTTTCTCAAACATTCCAAAAGTTTCAAATATCCCAAAAAATAAAAAAGGACAAAAAAACTAAAAAAAGAAAAAATACAAAAAAACTAAGCTGGGCTTAGCTACATACAGCCACGTGGTGCCCAATGGAAACAGTTCAAACTGGCTAAATTGTAGCAGCTAACTACTCCGGGCTAAAAAGGGAGGGTGATGACCTCGTAACGTTACAAGAAAACGTCTCCTTGGTCTAATTTTCACACATTTCGCAGAGCTTCAAGGGGGGCTCCGCCCCCCTCAGGGGGCCCCTGGACCCCCCTTTCGCCTAGGGCCCCATAATACCTAAGACCGGGCCTGCAACCAGATTCATAATCAGGGACAACACCTGATCACAGTGATCTCTGGTATTTTTTTCTCTTATTCTACATTCCAGAAAAGCACAACAGTATGATTTTTACATTTATAAGACATTTAGAAATAGTTCTGCATTTGCTATAGATTTAAATGCTTAACTCTTTTTTGTTGATCCCATTATATTTTGCCCTTTCTCTTTGCAATTTTCCCCCTTCATTGTATCTTATTAATGACAGTTAAAAATGAGCAGAGCAGAAACCCAGGCAAACAACACTGAATAATCAACGGCTGCAACTACTTTAGCGTCAGACCCACTAATTAGCAAATAATGGACTAATTAAACAATTACAACAAACAACTTAGAAAAGTAGAATGAAAATCAAGATGAAAATATGGTTAAAAAGAAAAAAATACATTATTCCCTTATAACTGCTTGGTACATTTTAATATTTTTTTTTACCAAACTTAATTTTTTTATTTCTATATTGTTCCCAAAACATAGAACTTGGGAAATAAAAGTTCACTTAATTATCCCAGGAGTCCAATTAAAAAACAGAAGGTGGTTGGAACAAAAACCAGCAGGCATAGGGGGGCCACAGGACCAAGGTTGGGAAACACTGCTCTACACCATTCAAAATAATCGTAGACACCTGAAGCCCTTGCTCTGACAGCTTTTCTCTGGGCCATTCCCATTGCTTCTCTAGACTGTGGCAGGCACTACTCTTATTGTGCCAGCAGATGTTTTCCATTCTTGCTACTTATAGCCAATTTCATTCATTTGTCTCCTCATTCCCTTCATCCCCTTTTCTCCAATAATGAGAGCTCAATCAGCCCTTCTAGGCAATGTGAGACTTTAAATAACACAGTGTCTGATATACAGTATCTCCCACCACTGGTATCATGATGGCCAGCAAGTCATTAAATCTTCCTGGGCTCCATTGGTGATAGATAGATAGATAGATAGATAGATAGAAACTTTGTTTTTCTCAATTAAGCTGAAGAAAAATTGTAGCAAACAACAAAAATCTCCCTCAAATACTCAAAATGCATAAAATCTTACTTGGCTAAAGATAAGAAAGCAGTTACACTGCAGCTTTATAAATGTGTATTGTCATTGGTATGAGGGAGCCCTAGTAGCGTTCCTTGACACAACACTGATGAACATTTTGTTGGCTGAAAGTATATAGTGTTAGTGAGTCAGAGAGAGGATATGCAGCATTGTTCATAAAGGCACTCAGTTTTGTTTTAATTCTCTCAATCACTACTGCCCTCCAGTGGACTGAGAATGTATCCCATAACTGAACCTGACTTTATAATTAGCTTGTTAATTCGGTGGGTGGAATTAACACTACATCATAGAAAATTGCACTGGCCATGCTACTTCTTTAACCAGGAACTGTGGCGTGAACCTGCCTGCTGACTATTTACCCATTGCCAGGAAACATCTCACCGATGGGACTACAACCTTTACAATATTGCATGCTGAATTTATCTTAATCTCTCGTAATCTGACACAAATCAAACCAATAAAACAAGACAAACTACAGATGATCTGTAATACTTTTTACTTATGTAGAAATGTACAACTTGCTGTGATAGTTATTATAATATTTATGTACCATAACTGTGTGTGCTGTGGAGGATTTAGTGAGTGGATCCTGCAGTGGAGTGGTGTCCTGTCCAGGGTTGGCTCCTACCTTGTGCCTATTGCTGACGGGTTAGGTCACAGAATCCCTGCAACTATAAATTGAATGAAATGGGTTTGACAATGGTGTGTTAATATCTGAATATCCACAAAACAACTTTCATTGCAAAGGAAAAAGAATTGGAGCCTACTGCTACAGCACTGGCCAGCTGAAGGCATAGCAAGAACCAAACCTGGATGGGCACACACATTTACTTTCATTAACATATGGGTAATTTGGTGTCACCAACCAACATAATATGCAATATGTGTCTTTGTTCTTTGGAAGGTGGCAGGAAGTCAAAAAACTAAAAGAAACCCCAAATGGACATGAAAGGAAGGTGAAAAGTCTATGAAGGCAGTGAGCAAGGTGGAGATTGAAACCTAGTCTGGTAAGGCTCCTTGCCACCCACCCAATTATCTCAACGTGTGTACATTGTAAATGAGAATTTGTGCAGTCATGTTACCTGAGGTGTTGACAGAATGAGCTGATGAGATGCTTAGTTATCCCAGTTCAAAATATAACTTCAATTACAGGTTATTAAAACTATTTATAAAACACACAGAAAGGTTGCATAATGTAACTGAATTGTTTAACTATGTTGCATTAATAGAGTTCTTTATGTTAAATCAACTTGTTGAATTTGTGCCAGCATTTTTTAGCTGGCAAGGAAATGTATGAGGCACATTACTGTATTTTTAGATTGAATTAACTAAAATATTTCCTTCCAGCTGAAAAATTAATTGAACTGGGATCACTGCCAACGACTATAAAATACAAAATACATCTCAGGCAACACCATTATTTATGGTATTTTTCTGCAAAGACAGCAAGGTGTGTTAGTGGCTGACTGGCAAAAACACCACTGTGTAAAATATAGCTAATAATTCTTAAGCTTATAAGTGAGCAATTTGAGCATACGGTAACTACAGCACACAAGAAACCTTCTTTTCTCATAACTTTTTTATTTTGGGATTTTCTGAATTATATCACAGTATTGGACTGGTGCCCTGCCCGGGGTTTGTTTCCTGCAAAGTGCCCTGTGTTGGCTGGGATTGGCTCCAGCAGACCCCTGTGACCCTGTAGTTAGGATATAGCGGGTTGGATAATGGATGGATGGATGAATTCTATCAGTGATGGCACTGTGATACAATTGCACCATGGCGCAGTCGGTAGTGCTGCTGCCCCTCAGCACTTGAGGTAGAGTCAAGCCCAGTCATGGCCTATGTAATGTTCAAATATTCCCTATGTGTGTATTTTTACAGGTTTTCCTTTAAAATCCCAAAAATATGCTTGTTGGACTAACTGGATTTCTGAATTTTGATGGAGATGAGTGAAGGAGCCCTGTAATGGACTGGCACCTCGCTTTGCCTCCATTGTTGCTGGTATGGGCTGCATCCCCTACGACCATAAATTAGGTTAATAATAGTTTAGATGCATAATAATTATATACCCTAAATGACAGTTGTTTAGTTTATTCAATCATTGTTAAAATGTATCAGTTCAAAAATTTGCAAAAATGAACAGAATGGAGATATCCATTCTTTGCATGCTACTTAAAATTAAAATTCAAATAATTTTATAAACAATATCCCAATGGTTTGACTTTGGAGTATAGAAAGTCTGATGTGTACATGCTCATTCATTGTTGTGACAAGTGCTCAGCTCCCTGTTCCACTATATGCATCAACCAAGGCATCAATCAAACGATCCCCAGTTCCTTTCCCAAAATTCCTCATACTTGACGGCTTATTCTTAATGTACCTGATGCCATCCGAACGGGACTGAACTCTCAGCCTTTTAATCAAGTGCTTGACACTTTGTTATACATAATGGATCATTATGCATTCATGCTTAATATGTTTTTACTAGAAGGTGGCCAAAAAATGTTCGTAGTCTGTATTCTAATGTTGACAATCCATCTATAATAACTTGATTATTGAGTTGCAGTAGGATACAGTTTTCATGTTATTTCTACAGATTATATATATATATATATATATATATATATATAGTATATACACACAGTATGTATAGATAGTGTAAATTCATAAGAGCGTCTCTTTATTGCAGCATGCCCATTCTATTTGAGACCCATTGCAGAATATTTATATATATACAAGTGCAACGGTGACGTTTTTAATGTCACGTTTTTTGTCACACTTTAAATCAGGCTTATTGTAAAACCTACATATATATGTTTGGCATCATTCTTTTCAGAATTTATCGAACTTTAATGTGATTTTATTAGATTTTCAGATTCGTATTCCATTTTTAAATTATAAATTAAAAAACATCAAGAACTTACGTCTCACGAGACGGGACTTTGTGCCAAAAGATTTAACTATGCCCGGGGCCAAAAATAAAACACAAGCAGTAGGACAGCTGCTGTACGGGCTTTTAAATGTTCGAAGCACCACACAAGATGCGGATCACGCAGCACGCCAGCACCAGCAATGTCACTCAGCTCATCGAGCAAAGAGGAGGTAAAAACACTGTATTTGTTTCCTATTGTATCACCATTTAAGAGGGGGTTTTGGCGGAGTGACTGCGTCTCCTTGGGGTACGTTCAGCCCCCTTTTCACAACGCGAGCAGCAGAGATGCGAAGTGGCTGGCGAGAGAAGCGAGCAGGGGGAGTCCCCTAGTGTGTAAGATTCTTATCTTGCAGCTGATTCTGAACAAGCACCACTGGTGTTGTTTCTCTGCATAGACTATATATACCATATATAATAAAGAGTAATATAATGAATAATACTGTAATAGACACACATACAAGCATTGTATTTGTAACATGATAAGCATTTTACTTCATTAAAAAAATTTACTTTTTATGTCCATATTTAATGGTCTCTCATCTTTCAAACAATGCTTCCTTATTTACACTCAGTTTTTCCAAGTAAAAGTCCTTAGTTATAAAATAATAAAACTTCAAATAAAACAAATAACAGAAATAAGTTAATTGAAAATGTACATTTATAGTTTTGATTTTCATTTTTATTAGTGCAAATTGAACAGTTGTTTATTGTGTAAATATTTGTAAAATTGCAAAGAATACTGAATTTACTTGAAAACATATTTGCATGTATTATGAGTTCACCCACTTAATTTACTACTTTTGTAAAAATGTAGTTTCGGTATGAACATATGTGCATTGTCATAAAAACATTTTATTGAGTGGTAATTGAATTGTATCTGAAATGTGTGTTTTTGCAGTTCATTTTTCCACTTTCTTCAATAAGTGAGCAGCAGAGCTGACTGTGTTAAAATGAGCACATATTGTGAACGTGAGAGGGTGCTTTATAGACGCTGAACATGTTGTAACCCATCAGCATGATATGTTTATTTTTAATGACTGGCAAATATGCAGCATACCAGGTGCGGCCTGTGTATGTGGACTGGTGCCATACATACTAGAGAATGTAAATGGAGAAAAGACTGAACCAACATGATGATACATGCAGGCCTGTTTCTAAAGGGCTATGATTTGGCATAATCTCAGCTGGCAACTGTGAGCAGTTAATAGTTCCCCTCACAGTGGTCACTGAGATTATGCTAAATTCAGCAATTTCCTCATAATACGGATCGATAGTCTTGTTATGCCACTTGAACACTGGAAGTGGCCCCTCTATAGTGCTGTCACTGCAATTACAGAACCATATCCTAATGCATTCAGCTTTAAAGTTAAATGTAAATTTTTTCTATTGTACTGTTTCCTTCTTTGCTAGGCTAATCTAGAAGTATACATCAGGCATTTTGTCTTAACTAAATTTTGCATTCTTTACTGAAGCGAAGAACAGATGGCCTTATGGCGACAAGGAGGATAGCAGGCCGAGACGCAGATTGTCTGATGTTGCAGATACTGCATCAGGAACTGATTGGATAAGATTTGGTCACCATCAGCTCCTAATGCATTGCCTTCAGCATCTAAACGAACGTCATAGAGTTAAGAACTTGGTGAAGGACAAAGTTTCTTTTATATAACCAGAAATATACATACCTTTTCAAAGATTGAAGCTGTTGAAGAATTTTGAGATGCACAGATTCTTCACTGGAAAACAAATGACATATATAGCACAATATCCATGTGTGGAAATTATCATCAATTCAAGTGGGGATGGCTGCTGTTTATCTGGATGCAAAGTGGAATTCACAAAAAGCTAAAAAGTGGTCATAAAGACCAATTTGTTAATTTTATGCGTTCATTTTATTTTAATTCTACAAACCTCTTTTGTGGCATATGTCATTTACTCCAACAAAACACTATGCTACTTGACACAATATAAAAAATTGATATTACCACCTGGAGTTTAAAAGACTATCTTGATATACTTTACTTTAAATTATATTCTGTATATGGTAGCATCTTATATATATAAATAAAACAACAAATGAATAAGGCAGCTATGGTTTTGATTTATTGACTTTCTGAAGATTTCTGGACCTTCTGTGTCTGTTGCTAAAATATTTTAAAGAAGATGTGTTTCACTCAATAAATCTGAGAGGGGAGTGTCACAAATTAAACTCTAGATCAACACACAAAGAAATTCTCAAAGAGACTCAAAGTGGAAATGAAGATTGTATTGGGAGTCCAGTTCTGCAAAAGGGCTTCCAGCTAAAAGGACTTAGGACATTCAGCATGCTTTATAAATAATAAATGCTTACATCATGTGTTTCCAATTATATTATGGCCTCTGGCATGAGAGCTACTGCTTCAGTCCTGTTAAACGATATTTCACTTTTTTTGTGTAGGGGATAAATAAATTAACTGTATATGGTAGGTAGATTACAAAAAACAAAATGGGAGGCTCATAAAATATTAAAGGTGCACTCAAATAAAACACTCAATGATAATGGCATGATTTAAGATAAATTTAGCGCTTTTTCAATGCAATAATTAAACTCTGGCAGCACGGTGGCACAGTGGGTAGTGCTGCTGCCTGCGTGGAGTTTGCATGTTCTCCCCGTGCCTGTGTGGGTTTCCTCCGGGTGCTCTGGTTTCCTCCCATGGTCCAAAGACATACAGATTAGGTGCATTGGCGATCCTAAATTGTCCTTAGTGTGTACTTGGTGTGTGTGTGTGTGTGCGCACCCTGCGGTGGGCTGGCGCCCTGCCCGGGGTTTGTTTCCTGCCTTGCGCCCTGTGTTGGCTGGGATTGGCTCCAGCAGACCCCCATGACCCTGTAGTTAGGATATAGCGGGATGAATAATTAAACTCCTTGGGTGTCTTCCATGTGGCATTTGTATGACTGTGATATTCCTAAACCCTTGCTGAGATGTTAACAAAGTAAGCGTGTGTGCCCAGCCACTGGCATACCATGCAAGATTAGTTATATGTTTACTTTTATTATTGCCAGGACATTTCTGTCTCTTTTAGAAACAACAATAGGGAAAGATTAAGAATATTGGGTGAGCTTACTTTAAATGAGTGGCAGGAAAATTGAATAAATGATCTCTCATGAAAATTACCTCATTTTCACCAGCATTAAATAAGGGCGCAATGTTTGGTTAATAAACCTCCCAAAAATTTTTGATCAAACAAGAATAACATAAGCTCTCAATCTTTTAAAATAGAGTGTGGATGCCTCCATAGTGACAGGATTTTGGTGACTTCCTTCAATTGGTTCTTCAGCACGCATAACGTTGCTAATTGTTAATTGCTGTTTCCCCAAGTAACATTCAAATCCAGACGAAAGATCCACCTCACTTTTTATAACTTTTTTGTTATAAGTCTTTTGCTTATCTTTTTGATTAAAAAAATCCATAATTTGCAATACATGCATGTTTAACTCGTTCCACTGTGGTAGTGCAAGCTGTTAATGATGCAACGTAATGTACATGTCAATAATTCCCCCCTTCTTTTGACACCCACTGCATGCCCAACCTACCTGGAAAGGGGTCTCTCTTTGAACTGCCTTTCCCAAGGTTTCTTCCATTTTTCCCTGCAAGGTTTTTTTGGGAGTTTTTTCTTGTCTTCTCAGAGAGTCAAGGCTGGGGGGCTGTCAAGAGGCAGGGCCTGTTAAAGCCCATTGCGGCACTTCCTGTGTGATTTTGGGCTATACAAAAATAAACTGTATTGTATTGTATTGTAATAATTCAAGTCAATAATTATCCACAATGCCAGTCACAAAGATGGATGTCTTAGTTAAAATAGGGACATGGTTTTATAGTGTTCCCACTCAAATAATTACCTCATTTTATAAATTGCACTGTCTGAAATCCCTGAAAATGCTTGTTAAAACAAAGGAATGCAACTTTGTGAAATGAAATTTGTTACAACAGTTCATATTTACTAAGTTACACCAAAATATCTTTGCCGAGTTATTTTCAAGTTTCAGTCTGAGAAAAGATACAAAAAAGCAATTTTTTAGGAAATATGAATATAAGGAAGGTAACAATGAAAATATTCATGCAATGTGCTTATATTAATCTGTGAATCATTAAGCATAGGATTAACAAAAATTTGCCTTCAGTTGGCTGTACCAGTTTCCAGTATGCACATGAACAAAAATGCCACTTCTCTTGTTGTTTTCTAGGAAGAAACATATCTTCTGTTTGCACCACAGAACAGCAGCATGTAGTTATCTGATTTTTAAGGGTCGAAAGTTACTTGTCAGTTAGTCAGTATCATTATGAACTTGCCGAATGTTGTCATCAATAGTGCACATAGACAAGTGTCCCACTCTTCCATCATGTTTAAACATTTCTGATTGATGTCTCAACTATCATTTGTTTGACAATTTTTCAACTCCGCCATGATAAAGCAAGGATTTCAGGCTCTGGTACACCTTCAGTCCATAAAGAGCAGATCTCTGCCCGAGCCTCTTCTTTGGTAGAAACAGAGAATAGAGAGGCAATTTTTACCACTAGAAAACAAAAAGAAGAGCTGACTGATCATGGTTGATACTTTACCAATGTGACCACAGATGCACCATGTTTCCTCATATGCGTGGGGAAAGCTGTACAGCCAACTCAAACATAATGGTCCCATAATTATTGACTTACTCTTGTTCTTAATGATTCACAGATTAATAGAAGCACAATACATTTTCATTGTAACCTTTCTTATATTCACATTTCTTAATACATTGCTTGTTTAATGTCTTTCTTTTCTAACACTGAAACTTACAAACAACTTGACAAAGCTTTTTTGGTTTTAATACATATGAGCTGTGTTAACAAATTTCATTTCACAAAGTCGCATTCGTTTTTTTTTTTGAAAAGCATTTCCAGGGCTCTAGGTCAGGGCAATTTATAAAATGAAATGATTATTTAAGTGGGGACACTCTAACACCATGTTCTAGTTTTGACTGAGACATCAAACTTTCTAAACTGGCATTGCCTTACATTAATAGACAACAATTCACAGAGTTCACAAACATCTGCTGTTCATTAACGAAGTGTGACAGTACTTAAGATAACTATATTTTAGTCACTCTTTCCTGGACTTCAGATTATTTTTTTTTTGCTTAAGATTTTACCATCTCTATGCTGTTTACTGCTGCAACCTCTAGGGGGCACTGAGGCCAGAATATAAAAAGAAGAAAGTGATTATTTAACACAACGGAGCACCCTTTCTGCAAAGTTCTGATCTCCATCTTACCCCCAGTGTAACAGTCAATTCTTCCTTCCTTACTCCCAGTGTAACAGTCAAATTCTTCCTTCAGCCTTAAATGCCTGTCTCCTTTAACACTAGAATTACCAGAGCCTACGAGAAAACTCATAAATCTGACCCACCTTAAATCTGTTAGCACCTCTCCATCAGCGTCTTTTGTCCTGTAAATGTGCCGATTAAGACAAGCAGCAAGCAGAGTGCTATTCCATCCCCCCATCATCACAGAATGTTCACAAAGTTCTCCCAGCTCGTGCCTTGTTTGATTCCCTGGGAGTTAAGAATTTTAGAGTAGAAATAATAGATTGTTATTTGGAACACATGCATTTCATGTGTGTTCCGTTTCTACAGTAATCTGTGTAAACATATTGTTAAAACAGAAACTTTTTTATATTTTAGTAATAAATGTTACAAAATGTAGGCATAAACTATAGAATGTGTGAAGCCTGAAGTCCAAAGATCAAATAAACACTTTCACAAAAGGCTCAAGGATGATACAAAAGCTTCTGTGGCGTAGCAGTAAGATTTGCTGACTTGTAATCAAGAGTCCCCAGGTTGATCCCCATTGCCTCCTATATTTGCCGTTTTCAGTAGTGAGCTGATCTTATTGTTAATATTATACAGTAAACACATACATTTGGTTTGCGTCTGTAACAGACTGTGTACATTTATAGTACTGTATTTGTAAAAGTTACCTTTTTTTTTTTCACTTTTATTCTCTCAGTTACGATCATGATACATACTACCGCTCTATGGATCTGATGCTGTTAGTTTTTATTTGAAACTGGGAATAACTGTAGATGTGAGTGGTGTTTTGAGGCAATGGAACTGGACATTCTCCGATCTGGAGGGATAAAAGCTGACACACAAATGCTGGTGAATCTGCCTTATTCGTATCTCACTGTCACTTTATTTTTTTTTTATTCAGTTTTATTGAGTGTTCCTGCTCACACAGAATTAGTATGCACCTTATGGTTTATGATGTCACAAAAAAAAGACCGTCTTTCCTACATTTATGACATGTGTATCTGTTGCAATGTACACACTTCTCTCTATGTTGTGGTTTCTATTACACACCTGAAAGAAAGAGACAATATATGTAACATTTTGAAGAAATCATTTTATGACCTGAATAGTACCAATCAGAAAACATCATTGCACTAATGCAATATTATATGAAAACAAACAGCGTCAGATCGGATGTGAATTTATGCTGGCACTCTTACTTAGAGTCAGATCAGAAGAGGCGGGGGGGGGGGGCGGGGGGGCTGTTAGAGCGTGATCGTGATTGAGAGAATAAAACTGGAAAAAGCTAACTTTTACAAGTGCCATTAATTTATACCCAATGTCCCTTATATTTGACTCTTTTTTTTCTCCATGCTACGTTGACATTGTGCACCAGAAGGCGTCAGCTTATTCAGTGCAGTAGGATCAATGCACATGTACTGTCAAAGGCATGCACGGGGGCCACTGTGAAAAGAAGAGTGTTCATGGCTCAACTTGCAGAGGAACTTCGTCATCACATCTTACTAGAAAAGGCGATGGAAAAAGAAAAGGAGGATGCAACATCAACAAGCTTCTTTTCCAAGACATCCGCTTCCCCAGGAAAGTAAACTGAGTCAATGTCAAGTGCCCTTTCAATGTAATAGAAACCACAGCGTAGAGAGAAGTGTGTGCATTGCAACAGGTACACATGTTGTAAATGCAGGAAAGACAGTTTTTTTTTTTGACATCATAAACCATAAGATGCATAGTAATTTTGGGTGAGCAGGAACACTCAATAAAATTGAATAAAAAAAAATAAAGTGATGGTGAGATACAAATAAGGGAGATTCACCAGCGTTTGTGTGTCAGCTTTTATCCCTCCAGATCAAAACTCCAGCACTTAACTCCCAGATAATCAAACAAGGCACGAGCTGGGAGAACTTTGTGAACATTCTACGACGATGGGGGAATGGAATAGCAGGCTGCTTGTCTTAAATGGCACATTTACAGGACAAAAGACGCTGACGGAGAGGTGCGAACAGATTTAAGGTGGGCCAGATTTACGAGTTTTCTGGTAATTCTAGTGTTAAATGTGACAGACAGCATTGTCCTGGGGAGAGCATTACTTACTTCTAAGCAAATTGTGACTATTAGTGACTCTGTCTAAAGCCATAGAGCATACTGCTCCCACTTGTAACTTCCTCATTATTATATTAAGGCAATGTACGTTGTCTCTGTCATGGCAAACTGGCATGTAAAAAAAAATTTTTTTAAATGTGATGCTGAGTCAGTAGATTTGGGAACAAAAATAATGAGGGAAATATCTGTAGTGCAAATCTCTAAAAGCCCCCTACTACATATCTGAAAACAACAGGAAAGTAATGGTATTCACCCCCTGCCTCTTACCCAGTGTGGACACCCACCTACATAACAAGCTCTTAAAAAAATCATTAAAAAGAATAATCCACCCAAATATGGTATTTTTTGTTCATATGTTCCTTAACTTACATGGTTTGTAGTGATGGGTGAGAAAAATGTTTAATCTCAGGTGTTCATGGAGAACGGAGTTAACCAAACTTTCTGGTAGAATGGGTGTCTATGGAAATGAACACAGCAAACAAACAATATCAAAAACGTTCATGAAGAAATCTCAAGTTACGTATGTCACATAACTTTCACGTCAAATTATCCATGTATAGGCTCACAACAGGCAAGACTGACTGCAAACTATAAGGATTCCAACCTTTGAGATAATCAGAATAAAGCTTCTGCACTACTGTTTGTCAATTTTACCCATTAAATCAGATGTTTCAGAATTTTTTGTACTGTTGCATAAGGAAATTTTAGCCATTGGACACTTGTAGCTAATTGGTATTGGTCTTAGACAATGTGTACTCCTTGTCATCCAATTATTTTGACGGTGAACCACTTGCTTTTAATTATTTGAACTGTAGGCTTATTCTGTGCTCCTTTTAATGAGAATATTGTCTCTCAACTTAAGTAACTTTTCTGCTTCTCAAGAATCATATACTACTCTAAGATAAGCCATTATCCGCCCCAGGCGGATGTGTTAATGTAATTCTCTACGCCATTCAGCTGCCTCCTATTCGCACACATGTGACAATATATATATATATATACATTTATATATATATATATATA
>JANRMT010062825.1:26310926-26374425 GCA_026402145.1 Polypterus bichir lapradei | reverse complement strand
CATTTCTATATGGAGCACTTGATGGACTGACTGAGTGCGTTTAGAGCTCTTGGGATGAAACTGTTTCTATACCGCGAAATCCCTACAGGAAAGGCTTTGAAGTGTTTGCCGTTTGGGTGCAGTTCAAAAAGAACATGGCTGGGGGAGCATGTCCTTGATGCTGATGCTGTATTCCTGTATCTCTTTCCAATCAGCTGCTTGAGAGCTGTGATTCCACACTCAGATACAGTGGGATAAATACTTGAGAGTAACAATGCTAAAGCAGCCATGGTATTTGGAATAGTTTGGCCATTCCATGGACCATTATATTGTTACGGGTTAATTACAATCAGATGCCTTAAACTAATAAACAATATGCGGTTAATTTCAGTGTATTTGATAAAGCTGTCAGGGATGTGAATCTAAAAAAGAAAGGGAAGCCACACTTGAACAAAAGCACTGCTTTGACGCTGGGTGCCACCAGTTTGCAAAACCGAGTTAAGAACTTGCGTACACCAGGGATTGAGTGGCGTGAAAATGTGCGTGGCTTTACGCCAAGTTTAGTTTTTATACATCGTGATGTGAGCGTGGAAATGGGCATACACAACGCATCATTTATACATGGGGGCCCAGGACTTTTAAGGAAAATGTAAATAAAAAAAACTACACTACATGGAATCAAAATTCTTCAGACTGGATTGAGTCCGTTTTGACATGTTGTGCTAAATCCAGTATAGACACATACAAGTTACTGAACATGTGACTTGCAACTGGACCATTGAATTGGAATTAACTTGCTTATACAACTAATTTTATTTTGCTCTTTGAAATAACAAAGAAAGCTGAAATATTGTCTGAGTTTGCTTATCAGTAGTGATGGTCAACAACATCTTGCAAAAGTATCAAATAGAAAGTTTCAATTAAAATTGGTCATTTGTGCATCAAAGGGGGAAGCAGTAATGGGAAAAAAATCAAATCAATGACACCTATACACCACAGACCATTCAAAAGCAAACCATTTCAGGTGTTGCAAACATTGAATGTCGGACTCACATTTTCCTTATTTGCTTTCAGTCATCGTTAATGTGTCAGTGACTTTCATTGTTTACTAAAACACTCTTTGGTTGTAAAATGTAATTAACCTTTAGTCACCCATAAGGTATTGTAATGCCACTCAAGTTTCATTACTATATAATGTCACCCAAAATTATACGAACTTTGATATCCTGTGCTTAGCTCCATTTTGAACACATCTGATGGAATTACAAAAGGACCAACTAAATTTAAGACTCAAGGAGGCAAAACGTATTCACTTATGAGTTCCCTAACTTTTGGTTTTAGTATTTATGGCTCTCATGCCAACTGCTTCTTCTTTTGTGCAATGAGCCTGGGATTTTAAAAGCAATTAACATTGCAATGTAATTCAACTAATGCATTGTCTACATTTTTTTTTTCAGATACATGAGGAATTGTAAAGAACACTATCATGGTAAATTATTAACGTTAATGGTAATATTAACAAATATGAATAAATTAAAACATGGCATTAAACTGTCCAACAGCACTTAAAATGCATTGTAAATATTTCTTTTAGTAAAGGAAGAAATAAAGATGACACTCTTTTATATAAAGTATAAAATGTGACAATCTCAAGGTCATCCTCAAACATCATAGTTCACAGGTACTCCTGTCTAATCTTGTCTATCAACCTGTCCATCACCATTGCAAAAAAGAAAGGGCTCAGAGCTGATCCCTGATGTAATCCCACCTCTACCTTGAATGCATCCATCACTCCTACTGCAGATCTCACCACTGTTACACTTCCCTCTTACATATCCAGTACCACTCTTTTATATGTCTCTGCCACCCTCGTTGTCCTCACACAATACCACAACTCCTTTCTAGGCACTCATATGCTTTCTCTAAGTCTACAAAGACACAATGCAACTCCTTCTGTACTTCTCTGTACTTCTCCATCAACACCCTCAGAGCAAACATTGCATCCATAGTGCTCTTTCCCAACATGAAACCATACTATTTGTCTCTAATCATCACAACCCTACTTAATCTAGCTTTCAGTACTCTTTCCCATAACTTCATGCTATGGCTCATCAATTTTATCTCTCTGCAGTTACTACAGCTCTGCACAACTCCCTTATTAAAAATTGGTACTAGTACACTTCTTCTTCACTCCTCTCACTTTCCAAGATTCCTTTAAACAATCTGGTTAAAAACTCCATTGCCATCTCTCCTAAACACCTCCATGCTTCCATAGGTATGTCATCTTGACCAACTGTCTTTCCATCCGTTATCCTCTTCATAGCTGTCCTTACTTCCTCCTTGCTAATCCATTTCAATTCCTGATTCACTATCTCCACATCATCCAACCTTCCCTCTCTGGCTGAATGTAGCCAAAGGTATCTTAAGTGTTGTAAGGTACCTTGGATAAAAGTGTCAGTCAAATAATAATGTAATTAGGTCACTAGAGCTGCTTATTCTACAACATGCTATATACAATTGTTCACAAATAAAACATTCATTCATTACATCAATTCCTGTTTTTTCTATTGACTTGGAATTTGTTATTGGTCATTGGAAAATACAATTTTACACTAAGGTGTATTCTTTTAAATTGAAATGTAATGAACTGTGTTTCCTCTAAGCTGCTTGGTCTCACACAGCACTTTTAAATTGCCAAGCAACTGTTATCACACTGCTCACCCCCCTCCCACATAGTATTTTTGAAGAGCAGCGCAGCTATTATCTCACCTTTCAACCTTTGATGGGGAACCTACTACTCACAAAATCCCAGAGGCCAACCGGTAGTCATCATGTATGTGTTGGTGGTTTGCAGTGCTTGATACCCATACAAAATCTCCATCCCCTCACTTGTCATTTTTGTATTGCTCAATTAACAACAATGCCCATCGACATCGTTTGTGTGAGAGTGCTTAAAGTACATCCACTCATTTGTCATTTGTGTGAAAGTGTGCTTTGTGGAGTGTGATGTTTCATTCTAAGTGGTCAACAGAGCGAAATGAATAACCAAGATTGAGAGCTGGTACACATCTAAGAGTGTAGGCAGCCAATACCAAAAAATAGTGTTTGCTAAATATATACTTTGCTAAACTTTATTTTTTTCTTTTTCATAACGTGATGACCTTTCTTTTCTTCTGTGCAATCTTCATTCATCCACCCCATTGGTTACTGGTGGTAATGACTTCTGCTGGGCCTTTCATTTTCATTAGGTATGCTCTCAATGGAGACTTGCGCATGTAATATATTAATATATATTTCTAAATAAAAAAATTATGGAGAAATAAAAAAAAAAATGTTGGCTAATTTTCTTTTTTCTATAATGTCACCAAAATTTAAACAAATTGGTAATGGCATTTATGATTATGTTTTTTCTTTTGTGGGGGTTAACCCTAAATATTGATATATAGAAATGTCCTTCCTTAGGTGATTCCTACTGGACTAGATATACAATGGTGACAAATTTCAGCCTTTAAACCAACGGGAGATAGTGTTTATGTTGGTGATATTTTATGTATATACTAGCAAAATACCCGCACTTCGCAGCGGCGAAGTACTGCCTTAAAATTTTTATTAAGAAGAAAATTAAACCTTTTTAAACTGAGGGATAATATACCAATAATTATTTGTTAAGGATCTCTTTGTATACCACATTGTGAGTTCAGCCCTCCAGTCGTAATATGACCAAGCTGTGCGCTGAGCTTACTCTTGAGCATGCAATGTACAGTTGGCCATGGGAACAGTAATCTTGTTTCAAATCTCACAGCTTGGATTGCTGCTGTCATAATCGGTTTGAGTTTCATGGTTTGTTTCAATTACGACAGTATTTGTAGGACTTGTGTTGAAGATTGTCATTGCAATGTGTGCATGTGCAATACTTGTATCGCAGATTGTGTTATGTTATTTATTTATTTAGTAATTAATTAATTATTTTTTACAAAGTCATTTTACAAGAATATCTTGTACAAACAAGTGACACATAAATACAAAATGCCTAGTGAATTAGATATATGAACAGAACTGAAAGCAAAAAAGACACATGCTGCAGGATGTTTACTGTCAAGTAAAGCAGGTTAAATTTCTAGAAACTCATCATGCAACAACATTTTTGCTGCTTGATACACCAGTTCTCATTTCCCAACTTATCGACAAGACAGATTTGTGTGATATACTGTACTTTACTACAGTTATTGATTCTTGGAGACATGAAGCTAGGTGATGAATGTCATGCAGGCTGTGCATGAACAGAGAACCACTACTCACAATCATTCTCAAATAAACAAAGCAGACCCCACTTGTTGTCTATCAAAACAAACCTGAGCGATGAAAAGGAGAAAAACACCAGAAAGCAAAATATGGTTTCAAAAAGATATGCAATGTCAGTCTTACCGAATTATTTTGACTAGAGAAAGGATGCTGTAGGCCAAAAACAGGTACTTTGTCGACAGTGCCTAGCAATTGTTGCCACAACACGAGGTAACACAACTTTGATAATTTAAATCACCACCACAAAACTCTGTATGACGAGTGCAAAGCCAGGTCTGAATGCTGTCCAAAGCAAAAAACTATTTTGGACACATTTGCCAGTGTTACACCATACGAGAGGGGTTCCAAATGGCAGACAGAAATCATTGATGCCATAACATTTGACCTCATGAAAGAAATGGTACCAATTAGCACAGTTAACAAAGAGGGTTTTAAAAAGATGATCCAGTCGCTTGACAAGCATCTTTGAGTTGTATGAAAAACGAAAGGCACACATTCAATCACAGCTTTCAAAAGTGGAATATTTAGCAGCAGCAATGTATTTGTGGTCCAGCCAGACAACGCTGCCCTACATAAATCTGACCGTCCATTTCATTAATGAGGAATCCCAAATAAATTTCGCTGTCTCCAAAGGGTATTTTTCCCGCAGGATCATTCAAGTGAGAACACCACAACCAGTCTGAAGCACTGGCTGCTTTGGGTCTAGAAGAAAGTCATCTAATCTTTGTAACAACAGACAATGCAGCCATCACAGTAAACGTTTTTTCCCTTAACAAGTGGACCAGGCAGCAGTGCTTTGGTCACCGACTGCATCTCTCAGTCGGTAACTCTGCTATATTTACTGAGCTGTTTTGCAAAAACAACTTGTCCTAAAATTAAACATAATAAATTTGTATCAGATTCATACCATTATTATTGTAATGTACATTATTACACTTCTGCTATTGCTAATTGCACATATTGTTTTAGCCATATTACAAAAAATAATAATACTTCACAGGGAAACTGTCTTCTAGCTTATTGTTTAATAGCTAGATTATTTTAATGTTTTTGTTTTTATTAGTCCTTTCTTTTAATTAGCACAATCTGAAGCTAGTCAGACTTTTATTTCACTGCATGTTCTCCTTCCATAGACAAAGAAGAAGATCCACTGTCATGGAGGAAAACACACAAGGTGAACTTTCCATGACTTGCCAAGCTTGCTCACAAGTATCTGTGTATTTCGGCTACAAGTTCCCCAGTGCAAGTGGCAACATTATCACTTGTCAACATTCTTGTCTTAAACCAGCAGTGGTAGATAGACTGGTATTCTTGGATAGAAACCTCTAAGCTAAGTAGTCTGTTAAGAAAGAAACCAGATATGATACAATTGAGAAGCTTAATTTCATCTTGTTTAGCCATGACGACCAACTGTTTGTTTTACTTTGTCACTGTTACTCAGAGAAGTTAAGTTTAAAAACAGTTTGTATGACAAAATGGTTCTGTGTTGATGTTTGTTATTTATTACTGTTAAGAAGGCTGGTGTTCCAATTTGATAAAAAAAAAAGAGCATGCACCATCACTCTGCCTCTCGTTTTATTTTTTCTGGAAGTCGTTATGAGGTGACAAGCCAGCATGCTGTTTCCCAATACAGTGAACTGGACACTAATGCATTTAGGGTGTATATATAAATATAAAGTAAGTAATTTTTTTTTTCTTCAAGTAATCAGGAGATGCCATTTTTCCGTGGCATCAGAGTTGCACTGTATATTTATGGTCAATTTTATTTCATAAAGACCCGTTGATGCTACAACAGTGACATGCTGGTTACTGATTAATGTAACTAGTTAATGTTTTTTTAATGTGTTCCATATTTGGCCTATGTTAATGTTATTATTTCATTTGGAGTTGAATTTCACTACATTTAGCTACATTAATGCAGACAATTGTAAGTTCCAAATCCACAAATGTTAATATTTTAAATGTTGTACTTGTACTGTATATTTCAAGGTGCCATTTCTTCCAAGTAATAATAGTACAGTACAGTATTGATCTAATGCTGCCATTTACATTATATGTAATACTTTTAGTTTAGTACTATTTCATTTATGCATTATGATTTAAAAAGGTTCTTTTCCTGTCTTTCAGAGAAAACCACACACCTGCTTAATATAACATGTAGGTAAACATGAAAGACATTGTTTTGCTAGTTTCATATGTGTGATCGAGGCGGAAAACAAATAAACTGATTATCCTGGAAGACGTTTTGTGTCTCCATGTTTCTGACCGGACATCTGCAGTGGGTCCAACTTCCTGATTCAGCAGAGTGTGATTGTGAAGGCTGCCACTGAGCAATGCCTTCATCGCAATTACAAATTGATATTGTTATTTATTAGTTCAGTTTAACCATCTAAAAGTCATTTGTTTTATAAATTACATTAATTTTAAGATGTACTTTTGAATACCTCTCAGGGGTCTGGTGTATAGCTGCTATTGTATTTTTGTTTAAAATGCTGTTTACCAAAAAAGAGTTTTAATTTTGAAATAAAATGTTAAATGGCATATTTTATTACTCATGTTAATTTGCTATGTGAAAATGAAGCTTCCTTTCTCCTTAGTTTAACACTCTGTTTTAACCAGGAGTATAGATATAAAGCCTCCTGTAATCATCTTTATTCCTTCTAGACAACATCCTGCTTCATGGACAGCTGGGTAGTGATGGGAAAATGAAGTTTCATGAAGCATTCGCTGTATTTTCTGACTCCACTAAACATGCAGGTTATATAGTATTAAAGATAAAGTCAGGAAGGATTTAGGAGTCATTTTTCATTTTTTTATTTTTTTCCAAGATCACCCCAAACATTCGAGAATGATTTATTCTTTGAAAGTGGAGCTATTCCAATCATCTGGTGAAAATTCTTAGATTTTTTAATATCACAATATATAGTGAACAAAAAAAATATTGCAATGTCAGTTTTTTCCAATATTACACAGCCCTAACATGTATGTATATAGAGTAGATAGATAGATAGACAGAAAGATAGATAGATACTATACATAATAAAATGTTACTAAAGGTACTGACTCTCATAATTCACATTGGACTAATAAGAACTGTTAACACTTGGGCTATCACTGATGACAGGTAGAATGTCATTTTAATTTAATTAGATTAACCACACGTTAAATATCTGAGTGTTTTATTGATGTCAGGAACAACATATTTAAGCCATAAGTACTGAATATGATGACTAATGTTTAAAAGGAGTTCATTTTAATGTTTTATTGTTTAAATAAACCTTTGATAATCTTTTTTCTAGTTATGTTTTCAATCCCCCTTTCAATAGTATTTGTATAACCAATTTGTTTAAATTGGATTCCACAAAGTTCAACCAAGGCCGCAGATTACTTGCACTTGCTGTACCACACATTGTTATTAGGTCCTATTGTGTATTTCTTACAAACATTTTAGAAGAGAGAGGGTCCTCTCTTCTGTTCCTACAGTGATGCCAAGCAGTTTTATTAAGAAAACGCGGATAAAGTAGGAATTACTATAGGTAGAACACAACAGAATAAAGAAATTCACTAACCAAAGCAAAACCCACTACCCCATGAGGTCTCTTTGCATAGTCCTGATTGTCTGATGCAGCCGCATCCACACTTTTCCACACCTAAAGTACTACCTTTCCCTTCCACTTATTTCCTCTCCCTGTCTTTGTCTAGCCTCTCTTTACCCCCTTAGATAAGCCCCTGAATATCACACCTTTTGCCTCCACATTACTTTTGTAGTGAGCAGTGACTTATACCATTTGAACATGAGTTTACATTGGTGCCCATCGCTTCCTAGAGAACCTGGACATTTGAGCCCTGAGGGTGACAAAAAGGGCCGCACCTTCTTGTCCCAGTGAAATTTCTTCTTGCCTTGTGCTGCATTTAATGGTGTCATTCTCACTCTGTCAAGGATTTTCTCCTGGAATAGAATTCACAGTGAGAGAACATGCTGTCCCCTGGTGGCCTTCGACCACCAACAGGTATACACTATACGCGTGTTTTCCAATTAACACAGTCATTTTTTTTGTGATGCTGTCTTTCTCCTCAACCCCTGTAGAGATGTACCCGTCTTATGTCATCTACCAACAAGGTTTTACCTTCCATATCTACAACACCTTACCGGTCAAGTAACACTTTCAAGGGTTAAATAGGTGGTGTTCAAACCACATATTTTTAAAATATGGAAAAGTTTGGCACACGTTGCAACATGACTGCAGTATATTGTGACTTTTAACTGCTGTTTATGCACAGAGCACTCTTCTTATATGTTTTTTGAAAACTACTAACATTTTCTAGAGGATTATACACCATACAGCAAATGTTGAGACTCCATCATTTGAAATGTTAACATAAATTAGAATGAATCTGATGTATATTTGGAGAGGATAGAAAATGAAAGAGCAATTCACATATTTCAAATGAATTAAATTAAATTACCCATCTTTGATTAGCTTACTGATGAAGTAAGCCACAACAAAATAATCTTCCATAAACAGTGAACAAAATGTAATTATTTGCTTTAACCAATCCCACCTAGTGTGCAAATGCTGTCTCGTAGTGCATTAAAACTTACATTTTTTGCAGTCAAATATTACCCGTGCACATGTAATGAAGAAAAATGTACTTTGTAATTCACATAGTAATAAATCAGTGCAGAATGAAATAAAATGTTTTTGACTTTTTTTTCTTTCAACATAAGGCAAATATTTGAACAATTGTGATAAACAATTGAACTGAGAATATGACTTCATGAGCACAGCAAAGCTAATAAAAAAAGAAGCGATTCTTACTGCATAATGACTCGATCCAGTGTACAGCAAAGCAATATTTAAATGCCTCAGGGGAAACTATTAATCTCTAGTGAAATGTTTGTACAATGTTATTTTATCCTTCATTTAGCACAGTTTCTAGTGCTCGCTGGTTCTGGGTTATTCCATACCAGTAATTAAATCTCTGCCTTGAGTGACCTTAGTTATGCTTAATAGACTGTAAATTAGTGCAGAAAGACAGGCTCAAGCAGCACACTGATCATTTTTTTATTCTGAAAATGTGTCAATGTTTGAGTGTCATGTTAGCAGACTTTACTCTGGTATTGCCCTAAAAACAGATGTGGAGTATCATGTATAAGAATACACTAGTGAAGGGCAGCGTGCTGGCACAGTGGTGACCAATGCTGCTTCAGAGACTCAGGACCTTGAGTTTGAAGTCCATGTCATTGTCTATGTTGAGTTTCCACATTATTCTTGTGTCTGTGTAGGTTTTCCTCTGAGTCATCCAGTTTTCCTCACATCTGCAGGTTAGATTATTTTGCAAATCTAGCTCTCTGTGAAAGGTTCCTAAGATGTTTTTTTACCCAATACTGTCAGGATATACATTGATAATAACCATAATAATACATTTTTATATAGTGCCTTTTCTGTGCTAAAAGTGCTTTGACATTCAGGTAATAGCATTTTTCTGAAGTCTTGTTAACTATGAAACTAGCCAATCTGCAGCTTGGCTCGGGAACGTCTGTGCCTATGGCCCTATGTGGGGCTTCTTCTGTTTCTAAAGTGGTTTTCACTTTTGCTTTGTCTTTGGTTAACATTATAATTGCTCTCTTGGTAGTTACGTAGTAAGTAGTAGTTACGATTTCTGACATAATTAAGTGACTTCTGCTTTTAACCCTTCTATTGTATCTGTCATGTCATATTAGATTGTTAATGAAAACCCAGCCACAGGGGATGCACAGACCAGTGTGTTTCTTCGTGCCAGTCCCAAGCCCGGATAAATGGGGAGGGTTATGTCAGGAAGGGCATCCAAAGTAAATTGTTGCCAGATCAATATGCGGAGAATGATACAAATTTCTATACCGGATCAGTCGAGGCCCAGGTTAACAACGGCCACCACCAGTACTGTTAGCCAACAGAGTGCTGGCGGAAACTGGGCTACTGTTGGCTGAAGAAGGAGAAGAAGAGGGGGGAGATGTGTCTGGAGGCAGAAGGACTGGAGTAAAGTAAAGAGAGTGAGAGAGTGGGACTGAGGGTAGAAATTTTGAATGTTGGCAGTATGACTGGTAAGGGAAGAGAGTTAGCTGATATGATGGCGAGAAGGAAGGCTGATATATTGTGCATACAAGAGACTAAATGGAAGGGGAGTAAGGCCAGGTGGATCGGAGTTGGATTAAAATTGTTCTATAATGGTGTGGATGGGAGAAGAAATGGGGTAGGGGTTATTCTAAAGGAGCGGTATGTCAAGAGTGTTTTGGATGTGAAAAGAGTGTCAGACAAAATAATGATTATGAAGCTGGAAATTGGAGGTGTGATGATGAATGTTGTTAGTGAATTTGCCCCGCAATTTGAGTGTTCGATGGATGAGAAAGAAGATTTTTGGAGTTAGTTGGATGAAGTGATGAACAGTGTGCCCAAGGGACAGAAAGTGGTGATTGGAACGTATTTTAATTGACATATTAATGAAGGTAACAGAGGAGATGAGGAGGTGATGGGTAGGTATGGTGTCAAGGAGAGCAATGAAGAAGGTCAGAGCATAGTGGATTTTGCAAAAAGGATGGGCATGGCTGTGGTGAATATGTAGTTTAAGAAGAGGGAGGAACATAGGGTGATGTACAAGAGTGGAGGAAGATGCACGCAGGTAGATTATATCCTATGCAGAGGAGTCAATCTAAAGGAGATTAAAGATTGCAAAGTGGTGGCAGGGGAAAGTGTAGTTATGCAGAATAGAATGGTGGTCTTTAGGATGACGTTGGAGATCAAGAAGAAAAGGAGGAGAGGGAGGGCAGAGCAAAGGATCAAATGGTGGAAGTTGAAAAAGGAAGGCTGCAAGGTTAAGTTCAAGGTGGAGGTAAAACAGGCACTGGGTTGCAGTGAAGAGCTGCCAGATGGCTGGGCAACTGCAGCAGAAGTAGTAACAGTAACAACAAGAAGGGTGCTTGGTGTGACATCTGAACAGAGGAAGGAGGAAAGGGAAAACTGGTGGTGGAATAGGGAAGTACAGGAGAGTATACAGAGGAGGAGGATGGTGAAGAAGAAGTGGGATAGTCAGAGAGATGCAGAAAGTACACAAGAGTACAAGGAGATAAGATGCAAGGTGAAGAGAGAGGTTGCGAAGGCTAAAGAAAAGGCGTATGATGAGTTGTATGAGTGACTGAACACTAAGAAGGGACCTGTACCGATTGGCTAGACAGAGGGACCGAGCTGGGAAAGATGTGCAGCCGGTTAAGGTGATAAAGGATAAAGATGGAAACGTACTCACAAGCGAGGAGAGTGTGTTGAGGAGATGGAAAGAGTACTTTGAGAGGCTGATGAATGAAGAGAATGAGAGAGAGAAGGTTAGATGATGTGGACACAGTGAATCAGGAAGTGCAAAGGATTACCAAGGAGGAAGTAAGGGCAGCTATGAAGAGGATGAAGAATGGGAAGGCTGTTGGTCCAGATTATATACCTGTAGAAGCATGGAGGTGTTTAGCAGAGATGGCAGTGGAGTTTTTAACCAGATTGTTTAATGGAATCTTTGAAAGTGAGAGGATGCCTGAGGAGTGGAGAAGAAGTGTACTGGTACTGGTTTTTAAGAATAAGGGGGATGTGCAGAGCTGTAGTAACTATAGAGGGATAAAATTGATGAGCCAGAGCATGAAGTTATGGGAAAGAGTAGTGAAAGCTAGGTTAAGAAGTGAGGTGATAATTAATGAGCAGCAGTATGGTTTCATGCCAGGAAAGAGCATCACAGATGCAATGTTTGCTCTGAGGGTGTTGATGGAGAAGTACAGAGAAGCCCAGAAGGAGTCGCATTGCATCTTTTTGGACCTGGAAAAAGCATATGACAGGGTGCCGCGAGAGGTGTTGTGGTATTGAATGAAGAAGTCGGGAGTGGCAGAGAAGTATGTAAGAGTTGTACAAGATATGTACAAGGTAGGTGTGACAGTGGTGAGAACTGCAGTAGGAGTGACGGATGCATTCAATGTGGAGGTGGGAATACATCAGGGATTGGCTCTGAGCCTTTCTTATTTGCAATGGTGATGGACAGGTGAACAGACAAGATTAGACAGGAGTCCCCATGGATTATGATGTTTGCTGATGACGTGATATGTAACGAGAGTATGGAGCAGGCCGAGAAGACCCTGGAGAGTTGGAGGTTTGCTCTAGAGAGGAGAGGAATGAAGGTCAGTAAGAACAAGACAGAATACATGTGTGTGAATGAGAGGGAGGTCAGAGGAATGGTAAAGATGCAGGGAGTAGAGTTGGTGAAGGTGGATGAGTTTAAATACTTGGGATCAACACTACAAAGTAACAAGGACTGTGGAAGAGAGGTGAAAATGAGAGTGCAGGAAGGGTGGAATGAGTGGAGAATAGTGTCATGACTGATTTGTGACAGACAGGTGTCAGCAAGAGTGAAAGGGAAGGTCTACAGGACAGTAGTGAGACCAGCTATGTTATATGGGTTGGAGACGTTGGCACTGACCAAAAAGCAGGAGACAGAGCTAAAGATGTTAAGGTTTGTATTGGGTGTGACGAAGATGGACAGGATTAGAAATGAGTACATTAGAGGGTCAGCTCAGGTTGGACAATTGGGAGACAAAGTCAGAGAGGTGGGATTTTGTTGGCTTTTAGAGGTTAGTTCTTCTTCTCTCTTCATTTTGATTTCAATTACAAACACAGTTTTTGATGAGCGTTAGCTGTGCCAAGTGCATTCCTGTAACTATCTCATCATAGTTTTATGGAAAGGAATTTTCTCTTAATTATATCCAGAAAATGCTTAACATCTGCTGGGACTCAGAGTGGCCACACCTCTTCGGAGTAGCAGTGAGTGGAAACACAGAGCAGTGGCGTCTCCCACAAGCACGTAGCCCTTCGCAAACACCCGAGTAAGTTCAACTAAAGTAAAGCCGGCAGCTGACCAGGAGAAATAACTGGTAGTGAGAAATCAAAGTCGTGTAGAAGGAAATTTTTTTTATTAGCATGAGAGGATAGCAAATTAACATATAGAGCCATACAAAGTAGTTAAAAGCTTCTAAAATATTAAGATTAAGCATAAGTTAGAATGTTAAGCAAATAAGATAAGTCTAGCAAATAGTTACCTAAAAAATCAGTTATATTGCATTATTTTTTAGGCTTACATTAAAATTTCCAAAGTAAGAAAAGAACAGCTAATTGATACACTAGTTTTGGACAGGATAAGAGTTTGAGAACACCTGTGATTCAAGGCTAGGAAGAGATAGCACAGAGAAGATGCCTCTGAAAGCAGCTGGGCTGATGAATCAGCAGAAAGGCAACAAAAGGCTTTTGCTGTAAGCAGGGTTATGCTGACATAATGCATGAAGAGAAAATCTTAGTAAATTCAGGCATTAGCAAAAATACTATAAGAATATATTAGCAATTAACTTTAGTGTAGAAATTAAGACAAATCAAGCATGCCAAGCAATGATTAAATGAAAGCACATACTATATTTCTTTGTAATTAAAGCTTAAGCTTTAGGTCACTATTATAAAAAGTTTGAAAGGTTTAAGAGAGCAAATGATGAGAGGAAACCCATATATGGAATTGAAGCCTTGGCCAGTTAGAGAAAATGGGAACAGCATAGAAAGATAACAAATTCCACAAGGGGGCCAGTGATAGGAAAAGTAAAGAGATAATAAGGCTTCCCATGGAAACTCAAGGTTCGGCCAGACAGGAGTAAAAGGGAGTCAGAGAGGATGGGCAAAAGAGCTCATTATAGCGAGGTCAGAAAAGATAGGAAATGGCATAAGAAAAAGCCCAAAGATGGTAAAAGGAAGCCATCCACCCAGTCTTAGACCAATCAAAATAAGCCGAACAGACACCAAGAGGAATAATGGACAGTAAAACCAGGTGCAGAATGAGCTAATCGAACGCGACCAAAATGATAAGAAATTGTTATAAAAACTTGAATGGCTGTAATGATCGGGGCTCAATCTCATTCGGCAGAATTGGGTTGAGTCCGTGTGGTTGATTTATTGCAATAAAGCCTTAAAACTCTGTCTGTCTATCTCGAGTCCTAATAGCCTTTATTTTTAGGTAAAAAGCCTTCTGATGATGAATTTTTTGCCACGACAGATTGGTGACCCCGACGTGATAGAATAACAAGGCAGCTGCATGAATCCAGCGACAGGGGCAATGCTCTACGAAACGGGCACAGTTGGTGGCCACCTATAAGGTAAGCGATATTTTCGCTAAACTAATTTGTGTAAAGTTTCAGAGAGCATCTGCCCCTCCAACGGTGACAAGCAGCATTTTGCCTTTCTAAAATGAACAGGTAGGAATAAAGGATGGGCAGACAGACTTAATGGAATGTGTGGAGACTGTACAGCTTACATGAATGTGTGTGTAAGAATGAGAGTGCAGTAAAATAATGAGAATTTGAGTTTTTGGTTATTGGTATTTGGTTATTAATAGAAAACGCCCTGATCCGGGGGACAGGGGACTGCACGGTGCAGAATATAGCTCCCTCCGATCCGGGGGACGGAGGCCTGCATTGTAACAGGTGGTGTTGAAATCCTATCAAATACGAGGGTTGCCCTAGTAACGGCGAACCGAGAGTATACTACAGTTGCTGTAACGACGGCATTCCGAGTATAGATAGGTGTGGAATTCCTGAGCTGGCATCTCTTGTTGTGGCTGTATGTTCTCCAGTAAGATGAGCGAGATGTCATAAAATTCCCGCTGTCTCGAGAGAGAGCCAATCTTTGGGAAAAGCTAACAGCAGTTCCTTCTGATTGTGCCACAGTAAAAAGGAGTTAGTTCAGGTGTGCTTGGAGACCTATCGTTGTTGCCCTGAATTAGACAAGGGGATTGGCAACATGTAGGCAGAAATTCCTGTTCGGATAAACGCTTTCAAGTTCTGGTGGAAGGGATCCGTGTAGTAACAGGTGGAGTGAGTGTGCTAGTACAAGGGACAGATAAGGGAATTAGAACTTTATTTTATTTTATGATTTCTCTTTTGGGTAGGTAGGGAGGGACACAAGTGCTATGTACTCAAGTGCTGTGTGAATGGGGCGTTTTTTTAGAAAAAAGCGTTGCGGCAATTGTTGAAGCACATACAGGTGCGCAGAATGCTTGGAGCGCTTTAAAAAAGCGACGCGGTGAGTGAAGCACACAGGTGCAGATTGGAGAAGAATGAATGGTACAGAGGTACGAAAACTATTTTAGGGCAAAACAGGGCATTAGGGATTAGTACACTAGGTGCTAAAAAGTGTGATTGAGCATGAATGTGGATTTTTAGGGTGTAACTTTTTATGTGTAAAATAAACTATATTGATTAAGAGAATATAGAAACCTAAGCGTATAAAAGTAGCTGTAAATAAATTTCACAGAGTGAAAGGAGGAAGTGTAGAGCTAAGACACTTGGTAAGGAATAGAGAAAGAGGTCTTTTGTTTAGATATATAGTTTTGACCTTATATACATTCGGAGACGTGTATGGAGAAAATATTGTTATGGGGGATATAAGTTGTGGGGTAGATAAGATAAAATAAGATTGAACGTCTTTACAACTTGCATTTGAAGAAGAATAAAAGTAGTGGAAGTATGGTTAATGGGAATCAGGATTTGGTCTAATCACCCATATATACAAGTTCAGTGGAACGAATTAGATCTTGCATTTGTAAGAAAGTAGGAAAAAGAGATAAATAAAAAAATATATATATATATATATATATATCGAAAACATAGCTGGGTGAAGTGTAGACACACGAATATTTTAAATAGCCCCAGCCTCTAATAAATGATTGTGTGAGTAATTACATGAGCTCCAAGTTCACCTAGTGGTAATAAAACAAGCCACGACAGCGAAGACAAGTGTGAGTGTGAACAAAACTCCAAACTCAAATAGTGGGTAGACGAGAAACACAGTAAAGTAATTGAGCACATAAAAGGTGTAAGTAGGATTCTGTAAGCAATTATTTCTTCCATGCAAAAAACAGATGACTATATACATGAGAGTGGAATAGAGATCAGAATATTACAAATTATTAAGGATAGAAGGGAGAAAATAGCAGAAATCACAGATCTAAAAACAGGAAGGGTCCTGTGTGAATACTGGCAGCTTGAGACTCAGGAGGAAAATAGAGTACAGATTTATTACCGAGGTTACAAATTGTGGGAGGGTTAAAAAGCAAAATTTATGGCACAAGAAAGAATCCTGCATATAACTCATGGTGTGCATACTCACTATTGGAAAGAGGATTTTTACATAAATGCAGCAGGACAATCGCACAAATTAACAGAAGGTACTAAAAACTTTTTATTGAAAGCAATCACCAAGATAATAAACTTGGATGAAGTACAGGAAGAGTGGCCCTATATAGATTGGGGAACTATAATTGCAAGAAATTGGACAGTGAGAAAGATGGGAGCTACTTTGGAAAAGTTAGTAGAGTCAGACAAACTTTACTTTATTGAGATTCCCTTCAAAAAACACTTACAGCCATATTTACAGAAGGGAATAGATCGTGGTTTTAAGAGAAGGCAAGGAAAGACAGGAAAAATACCGAGAAATCCTGGTGTTGAACTCAGTATAATAGCAAGAAGGGTAAATTGGTGTCCGAAAAACGCTGTTGGAAGATTTGTGCTGTCAGCAGTTACAGTAAGAAAGGTCCTGTGTAAAATCAAACCTAATTTAAATAGAAATTCAAAATTAAGATTGGCGATAGGAAACCCACGGCTACAGAGGGTTAAAATGAGTGCCAGCGAGTTGCCTGTGGATATATTGGGGCGTAACGATCCTCTCCACAAAGAACTTATTGAAAAATCATCTCAAAAATGGCATAAGAGAACAAAAAGTTTTAAAAGCTGCTGGCCACAAAAAGGTTCATTTAGTATGGAATTGTGCAAAGAAATGATAGAGCACATAAAAAATTATAAAACAGAAGATGTGAACGAAAAAAGGGAAAATAAGAGGAAAACGGAACTGAACATAATGCAAATGTTTATGGGGGAAGCAATGAAAAGAAACACATTAGAAAGAGCTAGTTGGTGTTTTGATAGCGGAGAGATAGGGGGTGGAACCCCATTAACACTGCTGTTAGGTATGTCATATAAGTTCCCACTGATAAAAGGAAAACGAAAATTTAAATGGCAAATAGAGATGAAAAATGAGGAGAGAGAATTAAGAGAAAAGAAAGAAAACGGGACAGGAAGAGCATTTGAGTACAGTGGATGAAACTGATTTTGTGACCAAATTATTAATAGCAATGAAAAACAGTAATTAGGGTTGCACCATTAAATAGTAAAAGCAGCTAGGTGAAGTGTAGCCAGACACAGATATATATATTTTTTGCCCCACCCTCGAATAAGGAATGAATGATTGTGTGAGTGACTGCATAAGTTCTGTTATTTCTTAGTGGTAGTAAAAATGAGCCACAGGTGCGGAGACCAGTGTGAGTGCGAGTGAGCTCCGGACCCAAATAGTGGGTACCGGGAGATACAATAAAGTAATCAAGCACATAACGAGTGTGAGTGAGATTTTATAATCAAGCACTATTTACATAGAGATACATTGAGAGATTTTTATCAAGACGGTATCACTGTTAGGAGGTACAGCAAATAAATATATGAAAGCCAAATTAGTGAGTTAAGATGAAATAAATTAAAGATCAGAGAAAGAGTATATTACAAAAATATACCCAGAAAAGCATTAATGTAGCTCAAGTGACATAATTTCTTAAAAATAAATTTAATACCATGATTTAAGTACTTTTAGTTGGCATGGGTTTCCTTCCTTGTAGCAGTAGGATTTCGTAAAATTATCAAGAAAGCATAATTAACGTAAATATAGACAATTAGAAGAAGTGCGAGCATTTGGTAAATTAGAAAAGTACTATATTAAGAATTCGGATATTAAAATGTGAAGTTTTGAAAAAGGTTAACTTGATTCAAATACTTGTGCTTCATGTTACTCCCTGTTAAAAACAATTCAAACCGTTTTTATAGTCTAATAAGTAAAGCAGCCTTCAGAAAAATGTAGGAGGATAGCACCAAAAAGAAAAATTAAGCAATAGAAAAATGTTTGAGTATATAGATTTGTGTGTAAATATGTATATATCTGTACTTATATTTGTGGGGAAAGAATAACAAACGTTGAAAAGAATATCATGCGCGGAAAAAAAAAAAAAAAGTGCACTGTATTTAACTTCAAAGGTACCTGGCGCTCGCTAATGTCTGTGTGTGTGAATATGTCTGTGCTGAACTTATTCAATGTGTGTGCGTGTATATTATGTGTGTGCGTGAGCATTAATTGTTCTCTGTGTGTCTATGTGTGTGTGTGTAAATATGCTTATGCTAAAAATGTGTGAGCGTGCATGTTGTTTGTTCTGTGGGTGTGCGTGTGTGTTTGGGAGTAAGAAAGCAAAAACATGGAGACTTCTGGGTAATGTACTTCAATTATGATTTGCTGAAACTGCCTTGTGCATATAAATTTCCAGAGCTCGTGGCTAAAAAATGGGTTAAAATGAATTTTGTATCTAAACTTCCAGAGCTCTGAGTAAATATGGGTTAAAATAAATGTGAGTATGTGTAACATTTGATAAAATGAAAAATGCATTCACTTTTAATAAATAATGTTTATAAAATATGCGAGGCATCTTTCCTTCGGACCCAGATCAAGTCTTAAGGAAAAGTGCACTTTTGATAACTATAACATTCAAGGGAAACAATGTCTTTCAATTTCCTTCTGTCCTTTTCTTTTTCTTGTGATGTGTGTATGTGAAATTTTGCATTATGGGGATTATTACAGTAGTGTGTGGTGGCGCAGTGGTTAGCACTTATGCTAAGATTCGAGTTTATTTGTGATTTGTGTTGAAGCTTACATGTTATTTGTTTTGAGTTAATATTCTCAATGACCGTTTAGTCTTCTTGCTGGGAGTGCCGTCTTGCTGTGGTATCGAACCACGTGATTTCTCGATAGTTGGATTTGCCCTTATTGTCGCAGGAATGGATCGCCACGGAAGCAATTCCTCGTTGCCGCTGAGTCATTTCGCCAATGGAGTCTCCTTGATCTAGAAACCAGTGCCGTTTCGAGCTGAGTAGGATCGTGTTATGTTTCCTAGGGTTAAATATTCGTTTGTCCTGATTGGTAATGTTAAGTGAGAATGGAACTTTCTCTTCTTCAGAATTCATTTTCTCTTTCTGATTCCTTTGCTGCATTGTTTCCAAATATAGTGTGTAACAATAAATAATAAGTAATAATAAGTAACAAAACTGGGTTAAGGTTGAATGTATTAAAACAATGGTTTGGATGATTTTATGTATGTTATATAGTGTATTAAAGGGATCCCTATGTGTGCATGTTAAATAAGTTTCAGTGTGTTTGAGAGTATGTGTAAAAATATGTGGTGTTGTTTGCAAGGATGAAGTAATTGATATTAAATTGATATTATTATTAGTAATTGATGTGAATGTAAATGTTAAAATTAAAAGAGCTCTTAATTCTAAATTAAAAAAGATATGAACAGGTGGTGTAAAAAGTATCCAGATTAGGCATATTATATGAGCACCCCTTTCATTTGAGTGCTGGCCAGACTCTGATGAAAGGGAGGATTTGAATTAAAAGGAATAAAAATTCAATTGGAAACATTCTTTAATATAGTAAATGAAGTTGAAGAAAAACAGTGGCTTCAAGTCCAGGTAGTGTTCCATGCTAAAATATGCTAAAAAAAAGAGGGAAAAAGGGGGGTTAACTAAGAGAAAAACAGACTGTGCTCTTTGGAGTTAACATGCTGAAGAACATGTAATAAACATCTGAAAGATAATAATGAAAGAATGTGCAAGATCAACTGAATTTAGCAGTAGGTTATGAGGAAACAAAATCAGTGTATGTAACTGAAGTAGATTTAAAGTATTTTCTTAGTTTGAGATTCTGGGAAAAATTTACCTGATAAAGAAGTGGGTTCTTCATTCTAAATATGGGTAGGAATGTGCAAATTTCTTAGAGGGCCTTATAGTAAATAAACAAAGGCACATTTTGCATTATAGGGCATTCTGATATATTGATTTCTTTCCTCATTTCCTTTGTGTGTAATATTGACATGTTTGTGTGAAATATAGTGGAATACTGGTATCACAACAAAACTAATGGAAGGTTCACTTTTATATTTTTGATGCATTAATGAAATATTGAATGACACATTTTATTAAGATTCTCAAAAACTAAGATCCAAATGTATGTGGTATTTTAATTAAATAATTAGTGATAAAAAGAAAGAAAGAAATATTACTTGGGATACATGTATAGAAACCTTAAGCTTTTATATAACAAGTTATAAGGGGTTACAGATGAAGCCCAAGATTATTTTTTGCTGCTAAATAACCTTTGAAATAATTTAAGGGGCTTTGAGTGGGAAGGGATAAAATATTTTACTTCACTGACCTTGTTAATCTTAGATATGGTCCAAATATACTCAAAAATGAACACCTTGTGTAAAAAAAAAAAAATGTTTTTAGGACTTTATACATTTGAACAATGCTTTATAATTAGATACATGGGAGAGGAAATGTGGAGCCTAACTATTTTTTGTTATATTTAATGTCACAAAGGAAAAAGATTAAGAATTTATCCGTCCAGATTGTGGATTTCTTTCTTGACTCTGCTTGTTATGCTAACTATGAGATGTTCTCTGGAGGTTGTTGGTATACTTGACGATCATATAAGGGAGGGGTACTATGAACACTATGACAAATTTATTATAATTGACTGAAGTCTTCTTGATTTTTACACCAACCTCCACAGAGCATGGCTCTTTAACCAATAAATACTCAACTTTCTCTTTGCTTCTGTTTGTTCTCTATCCCTGGACATATTTGTCTTCCCTGTAAGGGAGCTATAAAATTTGGCTTTTATTCAATAATTATATTAATGGGATCAGTTTCAGATACCCTCTTGCTCCACATCTCCTCTACTTGTAAAAATAAAAACAGCAATATTGACACAAGTGTCAATAAGGGGGGAAGGGTTGGTATAATAAGTATTGGTATAAGTATGTTTAATTTTGTTTAAATTTTACATTTTGAAACCAGTTTAAATTTTGAAGCTATTTTTTAATTATTATGGAACAAATGTAGATAATTTGAATATTATGTCAATATTATTGGGACCAGTTTTTGTAATGATTTATTATTGATTACATTTCCCTTTGTAATACATTGATCGACTTTATTTTTATAATGACTTGGGACATGTTTTTAATTGAGTGGAAATTGCAACCGCAGCCAAACTGGAAACAGCTATAAAGGAGGACTTGAACATTGTGCTTATCAATTTAAATTTTTACTCTGACTGTTTAAAGGCAAATTGACTTAGACAAGCACAGACTGGATTGAAATGACCGTTTGTTTTACTGTTAGCAATATTTTTAACAGGGGTACCCCCAACGAAACAGATCTGACATCTTATGACATATTATTTTTTGGATCCATAAGTAGCTACCAATGAAGAATTAATATGCTGACTATTTAAATGAGCGTTTTTAAGTCTTTACATCTGTAGGTGAAAGCTGTTTTTTCCTAGTGCATTGTAGATGACAGCATTTGAAGTTGAACCAGAGATTGGGCTGTGATAAAGGTCTGCAGTTAAACTAATCATCTGACTCCAAGGAGAACCCAGCCATACCAGAGAGGGAATCAAGTCGTGAATCAGGCCATCGATCAGCTGACTATTGGACAACGCACCTTGATTCCAGTTCCAGGCATCATGGATACCTGCTGCCAAGAGCTCAACTATGCTGGTGATGTTTGAGCCCAAAAGATCATCGTGGATTCCGAATCATAGATGACATCTGCCTACTTGGGTCCTTTTTACCTGGGATATTGGATATATAAATATGTCATACTTTTACTCTGCAGGGCTCAATGTTCTTGCCGGAGCCTACTTTGACTGTCCACTTGTTTGACAAATAGCAACATCTTTTAAATTAAAAGTATTTGAACTATAAAGTTATGAAAGCTATAGAAGGGAAAGCTAATTATTTGTAAGCAAAGCAGAATATAGGGACTCCTAAATAACGTGTTTAATGAATGTTTGCATTAATGGGAATACTACATTATTATTATGAATTCATAGTGGTTAAGAATAGATATATTTAGATAAATGTTTTGATATGCCTTCTGATATTTAGTATGAGATAATAAGTTACCTTTGAGGACCAATGATTTTGTTATTTGTAAAGTTAATCAGAATCGAATCTAATCTAACATAAGGGATCTATTAAGTGATTGTCATTGCAGGGGCATTCCACTATTACTAGTTAGGGTCAGTCCAGTTTAGATATTCTAGGTTATTGACTGTAGTATTATAGCAAATAATGTAGAGCTTTACATTTAGGTACATTTATTTAATTGAAAAGAATAATAGTAAGCATATGGGATGACACACATAACTAGTATTTTGGGGATAAGGGATACCTACTATAGGTCAGAACATCCATAACTTTTAGAATAGGATAAAACAGTTTAGGCTAACATGTTGATGGTGATGCAGGTCAAATGATTAACATTATGGCTTGTTAAGTATATGTATTGTAAAATCAGTGAAATGAAGTAATAATTTGGCCCATAGGAGATGGAGTGTCTTATACATACAGTGGTGAATGTGTGGTCTGTGAATTAAAAAGCCCAGATGCAGTCTGAAGATCTCTGAAGATATGAATCCTTAATAAGAAGCTTGGGTATAACCCTTGAAATTGAAATTGAAATTGAAATGAATGTGACCTCAAAAATGACCCAGTGATTTGCATTTTGGAAGGTAGTGCTGACATCTTCCGAAGGGAGGATTGACACCTACTGTCCACAAAATGGCTGCATTAATGTGGTAAAGGTGGCTCAAGATTGAGACCACAGCTGGGTGTATATTTGGTCAATTTTATGAATGAGTGTGTTAAGATGTGAGCATGGTGAGGTGTGTAAGGACTTTATCTCTGATTATCATCGTGCACAGCGGTGGCAACCTAAAACTGAGAACTTTTGAGTTATTTAAGATAAATATTTATGCCATCTGTATCACCACCAACAATGTTATTTATAGGTCTGATTGTAGATGAACACAAAGAACTAGGTACATTAAATAGTTATTCTACCATATTTAGGAATTGGGACATACGCTATGTGTTTAGTGTAAATCCATCTTAGAAAGGAAAGGTAAAACCAATATAATCAGTATTAGCTTTATTTGAACCTGGGAATCATGGGGGTTCATGTTAGTGAAGCAGAAATTACTCTCTTAATGGTATTGTTATATATTTGAATGGTATTTTGTTGCTTATTACCAGTTTTCTAATTAGTTATTACTAGAGATGCTGTCAAACAAGTGTGCATCCAATTTCTTAAACCATGGACATGTTCAGTTACAGATTTTTATTCTCTTCTTGATGACAATGTGGATAATAAAATACCAAACCAGAAGAAACTCCTTGGGTGAAGTGCTAGTAACCACTCCTCAGGGAGGTGACCCTCTACGGTGCGCAAAGTACCTGGGTTGAAGAAAAAAATGTAATTTCACTAGAAATATATTTCTCCAAGCGAAGAAAAAGCACTTATTATGGACAATTGTTTTATTATTATTATTATTATTTTCTGCTTTATAATAATACTATTTTGTGACTTCCATGGATTACAGTATATGATATTCCTATGATGTTTAAATTTATCTACACCTGTGATTGATTTATGCATATTTTTTGACTGTTAGGGTAGGGCCAGGAAGTCTTTTACTCCTCTTAATTGATTGACTGGGGAGATGTTTGGCTCCTGTGCCACCAGAGGAGGGATATGGGTGTTGAAGATTGAGAAGAACTGTGAAAGGTCCGAATTGGGCTCCGAAGAAGAATTGAACCAACATCCCCTACCTTTCTTTTGGAATCAGGTTAGATGTTGAGGTTTGATTAAACCTCAAAAGGGAGGAATGTAGAAGGAAAATTTTTTTATTAGCATGAGAGGATAGCAAATTAACATATAGAGCCATAAAAAGTAGTTCAAAGCTTCTAAAATATTAAGATTACGCATAAATTAGAATGTTAAGCAAATAAGATAAGTCTAGCAAATAGTTAACTAAAAAATCAGTTATATTGCATTATTTTTTAGGCTTACATTAAAATTTCCAAAGTAAGAAAAGAACAGCTAATTGATACACTAGTTTTGGACAGGATAAGAGTTTGAGAACACCTGTGATTCAAGGCTAGGAAGAGATAGCACAGAGAAGATGCCTCTGAAAGCAGCTGGGCTGATGAATCAGCAGAAAGGCAACAAAAGGCTTTTGCTGTAAGCAGGGTCACGCTGACATAATGCATGAAGAGAAAATCTTAGTAAATTCAGGCATTAGCAAAAATATTATAAGAATATATTAGCAATTAACTTTAGTGTAGAAATTAAGACAAATCAAGCATGCCAAGCAATAATTAAATGAAAGCACATACTATATTTCTTTGTAATTAAAGCTTAAGCTTTAGCATTTGATTTAGTCCTGCCCTTGCCAACGCACTCACAAATTAAAACAAAGACAGTGCAACATCTAGATTGTAATTCTGCTTCAAAATTTATAGATACTTTGAGTAAGTCGAGTGTAATTGTGGAAAACCATTTAGATCAGTTAACATCAAATGTAAACGTGGAAAACAATTTAGATCAGCTAACATCACATTATAATGTGACCTTGAGAGATGCTCTGGACACAGCGGCTCCCCTTAAAACGAAAGTGATGAATGCACATAGAAATTCTCCCTGTGCTCTAATCAGTTTAATGAAAACACTCAAGCTCTTAAATTAGAGTGTCGAAAACTGGAGCGCAGATGGAGAACAACAAAGCTACATGTCTTTCAAATTGCATTGACAGAGAGTGTTAAAAAATATAAAAAACCTCTCTTTAAAGCTCGCTCAGAATACTATTCTACAATAATAGATAGCAATAATAAAAATCCTCGAGTACTGTTTAGAACAGTGGCTAAATTAACAAATGGAAATTCAGATCTACAGTGCAAAATACCAACAGACATTAGCAGTGCAGACTTTATGAACTTCTTCAATGAGAAAATTAAAAATATAAGATCCCAGATCTCAGCATCAGAGTACAAACCAAATACTAGCTTAGCAGACCCTGTCACACATTGCATTCAGCACTTTAGTAATTTTAATCCTGTAACTGTGCAGGAAGTCTTAACTTTAATTTCTAAAATGAAGCCCACTACTTGTTCCCTGGATGCAGTGCCAACAAAACTAGTAAAAAGTTCAATGGATGTTCTTGTAGCACCTATTCTAAACATTATCAATAGTTCATTATTGCATGGCACGGTACCTGACGCACTAAAAGTGTCAGTTATTAAACCATTACTTAAAAAGTTAGGCCTAGACCCACACATACTAAATAATTATAGGCATATTTCAAATTTAACCTTTCTCTCTAAAATACTAGAAAAAATAGTGGCCAATCACACCTTATGCATTACAATTTATTTGAGAAATTCCAGTCTGGTTTCCTCACTGGTCATAGTACAGAAACGACACTAACACGGGTTTTAAATGACATTCTGATATCCTCTGATGAGGGAAACTACACTGTAATTACGTTGTTAGACTTAAGTGCAGCATTTGACACCACTGACCATTCTATTATACTGCACAGGCTAGAAAATGTGCTTACAGGCACTGTGCTCACTTGGTTTAGTTCTTATTCCAATATGTACAGAAATGTGCTGACAGTACTCCATCATTATACACAGAAGTGAGATATGGTGTCCCACAGGGCTCAGTACTAGGACCTTTACTATTCTCAATTTACATGCTTCCACTGGGATCTATCATTAGGAAACATAATGTTAATTTTCACTCGTATGCAGATGACACCCAGTTATACCTTTCATGTAGATCAAATGGAGTTTCTCCGATGTTGTCTTTAATTAGTTGTGTTAGTAAATTAAAGGAGTGGATGGATGAGAACAACTTGTCTTTAAACACAGATAAAACAGAGATGTTAATTGTTGGAGGGAATGACGCTAATCACGAACAATATTGTGTCATCATTTAACTCAGTTGGAATCACCATTAATTTTACTGAATCAGCCCGCAATCTAGGAGTTATCTTTGACTCTAGCATGTCATTTAAAGTGCATATTACAAAGTTGTCCAAATCATGTTTCTTCCATCTTAAAAATGTTGGGAAATTAAGGTGCTTTCTAAATAAACAGGATTCTGAGAAATTAATTCATGCATTTATTTCTAGTAGGATTGACTACTGCAATGCGGTGTTCACTGGATGTTCAAACTGTTCTTTATACAGCCTCCAGTTAATCTAAAATGCTGCTGCAAGAATTATTGAAAATATGAACACATAACCCCAGGTCTTAAATCCTTACACTGGCTCCCGGTTAAGTTTAGGGCAGATTTTAAAATCCCCCTTTTAACATATAAAGCATTAAATGGCCAAGGTCTAGCTTACTTGTCTGAACTTATCATGGCTTACAAACCAGAGCACACATTAAGATCTCAAGATGCCAGTCTGCTTATGATTCCAAAGATTAATAAAATAACAGTGGGAGGTCAAGCTTTTACTTACAGGGCCCCTAAACTGTAGAATGATCTGCCTGCTACTATAAGAGATGCCCCTTCGGTCTCAGCTTTTATATCCTGGCTGAAGACTCACTACTTCAGTCTAGCATATCCTGACTAGCGCTGATAACATGATAGTTATAATTTGATACTAACCCTCACTTGTTTCTCTTTTCGGTACTGAAATGTGGCACTTGGTGCCATGGCCCACCTGCCAAGTTGTTTTGCCTGCCTAGGATGGAGGATCGTAGGATTCATGGGAAAGAGTGGTCCTTTCATTGGAATAGCACTGTTTCAGCTGTGGAATGGCCAAACGGGGGAGGCAGCTTGATGAATGAGGTCTCCAGGACTCTAAACAAATCCAAATCATATTATGTGATCTACTGTTAAATTCTACTCTGTACTTCTAAAATTTGTATTTTTATACCGTATAGAGGATTTGTTCTGTTATGTGTATTGTACTGTATTGTGTTGACCCCCTTCTTTTTGACACCCATTGCACGCCCAACCTACCTGGAAAGGGGTCTCTCTTTGAACTGCCTTTCCCAAGGTTTCTTCCATTTTTTTCCCTACAAGGGATTTTTTTGAGACTTTTATCTTGTCTTCCTTGATAGTCAAGGCCGGGGGGCTGTCAAGAGGCAAGGCCTGTTAAAGCCCATTGCGGCACTTCTTGTGTGATTTTGGGCTTTACAAAAAATAAAATGTATTGTATGTATTGTATTGTTTGCACATGTACAGAGGAGAGATGGTGGGTATATTGGGAAAAGGTTGTTAACAATAGAGTTGCCAGGGAAGAGGAAAAGAGAAAGGCCTAAGAGAAGGTTTATGGATGTGAAGAGAGAGAGCATGCAGGTGGTGGGTGTAACAGAGCAAGATGCAGAAGACAGGACGATATGGAAGAAGATGAAGATGTAACAACACCTAACGAGAGCAGCCGAATGAAGAAGAATGAAAACCTTTCCCTGTTTGTTATTCAATTCTACTTATAATATGTTTGCTAGATGTTTATAATTCTATTTCTTTGCTTTATTCAATTCCAATTTTTTAAAACTATTTCCTGTTGCATTCTTAGTATCTTTTTAAATTATTCTAATTGTGGTTCCTCAATGAAATTGTTGTTCAAAAAATAAACACTGTGCTTTATTCATTTAGTGAATTTTGACTTTGGGATAGTTTTTAAGGTTTTAGCCTTCTCTTTAGAGGAAAATCCATAACACACAGAGCTATACTATATTCATCAAAGACAGACAATATTTTTAATTATTTAATGCAGCACATGCTTCACTGTATTAGAATACCTAAAAGGACTTTTTATTGATCACAGTGCACAGGTCGAGATTTGGCCCAAAGATTATAGCTAGAATAAGACGGTTGTACTTTGATCCTAAAGTGTCCATTTTTTAAAATTTTACAATCTCAGATTTTTCGTTTCATCAAATACATGGTGCTAGTAGATTTTATCTTTTATTTTTTACTTAACCATTGAACCATTTCAGCTTATGCAGTAGTATGGATTTTAGGATATACTGATTATAGAGTAGAAAATTCAGAGGAAAGCACCTTCTTGTTAGCAGACAACTTACACTGTAGAGCATATTCAACACCCACAAGTATGTACTCACTATATGCTTCTCATATAGTATAACACTAAAAAGCCTGTGCAGCTTAAATTAAAATACAGTATCATTTTATATTATTTTCTATTTATAAATGTTTATATCTGCCAGCCTTGGTTTTACCTCGCATTTCTTTAAATGACTGCTGAAAATTTGCCAAAATGAAAGTTTGAATTTCAGTCATAAAATACATATTCAGGTAGAATCCCATTGTAACAAAATTTATGGGACCATAAACATATCTTTGGATAATATGGGGATAATAAACTACTGTTGTGACCAGGGTTGCCAGCAATTCTCCATATAATGGCAGCATTGCAAGGACAGCTCCGTAGTTGCTCTGCTGCATCTGGTAAACTGTAAACTAAGGGCAAAGCAATTGCTTACCCTCTGCAGGATCACACTTACTGCGTAACGTCCTTTTAGCACGATGTTTAGAACATTTAACAATGGGCTTTGACCTGCTCTTTCTCTCACTCTCCTGGGGCCTCATGTATAAATGGTGCATACGCACAAAAATGTGGCATACTCCTGTTTCCCTGCTCACATCGCGATGTATAAAAACTAAACTTGGCATAAAGCCATGCACATTTTCCCTCAATCTGGGGTATGCAAGTTCTTCGTTCTGTTTTGCAAACTGCCGACACCCGGCGTCAAAGCAGTGCTTTTGTTCCAGTGTGGTTTCCCTTTCTTTTTTAGATGAACATCCCTGATGGCTTTATCAAATACACTGAGATTAACCGCATGTTGTTTATTAGTTTAAGGCATCCGATTGTAATTAACCTGTAACAATATATGGAATGGCCAAATTATTACAAATACCACAGGTGCTTTAGTGTTGTTACTCTCAAGTATTTATACAATTGTATCTGAGTGTGGAATCATGGCTCTCAAGCAGCTGATCGGAAATAGAATTATCGGTATACAGAATCAAGCATACGCTGTCTCAGCCATACGGCAAACGCTTCAAAGCCTCTCCTGTAGGGACCTTGCAGTTTAGAAACAGTTTAATCCCAAGAGCTCTAAATGCACTCAATCAGTCCATCAAGTGCTCCTTATAAAACTGTTTGTACCTATAAGTACAATTACTTCACTGTAAAGTTGTGATACAGTTATAATATTGCACAACCTGAGCAACTTTATAAAGTGTGTATTTACATATGATGATGTCATTTTTAAGATGAAATGCAGCAAAATATATTTTTTACATTATACAAATTAAATTTTAGCATCATTTAAATAATCTATATTGTGAGGACACAGTGGACAGCAGTAACGACAAGCTGGCACTCCACTCAGGGATTGTTCCTGCCTCATGCTGCATTCTTACTGGGACTGGTGCAACACTGGATGGACAGATGGATAGAATAATTAAACATGTACTACGAACATATTTCAATGTTTATTAAAAGTTTTAAAGAATCTGCATTCTAAGCTTACAGATGGCTTGACATCTATTACAGAGCTGATCGTGTGGCAATTGGGTACTTGGAGAAAGAAAAGGAAGGACAGGAATTGGGAGTTAGTACGTGTGAAAGAGACAGTCCTATTGCAATAAATTATTAGCGCACGGCAGAGCAAGCATCTTGCTTGAGGCAGGAGCAATCTCTGGACAGAGTGCCAGCTCATCACTATCATTGCACCACCGTGTTCCCATGTTTAATATCATGCCTTAATTCTTATCATCATGAAAATTATATCATTTATACATCTGAGTATTTAATTTATTCAGAGAGCTGTAATGTCATGAATGTAATGGATTCAGTGTCCTGTTGTAGGAAGAGAAAGCTCGTTTAAGAAGCACATAGTGATTCACACACATAGAGCACATAGAAGAACACATACATAAACAAAGCATTTAACATGCTATTTTAGTTACGATGGTATTTCAGAAACTAGTAAATTAAACGATTTTAAGATTAAGTTTATGATGTTCTACTTTAATGACAAAATAAACTACGTGATTAAAGTGAAAATTTTGAGATTAAAGTTGACATTTCAAGCTTTTTTTGCCACTGTGTGCCTATTTTTTGTCTTTTCTCTGTACCCTAATAAGCTTCCATATGACTCTCAGATGGTGGGCTACAACTCGCCTTTTCACGGTAACTTTGATATCTGACAATTTCTTTTTTATTTCGGGCACTGTGCGACTTTGTGAACTTGAACTTTTGAGTTTGCCCAAAACTCTGTCACTCAATCAACTTTCTTTTGTTGTTTATACTACTGTTTAAACCAATAAATAGTACATTTTTCCTTGCCTCCACTTGGTAGTCGCTGAAATTCTTCTATTTTCCCCCGTGCTTTTGCCATTGTCTTTTCACAGAATGCTGAGCTTAAAGGCTATTTATATTGATTTGCATATTCAAATAGGTGTAATTCTGTGAGGAGTTGGGGAGTGGCAGCAGGCACATGCACGTGTGTTACTTTTCACGCTGACCAGGATTTATGTAGCAGAAGAACGTGGAAGTTGGTGTATGTATAGATTCATGCATCTGGATTTTTTTGTGTGTACGTATATTTCCACTTTTGTCTGTATGCCATGTTTTAGTGTGAATTCTACACACAGCATTATGCATGAGGCCCCTGGTCTGACATAACTGCGATTCCGAGCCAGTGGTGTTCTTCTAATATGAAGATGGGAGCTAAAGCAGGATGATTTCCCCAATTTTGTGGCTCATATCTCATATACTTAAGTACAGAAGTAACAACTCCTATGTTGAATAAAATCTTGAGACTGTACTTGCTTTCTCTATGCAGTAATAAAGTACCTGCATGAAAAATGACACTTCTTAAGCTGCAAAAAATATTTTATTTGAAAATGAGACATTAAATGTAGCTTTTTTTTCAGCGTAAACTGATGCCACTTCTCACTATGAAACTCAAACAGTACAGTATACGCACATGACGCAACTACCTATGTGGACGCGCGGTTGAGCACTTATTCAGAATTCAGAATGGCTGTTGTATTTCCATTATCTCTAACCTGCTCTGCATGTGTACTGCGCCATCGTTTTTGGAATCTTTTCATTCTTGCCAATACGCCTCTTCATTGAGAAGAAAAACTACTTTTTTTTCCCTGATGGCAATACGAATTAGATGATCTACAAGTCTCTGACTTAAAGTTTAAATCCGAACAATATACTCGATCTCTGTTTGCTGTTCCGTTATTTCACCGAGTAATAATTTCCGTCTGTTTGAGCTAGTGCGATCTTTCCTATCCTTTTCTTGAGACTTTCGTAGTAGCACGCCAACATCCTCACGGGACATATAAGTGTCTCTGTGAGAAAATCACGTCTTGTCTCCTTCCAAGATGTTTTTTATTATATATATATATATATATTGTAACAAGAACGACCAAGAGACATTGGGAAGGTTTGGGGCAGCCACCCATATAATATTTCCTGGCTGTAAAATTGATTAACTCTTCCAGGGCTGATGTCGACTTTTGTCAAAAGGAGGAGTTGACGATGGTAATCGACTGTAAACTGTGACAAAACCAACCGTTATGTTTTAGTTGGACTCTCATTGCTAGAAGGAAAGTGTTGATTGAGATTTCCTGCACTCCTGTGAATAGCAAGGTGCAAGCAACGGCAAAAATCGCACTGACATCTGGCGAGAGATCAAAGAGAATGTGTAAAGCAAAACACTCCGTGGACGACATTTTGCCTATTATCTCTAAACTGGACTATAACTTGTTGGACTCAGATTTTGATACAAGTGATCGAAAACGAATGTGAGGTTCCAGCTTCAGCTGATTGGTCTCCAGCTAGTCGTGGTATTGACAATGTTCGCCAGGGAGGACTGCCACTTAACAATGATAAGCGGTAGAAACCAGATTGTAATGCACTGTGACCGTGTCCCAGCCATGTAAAGACAGCTTGGCAGCAAGCCTGCCACATATTCTTGGCAAACTGGCAGCCATAGCATGCAGCAACAGATGTTTTATGTTGATTTTTGTGTGAAACCATTGCTTTTCAGACAACTATTTTTTTTGGAAAAAATATTCACCCCTCAAAGAGTTAAACAGAGCAGACATGTTCACATGACGGAGTCCAAAACAGAACTGACTGTTGTCTTAAGATGGCAGCCTTTAAATGCACGTAGAGGATGTGATGTCATCAGGACCAGAATTGGAAGTGATGTCGTTGGTTGCCGAGAATGGTCTGCAAGGAATTGAGAGAGAATCAGTGCACTTCACCACCCCCTGGTCCGCCATGGAATTACATCTATTCAGGCCCTTTAGTTGTCCCCTAATCGCGTGTGTGTGACAGGACCTCCCCCTCAGCCCAGACCTGTCAGGTCAGGTGACCTGCTCCGAGAGGTTGTGAACGCAAGAGAGAGCATCGGCGTTGGTGTGGAGAGAGCCCTTCTGATGAACGAGCAAGAACTTATAAGGTTGCAGATCAAGGAGCCACCTAGTGACTTGAGGGTGCATGGTCCGTGACAAGTGTAAACTCCCAACCCAGGAGGTAGTAACCTCAACTGTGTAATCACCCATTTGATCGCAAGAGCCTCTCTTTCCACCACCGCATACCTGGTTTCCTCATGCAGCAGTTTCTGGCTCAGGAACATTATAGGGTGTTCAGCACCATCGAATCTTTGGCTCAGCACTGCTCCTAGGCCTGTGTCCGAAGCATTCATCTGGAGAATAAAAGTAAGCGAAAAGTTAGGTGCTTTTAAAACAGGTGCCGACGTCAGGGCCCGTTTTAAATCACTGAGTGCAGCTTCTATCATATTGGTCCATACCACAATGTCAGGGTCCCTCTTCTTTGTTAAATCACTCAAGGGCACAGCTCTCTCCAAAAACTGAGGTACAAACCAATGGTAGTACCCGGCTAAACCAAGAAATGCTTGGACATGCCACTTGGTTCGCGGACGGGGCCATTTCAAAATGGCATCTACTTTAGACCACTGTGGCTTCACAGTACCATGACCCACCAGTTAGCCTAAATATTTGGCTTCCTCCAACCCAAAAAAGCAGTTTTTTGGAATGATCCGACGACCACCCTTCTCCAGTGTCTGTAATACCGCTCGGATGTACTGTAGGTGTTCCTTCAGCGTGCTGGAATAGATGACAATGTCATCTAGGTAGATAGCACTATATGTGTTTTGGGAGCAGAGCACTTTGTCCACCAGGCGCTGGAAAGTTGCAGGAGCCCCATGTAACCCGAATGGAAGGACACGATACTGCCAGTGTCCATTAGGGTTGCTAAATGCAGCCTTGACCTTTGCGGAGTCAATTAAAGGAACCTGCCAGTACCCCTTGGTCATGTCAAGTGTGGTCAAATATTCTGCCTGTCCAAGCCTTTCGAGGAGGTCGTCCACTCGAGGCATTGGATAAGCATCAAATTGGGAGACCTGATTAAGTCGATGGAAGTCATTACAAAATCTCCAACTTGGCTTACTAACCAAGACTATTGGGCTGGACCAGGGACTATAACTTTCCTCTATGACTCCTAAGTCCAGCATGCGCTTGATTTCAAGCTCCACTTCAGCCTTCTTTGCCTCGGGAAGACGATAGGGGCGCTCTCGGACTATAACCCCAGGTTCGGTCACAATGTCATCGGTGATCAGAAAGGTCCTTCCGGGTTTTTCATCTACCACCTCTGAGACGGACGAGATAACTGCTTTGAGCTCTCGTCTCTGTCGGGTGTTTAAGTTAGACCCAAAGTTAAGTGTGTTGGTCTGAGAAAAGAATGAGCAGGGCTGGCCGGAGGAGGGATCGGGATCCCTTTCCTTCCACAATTTCAGCAGATTCATGTGATATATCCGCTCATTTGGCCGATGATTGGGCTGTTTCACCAAATAGTCGACGAGCCCTTTCCTTTCCTTAACTTCATATGGTCCCTGCCAATGGGCAAGTAGTTTAGAATGGGAGGTGGGAACCAACACCATGACACGATCCCCTAGTTGGAACTCCCAGAGCATCGTGCCAAGGTCATAATAGAGGGCCTGTGCTGCTTGTGCCTCCTCTATGTGACTTTTTAATACAGGTCGAATTTTCCCAAATATATCATGTAACTGCGCGATATATTCGAATACATTAGTCAAGGGAAGAGCCTCTCCTTCCCAACCTTCTTTCAAAATGTACAATATACCCCGGGGTTGTACTCTGTATAATAATTCAAATGGCGAGAACCACGTCGAGGCTTGAGGGACTTCCCTGTAGGCAAAGAGAATGAGGGGGAGGAGTTGATCCCAATTCCTTCCATCCCTGCTGACCACCTTGCGAAGCATCTGTTTCAGAGTCGGATTAAATCTCTCAACTAGACCGTCAGTTTGAGAATGATACACCACAGTCTTTAGGTGCTTTATTTTAAGTAACTTGGCTGTTTCCTTGAATGTCTCCGAGGTAAATGGCGTCCCTTGGTCTGTAAGGACTTCCTTAGGGATGCCTACTCGTGCAAAGACTCATACCAGTTTCCTTGCGATGGCTTTGGAAGTAGCTGAGCGCAACGGAACAGCTTCTGGATATCGGGTCGCATAATCTATGAGGACTAATATATACTTATGTCCTCAGGCTGAGGGCTCCAGGGGTCCCACTATATCGACCCCTATTCTCTCAAACGGGACATCAATTAAGGGTAGAGGAACGGGAGGCGCACGGTCCCTCCTAGGAATTTGCTGCAGTTGACACTCTGGGCAAGAGATACAAAAACAGCGAACCTCCTCATTAATTCCCGGCCAATAAAATTGGGGCTTGATACGCTCTAATGCTCTCTTTGTGCTCAGGTGGCCTCCTAGGAGGTGGGCGTGTGCTAACTCACAAACCTGCTGCTGGAAGGTTCACGGAATTAGCAACAACTTCTGTACCTCCCCCTCATGTTCACTGACCCAATATAATAAATCATTTTCGATAACAAAGTGGGGCCCTGTGGCATGGGTTGATGGGTGCGTTGGCCGTTGACTAGTACCACTGCATTCTTTGCAAATTTCAGGGAGTCATCATTCCATTGCTCCCTTTTAAATGAGGCCGGCATTTCTCTAAGTTGAAAACTTGAAATTAACACGCAAATACTTTGTAAACGTACACTTTTACTGTAAAGCTTCAGTAAAAACAATATTTGGAATTAACTTTTCATCAATATTGCATTGAATTTTGATTCCATGTTTGGACTTACATCATGACAATGCAATGTATAACTGCCTGTGAGTGAATATCATTTCTTTCTCTTTAATAAATAACCAACTTTTTCAAATGTTTGTCCCTGTGATTTGTTAATTGTCATAGCAAAAGCTATTCTAATGGGAAAATGTAAATGTTTTAATATGAATGGCATATCAAGATCTCCTTTGGTGTGTAATGTTATCCGCGGAAGATGTACTACTTTACCTTTCATGTCACCTGTTAAAATGTTACATGTCAGAATTGTTTGACCAATTTTGAATACAATTAATCTTGTCCTGTTGCATAGCCCATCACTCATACATAAATTATGCAATAACATTATGATACATCAATCTTTCAACAGTAATTTGTCCGGTTTAAGACTGGATGGTGTTAACGGTTGTAGATATTCTATGGGTTATTGTAATTTGATGTTTTCATCTTCTGCACCATCACCACCAACTGTTTCAGCATAGTCGATTGATATGCATTTAACCAATTTGCTGTGTAACTGGTCGACAATTTTCGCATTAATTTGTTTGATTTTATTGTTTTTCAGTGCTAGGATTGCCCATGTACTCATTTTTTTTGTTGATAACCCTTCAGTAAGAAATTCTTCAATAACATTTGGACAAAATTAGTCCTCTTTTATTGGGAACTGGTTGAGAGGAGGGCAGGACTTGAAAAAATCTCTTGGCAATAGTCTCGTCTCAAGATTTTCTTTTATAATAGAGATATATATACTGGTTTTTATATTGAGGAGGCAGGAAATCGGGTGATGTCATCAGGACAGGATGGAAGTGGAGAAAAAATGGGTTATTCTTCTGTGAGCCTGTGGGAAGAAGAGGATGGTATTAGAACTCCTCACTAACCATTTTTATATTGTGTTATTGCCCTGAATTGGACCCTTTGGCTGACCCCTAAGCGTGCGTGTGTGACAATATATATATATATATACCTCCTTCAGACCATGAGGGGGCGACCGCCCTGGTTATGTTGGGGGCCACGGGTAAAGGGCTTGGAAGCCCAGCCCTGTAGGGACCCGTGGCCACCGCCAGGCGGCGCCCCGGTGCCTGTAGAAGTCTGGAGCCCAGCACTTCCGCCACACCAGGAAGTGCTGGGGGGAAGAAGACAGGGGACACCCGGAGGGCTTCCGCGTGTGCAGCCGACATTTCCGCCACACTGGGGCGTGTCTTCAGAGGAATGCCAGGGAGCAGCTGGAGCCCATCCGGGTTCCTATTTAAGGGGCTGCCTCCCTCCAGTCGAGGGCGGAAGTCGGGTGGAAGAGAAACGGAGCTGGAGAGAGGATTGGAGGCGGCCAGAGAAGCAATTTGACTGTGTGCCCTGGACACTGGGGGAATGGTGCTGGAGGCACTGGGAAGTGCACTGAACTGTGTAAATATATTGTTAATAAACGTGTGTTGGGTGCAAAAGAGATGTCCGTCTGTCTGTGTCCGGGCCAGCGTTCACAGTGGCGTAGTCGGCAAGATGCTCCACCTGGGTCGAGGTGGGGACCTGCGTTCAAATCAAATCATTCTGTGGACGGCCCGGCGCAGCAGCGGACCCCACACACTAGCCGCGGGAGTGGCACGTGCACAACCCCGCGGGAGCGGTATACCCCACGGACCGCCGCGGGACTGCAGAATGGCCATGTTCCCCGGGTACGGAGGAACGAGAACGGACGTCGCCAGAGTGCAGCGGGCTCTGAGAGTCGCGCTGTCTGGAAGGACAGCCAGGCCGGCGTTGCAACGCAGAAGGCCACACCGAGGCAGGGGCCTCGGAATGATGGGATCCGGGAGGTGAGTGCCCTGCCCTGCAGTAATCTGCCCTTCGGGGTTGAACGTACCTTATTTCCTACAGGGAGGGATGATCCGGATCCGGGTCCGTGGCAGGAGCACGTTGGGCCACGGGCTGTCGGCACCGCGAGTGCCGCAGCGAAGGAGGCTGCACATTCGGAGCCGCTGCAGCTCAAAGAACCGCAGCAGGTGCGAGGCTGCCAGGAGGCACGCCACTGCACCCAGAGAAGGGGAGACAAGATGGCCACGGGCCGGATGTCCCGCCCGCTGACAGGCATGGGATTGGCCGGTGTGTCTTGTGTGCCCGCCAATGACGGTACAGAGGCGGGACCAAGGAATGCCAGTCTCGTGCCGAGAAGAGACCTGATTGGGTCCGAGGGAGTGGCCCACAGGAGGCAGACGAGTGTGGCTGATGGACAGGTAAGCCCACCGACGTCTGTCTCCCAGTTTTCGCCGGTGGCTCTGCGCGAGCCGGAGGAGTCCCTTCGGCCCGCAGAGTCGCCTTTATTACAGATGCTGAGTGCTCTCGCCATCCAGCTGGAGAAGCTGAAGGGGAAGGCGGTCGCGTCATGAGAGATGCCATGCGAAACGGAGGATTGGCGCGACGCTGGAGCCTTTGGCCGGCAGAGTACGACGGGGAAGGTAAGTCTTGCCCTCCCCGTACAGCATGAGGGAGGATTCGCCGAAAAAGGCCGCGACGATAATAAGAATGACCGGCAGCAAGTAGGCAATCCTCCAACAGCGGACGCGGCGGTGCAGGCTGCACATGAAGCAAGGAGACTGAGATCGCATGGGCTGGCAGGACAGGGGCTGATGCGTGCCCTGGGTCCTAGCGCCCTGCGCTCCAAGCCCGCGGCAGTCTCCTGTCGCTCTGCAGGGACGCAGACAGGGCTGGATTTGAGCTTTCACCATGCTAAGACCCAGACCGTCAGGGCGTCCAAGAGGAGAAGGAGGACCCGAGGGGTGAATGCCGGTTCTTCCGATAGGATGGGACATGTCGCTGGGTGCGCGCGTCCAGTGAAGGGCCGTCCTCTGCGGAGGCAGAGGGAATCCCCTGGGTGGGTGGAGGAGTCGCCTGCGAGAGCGGTCCCACGAATGACGAACGGACGGGCATGGAACCTGCGGCGGAGGAGCCAGACAGGCAAGTCGTGGGCTGTCGGTAGGGGGGGAGAGCACTGCCGGTGCAGAGACCGATGGGACGCTCGGCGCAAGTGTCCAGGCAGTGCTTCTGGCCCTCCCTTTTCTCTTTTCACAGGGCCGAAGCCCCGATGAGCGCTGGGACTGATGCCATTGGCAACCTGCCCTCCTGGAACGGGCCGCTCCGCGGGAGGACACACCACCGGAGAGCGGATGGTGCCCTGGCTGGCAGGGACGGTGGAGGCGAGAGCGGCGCAGACCAGAGGGGCGCATTGGCGTCGGAGAGGGTGCCGAAATGAGGTGTCCCAGGGTGCCGTGATGGGCCCTGGGTGCATAGTAGGACCCTGAACTTTGTAAATATATTGTTAATAAACGTGTGTTGGGTGCAAAAGCGATGTCCGTCTGTCTGTGTCCAGGCCAGCGTTCACAATATATATATATATATATATAATGTAAAAATGCTGGAATCCTTTCTTTCATAAATAATTGCAAGTAAACAATTTTTTCTTAAAGAGTTTTATATATATTTCATGTTTTTTTAAAGAGTTGTATACATATGTCAGCTAGAGAGTACAGTATAATTACAGACAGTAACATCTTGATGACATGAGTGTTGGGAAATGGAGTCAGGACCTCTACACTGTAGAAACAATTAACCTACAAGCCCTTCCAACAAGAGTTGTCAGGAACATGTGATACATTTTCAGAATTGCAAACAATTTTCTTGCTTGCAAACACAATGTTTCTGTGTATGTAAAGTGAAAATAAGGAAATTTTTATGTAACTAATATTTATATATTTATAAATTAATTTCAGTTGGCCATTGTTAAGAGACATGTAAATGTCCAAGAATTATTGTGAGAAAAAGCAAAAAGACCACAGGTCTCATGTATAACATCTTGCATAGACTTGTTGCTAAAATATGGCATACGGACAAAACTAGAAATGTACATATGCACAATAAAATGCAGATGCACAAAACTACAATCAATCAATGTGAATTTAAACACACATGCAGGTGCTTACAGCCCAACCCCAGCACCTCCCATTTGAATATGCAAATCAATATAAATGGCCCCTTCCATTCAGCATGTGGAAAAAAAAAAATTTCAGAGAATTCAAAATGGAGATCCTGCTCAGTGAAGTGGAGGCAAGGAAAAACATACTATTTGGTGGCTTAAGCAGTGGTATGTATAAGCAATAAAAGAAAATTGATCGAGTGACACAGTGCGACAAAGGCATTAAAGCATGTATTAAACATGTGAGGGCACAGTGATAATGCTGCAGCTTTGCAGAAAGGGTGTCATGCCCTGGGGGTGTCCCCTACCTGGAGTTTGTATATTTTCCTGTTAGGTTTCTGCGCTTTGGTTTCTTTCCAAAGGCACAGCGTCACGGTGCCCCCACATGTTAAATACATTCTTTAATGCTTTTCATCATGAAAATTATGTCAAGTATAAGTCTTATTCTAAAATGTTCAGAAAGCTGTAATAACATGAATGTAATGTATTCTGTGTGGCAATCACTGCCTTGTGCTCCTGTTCCAAAAAAATGGGCAAAAGAAAATCAAACGTCAGAGGAAAAAGCAGTTGTGATGTCTTGGGTTGGTTGCAACTTGTATTCACTCCCTTGACCCGGGACATCAATAAACATAACAGAGGATGGACTTGGCAATGAGAACACATAACAACAAGAGTAAGTGCAAATGTGGAAAAGTGCTTTTATTTAACAGTGTTCCAACAAATAAATAAAGTGCAGTGCTTCTTTAAATAAATAAGTCAATAATTAAATAAAAAATAATCCCAATATAAAAGCAATGTTCTGTGGAGATTAAAAATCAGTTAATAAATAATCCAAAAATACGTGAAATTCCACAGGTTAAAATCACCAGCAGAATCAGTCCATAAAGCCTTTTTTAAGCCTTGTTGCTTCCTTCTCTAATCATGTCCCTGTTGCTCAAACCTCAGAACTGTGCTACAGCAGGAGATGCCTTCCAACAAGTGCAGTCATCTTTTACACAGGCTTGTGTTACTGCCACCATCCATTGGCTTTCAGCAAGGAGCTCCATGAGACTCTGCTCTTTGCTCTCATTACTCTCTCTTGGCTTTCAGTAAGGAGCCCATGTGGAGCACTTGGTCGCTTCTGCTCCTTGAAGAGACCCTGCCCATGTGAATGGAGTCTGCTCTCTCAAACCTCCTCTCTGTAGCAACACCAGCTCAGCTACGATTCAGCTCTTTGCTTTCCTTTCTCTTTTCATTTTCATTTTAGCATCTGATCTCCATTTCCTTTCATTCTGTCTCTATCACTTTTTTCTCTCTCAATTCAGGCTCCTTATATTCTTAAGCGGGCGCAGGTACCTCATTGCAAACACCAGAGCACTGATGAGGAAACTGGCTGAATCACACACATCTGCACATGAATTCAGGGACAGCCAATTTCCCCATCAACATCATAGGGCTTCTCATTCATGCTACTGCATGCACCTGGAACTTGAGCGCACTGTTTTCATTTATAAAACTACACACAGCCACGGACTCCAAATGTGTTTTACCAGAGGAGTGTCAAAACTGGAAAAAAAACTTTGCTTTGAAGCTAACTATGCCAAAGATTCATCAAGAATTTTCTTTATCCACTAAATGATAATTTACACAGTAGCTGTCACAGTTTTTTTATACTTCCATGATGTCAGCGATAGGATAATTGTTGTCACATAACACATCTAAAACATGTAGCATAATCAATGAAAAACAAGATGAGAACAAAAAAAAACCTTAAAAAAGGATTAAAATTAAACCGTCTCACTTAGTCATTCACACGTTGTGCGTGTGTGTGATAATGCGCTGCCTCAAGCATTACCAATTTAAGTAAAAGTAGCACTACACTGAACACTTCAGCTTTTAAGAGTAAAAATAAGCCAGATTAAAAGAATGGTGCTTACCGCTTTATGTTGAAGGTGCTGCCACAAGAACAAGGGGCCATCTTGGCGGGTGTGCAATGTGAGGCACGTGGTGTCTGAGCACATGAGGAGTCTGTTGCAGGTGTTTGAAAGGCGGCACACATGGAAGTAAATGCTGGCATTTGTAAATGAGGTTGTGCAAGAGAAGGGGATTGCATTTTTTTAAGTAAATAATAGAGCTGCCAGGCAAGAGGGAATGCAGGTGATGGGTGTAACAGAGCAACATGCAGAAGACAGGACAATATGGAATAAGATGATCCGGTGTGGTGACCCCTAACGGGAGCAGCCAAAAGAAGAAGAAGTCTTCTTAGAGAGTCGAGACTGGGGGGTTGTCAAAAAACATGGCCTATTAAAGCCCATTGTGGCTTTCTTTGTGTGATTTTGGGCTGTACAATAAATGAATCGTTGTTGTTGTGTGAATGCTGTGTGAATCACTATGTTTTACTGTGTGAATTATTATGCTGTGTGAATCACTTCCATTTTAGCTTGCTCCACATGCCCTGGAAAGGACTTCCATTTACAAAATAATCTTTACTTAAATGCTTTTTAACTTCAATTTGATATAGGCTCATTCTGTTTCTTTTTTGCGTTTTGCATGTATTGATCTTAAGTATTCTGCTACAGAACCTGTTTGATTAATCTACCTCGACCCGCTCTCCAAACCCAACACAGACAGACAGATGCCAGGCACAAGTTCAAGCACAACACATGCTTTTTTATTTGGCCTGGGGAAACTCTTCTCTGTTGTTTCCCCCTAAACGGCACAGTATGCAAACCCAGTCAAATAAACAGCACACAAATAGTTTCTTCTCTTTATTCTTTTTCTGTCTTTCCACCTCCACTCCTCTTGGCAAGCTTCGTCCTCTGCCTCCCAACTCTGACTCCTGGAGCTGTGGCAGCAGTCTCCTTTTAACCTGCACCAGGGAGTACTTCAGGTGGCCCATTAGAGTGGTCTAGAAACAGTTTTGGGTGAGGCAGAAGCCTGACAAAGTAGGGCTGTGCAGTTCCTACAACACCCCCTGGCAGCACCCAGGGAACCCAACAGGGCTGTAGAAACCAGTAACTTCCATGGAGGCCTGTGGGAATCCATTCACCACTGCAATCCAGGGGTGCTGCCATCTAGCGCTCCGGGGGACATAATGCCCTGCGCATATTATCTCCCCTGGTCCTTCCATTAACAAGGTGTCCCGGCCATCCACCACATTGAGTGTGAGATTTTTGAGACCCCGGCACCCCTCCAACTGCACTTGACAACCCCCCACCTGCACTGTGTGATGAAACAAGCAGGAAATGGTTGTCTGTTGCCAATTCAACTGCAAGTTTGCTAGCTCACTGCATAACATGTCTATTGGTTGTTGGTTGATGTGGGGAACATTTAAAACCGGGCTCTGACCTTGCTGTGTGCTCACTTTCTGTCTACTCCCTTGTGCTGGAAAGCTGTCTCTTCTTTTAATCTGTTAAAGACGTGAATGCAGGACAACATCATAATCACGGCTTGTATGCTGTGTGTGCTTAAGTGATACTCCTGCTTGAATAAACGCTTTGGGAATGTTCCTGTTTTCGCAACAATAAAGCTGATTTTTTTGGAAACATGGAGTCTGTGACCCACACATCACAAGCATAATTATAAAGTGGAGGTTTCTAAACTATTTGGGGACTCCCGCCAATGGGACAAGACACCGAAGAACATTCTGAAGCACAATTGCTACGTCTGCAGAAGATTGCTTGTCCATTGCCTGGGCAACCGCAAGCTCACAGCGCTGCAGCAGGGCACCGGCGAAGCAATTCCGAGCTGATTATGGCCGTGCTATATGCACCGTTGTCGATGGGTGATGCAAGGCACATTATAAATGCAGGGAACAGTATTACTTGGCCACTAACTTGGCCATAACCCTCCCTGACTGCTGTGTCTGTGCACAGGCCAGTGGTAGATCCCACTACAATAAATAACTGTGCTGTTCCTGTTTCAAGCTGAATAAAAGCTGGTTTTGCTATAGTACCGAGACTTAGCATCCTTTTTTGGGGTGCAAGACAGGGACTCGTATGTCACGTTAATGTGCTAAATTGTTTAAAAGCTTACTTTTATTATGGACTGAGAATGCAGTTATGTGCATCTCAATAGTAAGCAGCCTGTTATTGTTTTTTCCTGTCATTTGAGAACAAGTAATCAACAGAGAATTGGTGACACAGAAACCATCCTTAACGGTGTAATTAGTTAGCAGATACAAATATCATTGCTAGGAAGGTTATCCATTAACATTTTGCTAAATATGCAGTGTAGTAACTTCCTCTGAACTGAAAGACAATAGAAGATATTTATGTCCTCATTTTTTTTTTGTCTTGCACATTGACTGAAAACATTTGAGGTCGTAGGTTGAAGCTACAGAGAGAAAGTGAGGGGTCTTCAGTGCTGAGTGAAGCAACAGTTTTGAAAGTGGTTAAAATTGTTGAGGATAGACTCAGTATATTTCATGTCAGACAGCTTTACAAAAGCAGTATATTATCAAACATTTAGAGCTGCATGTTTCTCTTATTGGAAGAATCTGATGGGTGAACAAGGGAAGGAAATTGATGTAGCATGTATGTAGCAAAGTATAATCTGTCATTTGTAATTTAGTTTTATTTTAGTTATGAAATTCCCTAAAATTGTTTTTGTAAATAGCTAGTAATATACCAATTATACAGTAGGTTATAGTATGAGCGTTAATTACTGTTACACCTCACAACCTGCATGCTCAGTTGCCAGAAGCACGGTGGATGCTGCATGGGGTAGGTGGTGTTTTCAGCTTTTCCAAATTTTTTTTAATTTTATCTCTCATGTATATTATTTGTGAATGTTTGTGTGTATGTTAACTCGTGTATTTTTCCCAAGCTCTTACATATAGTTTTTATATGTTTACTTTTGAAAATGAAGAAAAAGTTAATGGTTATTTTTCTTAGCGTGGTGAACAGCATTTTAATGTAATTGAGTGTGATGTACAATATGACCATATGTATATTTAGGGTTTTCATTATAATATTAAATCTTATTTTATTTATTTTATATACATTTTACATTATATTATATATTAGTCGAGTTCACAATATTTATTATTATATTATTTAAAAGGCATAGGGGAGAAGATGTTTGTATGATGCCCTGTTCTCTTATCTTTTTGTTTCTGGAAAGGTATGCTATCCGGAGCCCCTGAGGGGACATTGTGTAATTTTTTTTCTGGGGATTACTATCAAGTGTGCACCAAATAATTTCTACCACATAGTAAATGAAAAGGGGCTCCACACCTATACATAATTTCTGATGCATAATAGTTCTTTTTCATACTTGCACTTAGACAAAATGGAAATTGGAGACTTCACAGAAGTATATTTTCAGCTTTGTCTTAAGTACAAAGACATAACGTTTGTTCTTGCAGCTCGTCATGGATATATTATCACTGAGAGACATCAGGGGCTCCATACAAGTGAAAGTGTGCAGGGACAGAATGTTTCTTTTCTGTTATTTTTTAATGTCACATTATCCCAATACAGAGCCCATATGTGAAACCCAGACGAAATTTATACACAACAAACGTTACATAGACATATGTGACAATATCAAGCAATGCACATGAAATAGTTTCTGGTGCTAACCTGAAAATATCTGGTGTGCACCAGAAAAAAAATTACACAATGTCCCATCTCGGGCTCCATAATGCTACGCTTTTTTTTGTTAAGAAAATACATTATATGATTCTCAAGTTAGAATATATTTTCATTGTGTAAGTCTAAGTATATTGTAAATAGCTAACTCTGGAAAATCTGAATAATATATTGCAAATAGTTTTATATGTAATAAGTTCATTTTTTCATTAAACAAAAAAGGAGAAGCACGGTGGATGCTGTAAGGGGCATAGGGAAGTAACTGTTTTTGTGACGCCCTATTCTTTTTTCTTTTTGGTTATGAAATGAAAATTTAAAAAAAAACTACGTGCCTCTGACTTGACTATCCTTGATACAACGTGAAGAAAGACAGATTCCAGTCGGCTACATAGTACAGCCAATAACACAGTTTCCACTTCCACTCTTAGCCTCAAAGACATTGCTCCTGATGAAAACTGCCAACATCATCTCTGCCCTACTACAACTTCTCATTTCCTGGCACCATTAGTTGACAACAAGAGTACAAAGGAAGTCAGCATCAGTTTTTGATTAGCACAATAAGAGACACAAAAGTGCCATCAATGCACATGCTTTGTTGTTGTAACCTTTTTATGCCTCTTATAGACATTGCTTTGTAACAATTAAATGGGATTATTCCACATTGGACCCCAACCCTTTACAGGCCTCTTGTTTATTTACAACAGTTACAATAAAGCACAGAAACACCAACATTTACAAACAAATTCACAAATATGCAAACAAGAATATAGTTTTGAATGTTTTATGCATTTTACTCGTGGCACTGTTTGTATTTTGTTTAAGTCACTAGTTCATTTTCTGCTGCTTGTACTTCAGGACAGTTCCTTTCAGTTTCAGTTTCTCAATCACACTCTCTCGTTATCTATCTGTCATAATCTGGTACTCTCTTCAGACCATTAGAGAATTGTTTTATCCCATTTATGAGTGACATTTCTTGGAAACATCTCTATTTCCACTTTGCAACAACAGAATAATAAAGACAAATCCAGTACCTGAGCAGAATTCCACATATTAGTTTTAAATGAATAGAGTAATAGCCCTAAATCCATGCTGGGGGACATACTGAGCCCAAGTGATGCAAAGGGATGTTTATGTTCTTTGTTCTATCCCTTGCCATGGAGAAAACAATGAGAAATGACAAGAGCAGCAGTAAAGCATAACATTTCCTCCATAGCAGAAAAGTAGGACAAATTCTCCTTCAGCAGGTAAATGGCATGGAATTGGTGTTTCAAAAGCTGGAGGTGCATTCCAGCCCAGCAAAAAAAGTGAACATTCAGTGCTCATTCATTCATAAGGTACTGTGAAAGCAATAGGATGCTCCTGCAAAGCTGACCAGGAAACATTGTGCAGCCATACCACTGTGAATTTGTGATAAGTACAGCCAGTTTTTGTAATTTTCACAACACATAATGTTGTCTAAATAACATTTGTATGGATGTGGGTAGTTATTAACAGTATATTGAGCACAATTTTTAAGGTGTAATGTAATTTTTGATAAAAAAGTTGATTAAACAGAAAGATAGAAGTTGTGATCAGTTAGGCATATTTACTTTGCTTGTCATATAAATGCCTTTTGCAAGTGTTTTTGCTTTCAAAACACAGCTCATGTCAGAAAGGTCTCAAACATCCACCATTTTCTTCTTGATTTTATTTACTACAGAACCTTGGGATAGCTAGTCCTTATCCCAACACTATTGGGAGGCTCAATCAAGCCAGCTGTGGTCAGGGCACCAACCCAATGGATAGTACACACAAGTATACTGGCCAGTTTAGAACTACATGACTTTCAGATGTAAAAAAAATAATACACAATAACAAGGAAAGAACATGCAAACACCACTTACCGTTTGAGTCAAACACAGGAATTTGCAGTAGTGACGCTATCTTGCTTGATTTTTGGTGAGTGGTACAAAGCTGACAAACCACTGGAACACCATTTTTCTACATACCTTTACTCTGTGCTTCCTTAGAATAAGGACATCACAATTACTTATTTAGATTATTTAAGGTTTTGTAAACAATTAGCAGTATTTTAAAGTAAATTCTGAATGGCAATGTAACAACATTAAAACTGGAGAGATGTGCTCAGATTTTCTTTTCCTAGTTAAGAATTTGGCAGCTGCATTCCACACTATTTGCAACTGATTGACGTCTTTTTTGGGTAGTCCCGAGAGTAGTGCGTTGTAGTAATCAAGCCGACTGAAAACAAAAGCATGAGCTAATTTTTCAGCATCTTGCAAAGTTATAAGGGATCTAACTTTTGCTATATTTCTTAAGTGAAAAAATGCAGTCCTAGTAATCTGATTAATATGTGATTTAAAATTTAGGTCAGAGTCAATAATTACCCCAAAATTCTTTACCTCTGACTTGACTTTTAAGCCTAATGGATCAAGTTTATTTCTAATACCCTCATTATATTAATTTTTCCCAATAACTAAGATTTCTGTGTTCTCCTTATTTAGTTTGAGAAAGTTACTACTCATCCATTCAGAAAGATAAATAAAACATTGGGTCAGTGAACCAAGAGAGTCAGGGTCATCAGGCGCTATTCATAAATACAGTTGTGTGGTAGCTGCTTAGCTGTGGTAGCTCATGTTATGACTTGAGATAATCTAACTTATGGAAGCATGGAGATCGAAAAGAGCAGTGGACCCAGGAGAAATCCATGTGGAACATCATGTAGAATATCATGTGTCTTTGAAGTACAGTATAATTAGCACAACTAACAAAAAAGATGGTACTATATCTTAGTTCTAGGTATTTTCCTTTCTGCTGTATTTTGAACTAACCCTAGAGTAGTAATCAATTACTCTAGAGTGTATCAACGCAAAACAACATATAGCCTCTTTGGTCTGTTTATTGATTAATATTTTAAATATGACTGAGCATTGGCAACTACCTTATGTGAAAATTAATTAGATGACCACTGAATCTGATGTTACCAGGAAAGAATTCTCACTTTAATCCTTTGACCTCCCTGCATCCCACCAGTGAGCCATCACCCAAAATCTCTACCAAACATTAGACTTTCTAGATAGGAATACTTTCTACCTTCTTCCTCTGGCTAGTTTCAACTCAGGCTTCAGAATCATTTACAGGGTCATGGATGGTTCTCTTTGGCAGTAGGGTTAGAACCCCATAATGACCTACACAACCTTGTCATGTGCAACTCTTATAAGGACTAGGTCTGTCATGTTTTGTTTGTATAAAAGTATGATTGTTTTAGGCAGGAAGTGTGGTTAAGATTTTGGACTTTGAACATTGATTTTTGTGGGTTCAAATCCCACCATTGACACTGTGAACAAAAGCAAGTCACTTCACCTGGCTGAGCTTCAACTGAAAAAACAAACAAAATTTAACCAACCATATCAAATATTGTAAGCCAACTTGCATAAACATGTAACCCAAATAACTAAATAAAAATAAGATTTCACTCATCCCATTGAGAACCTGTGTTGTCATCTAACAACCTGAAGTCATCCATACTCCCATTGTCTCTCTCCCTGAGTAGAAGGCCCGTGGCATATAGTGATGAGTCTGTTGACTGATGATATCAGCTTGCTGTCCTCTACCAACCTTTGACACTTTCTTTGGGTGACAGGATGTCTTTCTCACTTTTTCACATTTCCATGATGTAAATTTTGATTGTAAAAATATAGTATTAAAAACTAAAATATTAAAAAGTGTTTACCTGAAATTACAATAATAGGAGACACCTACTTAAATCTAAAAGGCATACAAGCATAAAATTATTGAATCAATATTATGTATAACAGGAAAATAGAGGATAGCTACACTATACACAGTAAGTGAATGTAAATGTGAGGCAGATTCACACGACAAACAAAACAACCATTAAAGGACATTAAATAAAAACACACACATGAAAATGAAACTTGTAAATTTGACTTTCAAAAGTCCTAGAAACTGAAAAATGTATTCATGGCAAAAATACTAATGAGAATATGCGGGTGTTCAAATTTTTAACACATTACAAACTTAAAAACATACAGATTAATGAATGAGCCATCAAGAGGGGATCCTCGTCTTGATTTCTATATTCTATAACACAGAAAATTTCAGTTTGCATGTAATCTATGTGATCATTGATACAGTAAGTTCTAAAAAAGTAAAACTATTACATTTATGTTCAAAAAACAAAATTGTAAGTAGATGTGGATGTAAATTGAAATAAACTTCTGGATGTACAGAAGTGGCAGTTGAGGATCAATGAGTTGGAAATACTAGATTCTACACTTGCAAAATGACTGTAGCATGGTGCATTGTCAGACGCTGCATGTAATGTCATGGTGGCTTGCAGTTTTGACATTGTAGTGGACGGCTGGGACACCCTGAGTATGGAAGGACCGGGGGTGGGGGGAGGAGAGTTTTTTCAAGATTGTTTTTCCTCCAGACCGACAGAGGGCAGCCCCCTTGGCTTACAGCAGGGCCACGGGCTATAAGCATGGAAGCTCAACCCTGCTGGGACCCGTGGCCACCGCCAGGGGTCACCTTGACTTTTGCATGAATTACAGTGCAAAGATGTAATTTTGACAACTTTAGTGCAAACTGAAAATTGGACTGGATTTTCCTGTTTAGATTTTTCTGTCATTTCTCATTTAAGTCCCTAAAGTGACCCCTCACTGGACAAATAGAACAGCAACACCAATTCAACCACATAATGAGCAGATTCCACTCAGATAGGCTCCCAAGTCCTCAAAAATCAAACCTCCTGCATCCAGGTCAATGATTTGGACCCAAAACAAGCATTCACCATTCTGCGGCTTGTCCCTTGATGCTGAAAATAAATCTCTCATAAATTGTGATTTCATAGTTGAATCTGTTTGGGCTCCTAACTATGACAACCCAGCAATGCAAGTTAAATCTTTTCCAGGAGACAGAGTTCCTGACATTGAAAATAAATTGTATTCATGATCATAACAGACTGAACTTGCCAATGATGAAGTAGCTACTTTGATATTTCCTGTGGGCGCTAATTACATTTCTTTTAGACAAATGGGTATTAAAGAATAATGTTGTTTTCTTTTGCACACAAACTAAAAACCAATGTCTTGGGAAAATCCTGGACTATTCAAGAAAGAATCTCTCCATCCTGACTTAAGAGGATCATTTATTTTTCTGGAAATACAGTAGCACAACTAACGAGTTGACCAATACACTATCCATGCTCCAGATCTATTTTTCTGTTCCAGTTTCACAATCTGTGAATCATTTTATCTCAAATTGGGGCAAAAAAAAAAACTTAAAAACATTTAATTAGCTGGTTTCTTTTTTCTCTTCACCAATGCTTCATTCAGAAAAGCTGAGACTTGAAATTTTTGCATATATAAGACATTCCAAAATATCTGTACTTTTCTTATAGCTTGCAATGCTTAAGTATGTTTTGTTATTTACCTATTCATTTGTATTTTTTCTGTAAAGTTTTCTGCTTTAATTGTAACTTAATAATGACAATTAACAATAAGAAAAACAGACAGAATTTGACCTTCCCATCAAGTAAGACTTCAGATTTTTAAGTATCTTTTATGTATTTGTTAGTATATAAAATTGCTTTGAGCACAACACTTTATATCTGTTTCCTAATTGAAAAATGGGTTATACAATAGATAAAGATATCACTCATTTAGTTGGGTCCTCTCCTGATAGTTCATTTACCTTTATATTTATAAATCACAAATTAGAGGCAGTGGTTCTTTGAGTGGCTATTAGTGATTTATTCTGAACTAGCAAAATACCCGCGCTTCGCAGCGGTGAAGTACTGCATTAAAATTTTTATTAAGAAGAAAATTTAACCTTTTTAAACTGAGGGAAAATATGCCAATAATTATTTGTTAAGGCTCTCTTTGTATACCATGTTGTCAGTTCGGCCCTCCGGTTGTAACATGACCAAGCTGTGTGCTGAGCTTACTCTTGAGCATGCAACTTACAGTTGGCCATGTGAACAGTAATCTTGTCTCAAATCTCACAGCTTGGATTGCTGCTGTCATAATCAGTTTGAGGTTCATGGTTTGTTACAATTACGACAGTATTTGCAGGACTTGTGTTGAAGTGACATTCGGCATCTGTCAAGCATTGTAAGCTTACAACCGGTTTCATCGATAACTTCACATCCAGCTTTTGAGAGTTTAAACATTCATAAACATCAAAGTGTCCACTACTGAAATCGTCACCTGTGAATGTAAGATGTTTAAGAGGCATTGGCGTTTGTCAAAAGGTGTAAAATATTTGGCCATTTCGGTACACTTGAAAGCACCAACTGAACAATTCAGCGGCAGCCATCAACTCACATGCAGAACCATAGGTGAAGGGCTTAAGCATTTCACTCTTCTAGTGCTCCTGTGTAGTATAATTATCTCCTGTATCGTCAGCAGTCCACACCTTGAACCTGTCCCAGTCATTCAATACATAAGACACAATGTTCTTCCGGATATCAAGAGTGAGCCTGATATGGCCGTGCAATATGTAACACAGAGAATGGAAAAGGTAGGTGCCATCTCCGGGCATGGAAACCACTCGGTAAGTGACAGTTCTTTGATTGATGGTGATTACCTCGATAGACATGGCAACGGGGGTTGGAATGATGAAGGAAATGGGTACCTGAGTAATGTAAAGTAAGTGTAAAATACCTATACAATAACTATAATTGTAATAAACAAACAATAAAACAGCGGAGAAGCCGTGGATTAAACAAAAAAGCTGTAGTTATCAGCAGGGAGACGTGAATCCCGTGGCGAAGCAAGGAAGGGAATGTAGAGACTGGAGCGACGGATGGCCTTATGTAGGCAGGCAGCCAACAACGTGGGAGGTGTTGGGATGGGGGACCCAACGCCGCCTCACATGGTGACCAAGCTGCAGGCTATGGACGTATATATGTACGTAAGTAGGATTCAGTTAGCGTTGGGAACCCGTGTACCAAATTTCTTGAAGATGGGCCCATAAGTAACAAAGACTGTTGAAAAGTTCAATATGGCGGCCGACAGTGGCATCATACCACCGAAATAAGTACGTACATTGGTTTCGGTTAGTGCAGGGAAGCCGCCTACCAAATTTCGAGAAGATGGGGCCATAAATAAGAAAGTTCAACATGGCGGACGTTGTTGACCGTTATGACCGTTATGCGTAGAATTTCGAAACCTGCTTAACTTTTGTAAGTAAGCTGTAAGGAATGAGCCTGCCAAATTTCAGCCTTCTACCTATACGGGAAGTTGGAGAATTAGTGATGTTGGAAAATTCAATATGGCGGCTGACAGTGGCGTCATACCACCGAAATAAGTACGTACATTGGTTTTGGTTAGCTCAGGGAAGCCACCTACCAAATTTCGTGAAGATGGGGCCGTAAATAAGAAAGTTCAATATGGCGGACGTTGTTGACCGTTATGACCGTTATGCGTAGAATTTCGAAATGAAACCTGCTTAACTTTTGTAAGTAAGCTGTAAGGAATGGGCCTGCCAAATTTCAGCCTTCTACCTACACGGGAAGTTTGAGAATTAGTGACGTTGGAAAGTTCAATATGGCGGCTGACAGTGGCATCATACCACTGAAATAAGTATGTACATTGGTTTCGGTTAGCGCAGGGAAGCTGCCTACCAAATTTCGTGAAGATGGGGCCATGAATAAGAAAGTTCAATATGGCGGACGTTGTTGAGCGTTATGACCGTTATGCGTAGAATTTCGAAATGAAACCTGCTTAACTTTTGTAAGTAAGCTGTAAGGAATGGGCCTGCCAAATTTCAGCCTTCTACCTACACGGGAAGTTTGAGAATTAGTGACGTTTGGAAAATTCAATATGGCGGCCGACAGTGGCGTCATACCATCAAAATAAGTACGTACATCGGTTTCGGTTAGCGCAGGGAAGTCACCTACCAAATTTCGTGAAGATGGGGTCAGCCTTCTACCTACACGGGAAGTTTGAAAATTGGTGACGTTGGAAAGTTCAATATGGCGGCCGACAGTGGTGTCATACCATCAAAATAAGTACATACATCGGTTTCGGTTAGCGCAGGGAAGCCGCCTACCAAATTTCGTGAAGATGGGGCCATAAATAAGAAAGTTCAACATGGCGGACGTTGTCGACCATTATGACCGTTACGTGTAGAATTCCGAAATGAAACCTGCTTAACTTTTGTAAGTAAGCTGTAAGGAATGAGCCTGCCAAATTTCAGCTTTCTACCTAATGGGAAGTTGGAGAATTAGTGATGAGTCAGTCAGTCAGTCAGTCAGTCAGGGCTTTGCCTTTTATTATTATAGATATCACCAGAAAGAGTAGATACATCTATAGAAGTTCTGATGTTATAAATGAAAACAGAAATAACCATAATTACAGTGTACTCCTAGTTTATAGACTTCTAAATTTTTATTCCACATTCTTTATTGAGATAACCAATCTTTAATCAAAATTAGCTATTAATTACAAAAAACTTAATCATGTTGTGTAACTTTAACATTCCCTTAGACTTGTAAACTGATTTTCTCTCTCTCAAATTGTTTCTGTTGGATTTTCCAAATTATGTTACGTTATAATCATACAAGTGGAACTGAAAGAAAAAGCACGTCCAATCCGGACGTTGGCGCTATACACATGCAGAGCAGGTTAGAGATTATGGAAGCAGTGGAATTCAAAAGGTTAAAAAAAAAGGTGTGATACACATGTGGAGAAAGTTAAAGAATATGAAAGTAGGAAAATTAGAAAGTATAAAAAAAGAAAGTAAAGATTACAGTAGCGCAAACAAATGGAAATTATTACTTGAAAAAGGGAAAGTAATCACCACAGACCAGGTGTCATTGAAACAAAAGCAGGATAAAGCGAGGTCTTAAATAAAAGACAGAGTAGAAAACAAAGTAAAACGTCATAAAGAGGTTAAAAACAGGGGGCCAAACACATGCAGAGCAGTTTTAAGATAATGAAAACTGGAATTCAAAAGACTCAAAAAAATGCAGGCGCAAAACACATTCAGAGCAAGATACAGAATATGAAAGCAGAAAAAAACGACAGTATCAAAACAAAGAAAGTAAACATCGCATTAGCGCAGAGAGAAATTATTACTCCGAGAAATAACGAAAAGGTGAATAGAGATCGAATATATGGACATTGGTGATATGTCAGAAGTATGTAAATATTGTAAGGCTTTGAAGTTTAAGTCAAGAGAATTTCAAAAACGGAATTTACCTCGCATGTATTTATTGGTTACTTTGCAAAAAAAAATTATTAACTGCTGATGATATAGATCGTTTTGTCTGTGCTGAAATTCCGAACAGAGAAACCTATCCTGAATTATGGTACAAAGTCATTAAACACATGTCTCACTGACCTCACTAAAAAGATTCAGCACATTGGGACTCAAAAGATTCCAAATATTGTTTTTACAGAAGTTCTGAAATAAAAGTGAAACTAATGAAATAGTAACAATTCAAAGAAAAAAAAAATCTTAAAAGTGTGTATCCAGAAAAACAAAAATGGGGGTTGGCGAGCAGGGGCGAAGCCCCCTAGTTTAAACTATTATTGTCAGGAGTTCTGTTTTGGGCAGGTGGAATGCCCAAAATCAACCTTCATTGACTTACAATACATTACAATGTATTACAATTACAATACATTACAATGTATTCATTCTGGTTATTCAGAATAATGGAGTAGTATATATACTGTATTAGGCCTTTGTACATTTTAAAAAATAGCCTTAGATGAAGTAGACTTTTCTTATTTATCAGCTCTACCTAAGTACCAAATATTCTTGGGTGCCATGGCTGAACAATCTAAATCATTAACTAACTGATAATAGAAGACAATAAATTCTTGTAGAAAAAGTGGAATCTGGTTCACAACAAAATTTAATATAAATATTATCTGAAATAGTTTTAACAAGGACACATTCTGTCTATAAGAGCCATTTCCTAGTTACATAAGATTCATAAATATTTTACTAGATGACAATGCATAATCTATGGGCGGTTCCTATAACCCCCATAAGTTGAGTAAAATTGGTATATTCTAGCTATTTCTATCTGCTTTGACTAAACATTATTCTTCAGTGACTATTCTTGCCATGTATAAGGTGTAGAGGGCACATGGTTTTAAACCGTGCCTGTGCCTATGGGCCTTTTGAGTTTGTGAAGTAACATGTAAGAAAACAGCACTTAAGTGCTGTGCTGTATGCTTAAAGCATGCAGAAGAAGAAGCTAAGAATCTTTAAATATATAAGAAGTTAAGAATTTTTAAGTATTGAAGAAGAAGTAAAGAACTCCTAAGTACAGAAATAACTAAAATTTCTCAAGTAAAGCTAAGTTTAGGGAAGATACATTTTTTCCTTTTTTTGCCTTTTATTCTACTTGTGTAACTACTTTTTTCTATATTCTTGTGCGGATTATTTGCTTTTAACTTTCACTAAATATTTTTAAAACGAACTTTTGGACTGAGACTTCTTTTGGCACGTGTTTTACCCGTGATTGATCTCACCTTATACTTCAGCGGCTACAGTAAAGTTTAAAACCTGCCTAAGACTGAAAGCTTGAAAACTGTCTTGGATTAAAAGAAAGAAACCTGCATGTTCTAAGCCTGAAACCGGACTGCAATGGAAGAAAACGACAACTTGAAAAGACTCGATAGGTACTTTTAATCTTTGTCTTTGATTGGAGTAGGACACATTTCAGAATTGCTAGTGCTGATCACGAGACTGTATAAATTAAAAAGGAGCTAATTACCTTAAAAGGGGTTCTGCTCTGTTCTGGTTTAAGATTGCCATGGCATCTGAATCCGGAAGCCAGAGGAAATATCAAATGCTGAATGAAATTCTGAATGGCGTGAGTGAAAGTTGCGTTGAATATGACATCACAAAGGACCATCTCCAAGATGACAGAAAGCTGTTCAATTCAGTGGCAATTAATCTTCAGTCAGTGATAGAGTACATATATAAACAATTATCTGGTCTAATGAAGAGCTTAAAGAATTTACAACAAAATTATTTTAACTGTGAAACTATAGAATCAATTATCAAGAATGAGTTCTTCAATCTGAGAATGGAATATAAAAAGGTTAAGTAATGAACTTTTATCCATGCAGAACACCGAAGATACACGGAAAATGATACAAAGGGATTTTGATACTAAAATGAAATTTATATGTACGTTTTTGGGATATACAATGGCATGGATTATAAGAGTATGCAAAAATAAAAGCCTCAACCATCAACCTAACTTTTCTGCAAACCAATTCAGGGATTACAGAATGAAAGATGACATTTCCCCTGCAGTTAACGTCTCCCAAGTTTATACAAAAACTAAAAGTTGTGCAAGTTCAGCGGCTACTTCAGTTAGTGTTCTCAGATCTCAAGAGGCAGCACATGCTGTGCTGTTGGCTAAAGCAGAGAACCAAAGAAGGCAACACGCTCTAGATATGGAAGAGATGCAGATGAAAGCCAAAAGAGAAGCTGAGAAAACACAGTTGAAAGCCAAAAGAGAAGCTGAGGAAACACAGTTGAAAGCTAAAAGAGAAGTTGAAGAAACACAGTTAAAGGCTAAAAGAGATCAATTGGCTTTGGAAGGACACAATCGCAGCCCAGGAAAACCAAATCCTTATAATGTTCCTCAAAAACCAGATGTGAGAAATGAAAAGCCACAAGATGGAAGTATTTGTGACTTTCTATGTAAAAACGAAAGTATTAACAATCCTCAACAACCGTATTATGAACAGTGTTACGATCAAAAGAAAGAACAACAAAATAAGGCACAAGTGCCTTATGTGCCATACAGAAAGATTCCAATATTTGACAGTGATCCCTTGAAATATGTGGATTTTTTTGGAGCATTTGACCGAGATATCAATGAGGTGATAGGGAATCTGCAAGATAAATTGGACTTCTTGGCAAAATTTACTAAAGGTTCACCTCATGAGATTGTTAAAAACTGTAAATACTTGTCACTGTTAGAAGGTTACCAAAAAGCCAGAATAAGGCTCGAAAGTCTTTATGGAAACCAGCTACGGAAAGCAGATCCATATATGAGAAAAGCAAAAGGGTGTCGGCAAATAAAGCCAAACGATGGAGAAGGTCTAAGCGATTATGCAATCTTTCTGTATGCCCAACTTACAAAGAGGACAACAATGTGAAAGTTATGATAACCTTCATACTATAGTCTCCAAACTTCCTCAAGACCTACTAGCACTGTGGCAATGCAAAGTTCAGAGTATAGAAAGTATGGAGAGCAGACGAGCCCTTCTCGCAGATCCAGTGAACTTTCTGGATGAACAGATAACATCAGCATTGGATCCCGTGTACGGTTCAGTTCTACAAAGCCAGAACTTCAAGAAGGAAAAGGACAAGACGGATCAAGAGAAGTATCCTTTGAAAGGCGTCCTGAGAAAAAGCAGTTTTGTTACAAACTTTTCTGCTGCTGACAAAAAGAGGGATACAGACACCTCAGTTAAAAAGGCGGAGATGGCTGAACGTACAAGTGGTAAGCACTGTCTTTTTTTCAATGAAAATCATGATCTTAATGAATGCAGTGCAAATCAGAAACTAACTTATGAAAGTAAAATTGACTTTTTGAACTCTAAGGGCTTATGCTTTAAGTGCCTTACACAAGAACATCTTAGTAAAGACTGTGAAGCAAAAATTAAATGCCAAATATGCTCTCATTTACATCCAGTCATTCTGCATATGAATAAGGAAATAGAGAACGATGATAAAGCCACACATCCTGTAAAGGAGAACGCAAAGTCAGAAAAGAAGAACATTTCTTCTGCCCATATTTTTGTGGAACCACTAGAGACTTGTACAGATACCAGGGCCTTTAAAGAGAGTGTCTTAGTTGTGACTCCAGTTAAAGTTAAGTCTGAAACAAGTGAAAAATATGTAAAAACATATGCTCTAAAAGACTCTGCACAGAAAGTTTACAACAACAGTTAAATCTTTCTGGAAGAAAGTCTCACATCGTAGAAAAAGACAAAGTAAATAGACAGAAATTAGTAAAGTGTACAGTCTTAATGGAGTTACAAGTCAATGGGATAGAGGAAAATGCATTTTTTGATTTACAAGAAGTGTTCACACTGAACTCTGTACCAGTGAAAAGGGAGAACATCCCAATACAAGAAGATGTCAAGAAATGTTATTATCTAAAAGACGTGCATCTACCCCAGATAAATGCTGACCAAAGCAATAATATTGTTATTACAATTCTATTATTAATATTATTGTTATTAAGTACAAATGCCCATAAAGTCATGGAGCCATGGCAAATCATACATAGTGAAGGTGAAGTGAAGGACTTTATGAGATATTATTAAAGATGAGATACTTAAAGTGCCAAACAATCATTGTGTTGCAGAACAACGTGCTATTGAACTTAAAAGGAAACATACAAAGTATCCAACATTCCATGAGGATTACAAAATTTTCATGAAAGACATTTTAGACAAAGGATATGCCATCAAGGTACCCACTGAATAGCTGACCCTTGAAAAAGAGAGAGTGTGGTACATACCTCATCATGGAGTATATCATCCAAAGAAAAATAAGATCAGAGTGGTGTTTGACTGTACAGCCACTTATCAAGACCTTTCTCTAAATGAACAGTTGCTGAAAGGACCTGGTTTCACTAATATACTCATTGGAGTTCTAACAAGATTCAGAGAGGAGCCAATTGCTCTCATGGCAGATATTAAATCAATGTTTTATCAAGTGAAAGTTCCAGATGAAGACACAGATCTTCTTCGTTTCCTGTGGTGGCCTGAAGGTAATCTAAACAATGGGCTAGAGGAATACAAAATGACAGTGCATCTTTTTGGTGCCACTTAATCACCCAGTTGTGCCTCTTATGCCTTACAAAGAACAGTAGAGAATGCAAGAGGCACAGCTCCAGAGGAAGCAGTTAACACTGTGCTGCACAACTTCTATGTTGATGACTGTTTAAGGTCAGTTGCTACAGAAGAACAAGTCATAAAACTGGTCGAAGATCTTCAAGCCCTGTGCTTAAAGGGAGGATTTTATCTTACAAAATGGATAAGTAATAGCAGAGCAGTCTTGTCCATTCCTGAAGAAGACAGGGCAATAGATCAAAAGGACTTAGACAAGCCATGATTGTTACCAGTTGAAACAGCCTTAGGTGTTCAATGGTGCACACAGACTGACAGTTTCAAGTTCCAGGTAAAGCTGCAAGATAAACCTGCTACAAGACGTGATATTCTCTCAGTTCAATATATGATCTATTTGGATTCTTAGCACTAGTCATATTGCCTGCTAAGCTTATTTTAAGAAAACTGTGTACAGAGAAATATGCATGGGATCAAGAAGTGGAGGTTAAGTATGTCCGACAATGGATAAAATGGATGGACGATTTGCAGCTACTTGTGGATTACAATGTAAACAGGTGCATTAAACCACCTGGGTTTGGTCAAATAATGTCTGCACAAATGCATCATTTTGGAGATGCTTTAGAAAACGGGTATGGCACTGTTTCCTACCTCCTCCTGACTAATAAAGAAAATAAGAGACATTGTTCATTTATAATGGGGAAATCAAGAGTGGCACCACTAAAACCTGTCACTATACCAAAGTTACAGCAGCAGTGGTAGCAGTCAAAATGGATAAAATGTTAAAACAAGAACTACAGATTTCCCAAAAAGAGTCAGTCTTTTGGACTGACAGCACCACAGTATTATGATACATTGCAAATGAAAGTGCACGCTACAAAACTTTTGTTGCCAACAGAATCGCAGTGATAATAGAGCACACACAACCCTCGCAATGGAGGTATGTTGCATCTGCACAAAATCCTACAGATCAAGCATCAAGAGGATAGACAATAGAAAGATTCATCAAAAGTTAGACTTGGATACAAAGCACAAACATCCTGCTGCAACCAGATCATGAATGGCCTAAGAGACTGGATGAAGTGGACCTGTCTACTAGCGATGATCTAGAAATCAAAAGGCGTGTAATAAATTTTGCAAGTGTAGAAAAAAAAAATTGAACCAATAAAAAGACTTGTAGAGTACTACTCAAAATGGTACTACAATTTAAAGAAAGCAATAGCTTGGTTCCTTACATTCAAAAAAGTGCTACAGTGTCTGAAAGAAGACAGAAAGGCAATTCAATATACAGTCAGTCAATCTGGACACAGCCCAGAAAGACAAAAGACACTATTCACAGAACATATGAAGGAATACAAATTAACAATGAGGCTGAAGGTACTGTCTCTAAATGACTTGTCTAAAGCAGAAGAACATATTCGCCTCAGTCAACTACAAGCTTACAAACCTATACCCTTCTACCCTGCACCAAGGTTTGAGCCATGCGTTAAGCCTCCTAATCTCCTCAATTTTACCTGGACTGGCGCGTGGCACAGGCAGAACTTTGGAGAAGACTACCTTGTCAGTTCTGCTCCTCAGCTTGGCACCTAACTCTTTGAATTTGGATCGCAGAACTGACAGACTACCTTTATGTATGTCATTTGTTCCAACGTGGACAATGACAACTGGATCCACCCCCGCTCTGGCCAAGAGCCTATCCACCCTTCCAGGGAGGTCTCCCACCTGTGCTCCAGGAAGGCAACACACTGTGCGAGACTCTCTCTCTCTCTGGAGCACACCTGCACTTCAATCCCCCTAATGGCTGAGTCCCCAACTATCACTACCTATCTCTTATTGGGAACTGGTTTTGAGGTGGCCCGTTGGGGCTCCTCAACCCTGCCTACCACCTCAGAATTATCAGAGTCACCGTCCAGCTCCGCAAGGACATGATAATGGTTAGACACTTCTAATTCTGAGGTTGATGCCCCCGTACAGTGTGCACCCTTTACCTTACGCCTTGTGACCGTGACCCACCTATTCCTACCTGTCTGATCTGAAATCTCCTCCCGCGCCACCTTAGGGGTGCACACTATCTCTCCAAAGGACACCTGGGCCAAGTCCGCCAATTCTCTATTACAATGCGGGTCAGCCAACTCCTCCTCCAGTTCAGCGACCCTGAGCTCGAGGTGCTGGATCAACTAGCATCTCTTGCAGATGTAGCCCTCATAGACAACTGGCTCTTCCAAACCATCATCTAAAAAGTCCAACATCCAACAGGACTTGCATTGCACTGGCCTCATTATTAAAATTTGATTTGGGATTACTAAGCTGCCTTAACTTTTTTTTTTTCTTAAAATTAAATTTCTTCTTCTTTCAGCTGCTCCTTAACTTAAATGGTAACACTAAGATCTGCTACCGATATTTTACACCTTTTCCCCTTAAGCTCCTGTACTGTTCTCCCTCTCAGCTGCCTGCTATTTGCCTTTCTATGAGGTTAACTTTACTTTTCTCTGTCTCTTCTCCTAACTTTGCGCTCCTCTTACTTATAAGCTCTTCACTCGCACTGTTTGCATTCCCCGGTATTAATGAACCAATACGCTGTCGCCCACTTAACTGTTCTACCTGTGTACCGCTAATGACTGTTTAATCTAAAATAAACAAATAAATAAAAATTTACTACCTTATTTGCTACTACTGCTCCTTGTGCCTGATCGGTGTCTTAACGCAGGCCGCTTACCTGCGTACTGCTGAGCTTCCACCTTTTACTGCTTTGAAGTCAGCCACGGCCTTTTTTTCTTTTCCTTTAAACTAAGGAATCGCTGTTACGACGACGCAGTTATTTATTTACAAATGCCGATATCAGTTACTGTTGCTTTCTACCCTGCCTCCTCGATGCTAATTCAAATATAGATAACAAGAACAGGTACAAGTACAAATAACTTTTCCAAGCGCACTTCCAAACACCCAGCTACTTTTGCTCTTGTGCGGGCGAAAAAAAGCAAAAAAAAAAAAAACCCTTCTAAAGGGAAAAAAAGCTTTAAAAATTCCCACACGGTTCCTTAGCGGCAACCAAAACCCAAGTTTGTAAGAGCAAAATGTATTTTTTTAATTTAAATCTCACACCACAGAACAAACTAACAACTCTCAACAAACTCTAGCGTTTGCAAAGCACAAAGCACACGTGACCCATTAATGCATCTAATATCACTTTGCCAAAATACCCACTTCCATTTTAACAGAAAATACTATACACTGAAAGGAGGCATGCCAATGGGATTTCTGTTATCAGGACTCTTAGCTAAACTGGTTATGCAGTAATTTGAAAGCGTGGCTCTAACTCAGTTCAAACTCAAACTCTGGATACGCTACTGTATGTCAATGACACATTTGTCATATTAAAAAGTAATAAGCTGAATGAATTCTATAACCACATCAATTAAGTATTCCCTGCAATCCAATTCACGATGAAAAAAGAAATAAACAGACACATCCATTTCCTTGACATTTCTATCAAAAGAGGTAACCATGCCGGTTTAATTATGAGTGTTTATCACAAGGAATGTTATGCAGAGAAAATACTACACTTTTCCAGCAACCACCCTTCATCACATGAACAGAGTTGTGTTTGGAGTTTGTTCAAAAGGATTAACACCCATTGGAATACAATGGACACAAAAGAATGAAAGACGTTATCTTTTTCATCTGTAAACATCAAACAGTTACCCGAAGACATTTATTAAACAATGCCTATATAGGAGACATCCCAGACCTCAGCAAACAGTTGACTCCAAATCGGTCCCCACTGTACCTACCACACCCTCCCTTATCATTTTGGAGTGTCAGAAAGTACAGCATGCAACCCATCCAGATCTAGGATCAAGATAGCACACAAACCAGCAAACACTTTATGGACTGTCCTTTTCAATGCCAAAAGCAAAAAGCCGACCACAGAGGCATGGAACACAGTTTACAGTATTCCATGCTGTGCATGCTCATCACTATACGTGGGACAAATGTCAGAAAGACTTACAGCATGTATACAGGAACATTACAATGCCGTCAGAAGAAAAGACCCATGGTCTCTGATTTACACACATACAAGTTCCACCGGACACATATTTAATACAATGACACTGGGACACAGTGAAAGTAAAATTCAGGCTCAAGACTAAAAGTGCCACAGAGCAGGCTGAATCGTGGTTCTGTAATGAAAATGCCATTAACTGACACTTGGACTTGAACCCAGCATACACATACATACTTAAAAAGAAGAACATCCAAATAATAAAAAGATTTTATGACCAACACCTTCCGAACCCCACCTTATTAATCTGCAACCACATCTTACAATCTCCCCTTCCATCCCCACCTTTCACCTGCTATATATTACCTTTGATTCCTGTATCTCTAATCAATTTCCTCTGATGATGACAACAGGTTGTCAAAAGGTTAGGAATAAAAAACTTTTTTAAGATATGTGACTCATTTTTCTCCCTTTGTGTATCTCTAGTTAAAAATATGCAAACTGTATCACAAACCTTCGCCGCTTCCATATATATATATATAC
>JANRMT010062825.1:26277497-26310826 GCA_026402145.1 Polypterus bichir lapradei | reverse complement strand
CACAAAGGGAGAAAATGAATCACATATCATAAAGTAGTTTTTATTCCTAAGCTTTCAGTTCCTGCCAGGGGCCTTCATCAGAGGATAATGCTTAGACTTACAAGAATCAAAGGCAATATATAGCAAAAATTATGTGTGGTGGCTGGGATTGTGAGGGGGAGGGGGGGGGAGAACCCGTGGGTGGGGGGGGGGGGGGGGTATTGGTTGTAAAGTTTTATTTATTATGAACATGTTCTTCTTAAGTTTGCATATGCCGGATTTATGTCCAAATGTCTGTTAATGGCGTTCTCATTTGACAGCCAAGATTCAGCCAGCTCTCTGGCACTTTGATAAACACTACACCTGTACTTCTGATACCTAGCTATGGTCTAGTCTTCTATATATACAGGTGCCGGTCATAAAATTAGAATATCATGACAAAGGTGATTTATTTCAGTAATTCCATTCAAAAAGTGAAACTTATATATTAGATTCATTCATTACACACAGACTGATGTATTTCAAATGTTTATTTCTTTTAATTTTGAAGATTATAACTGACAACTAATGAAAGTCCCAAATTCAGTATCTCGGAAAATTAGAATATTGTGAAAAGGTTCAATATTGAAGACACCTGGTGCCACACTCTAATAAGCTAATTAACTCAAAACACCAGCAAAAGCCTTTAAATGGTCTCTCAGTCTAGTTCTGTAGGCTACACAATCATGGGGAAAACTGCTGACTTGACAATTGTCCAAAAGACAACCATTGACACCTTGCACAAGGAGGGCAAGACACAAAAGGTCATTGCTAAAGAGGCTGGCTGTTCACAGAGCTCTGTGTCAAAGCACATTAATAGAGAGGCAAAGGGAAGGACAAGATGTGGTAGAAAAAAAGTGTACAAGCAATAGGAATAACCGCACCCTGGAGAGGATTGTGAAACAAAACCCATTCAAAACTGTGGGGGAGATTCACAAAGAGTGGACTGCAGCTGGAGTCAGTGCTTCAAGAACCACCACGCACAGACGTATACAAGACATGGGTTTCAGCTGTCACATTCCTTGTGTCAAGCCACTCTTGAACAAGAGACAGCGTCAGAAGCGTCTCGCCTGGGCTAAAGAGAAAACTGCTGCTGAGTGGTCCAAAGTTATGTTCTCTGATGAAAGTAAATTTCCAGACGAAGGTACCTCAGAGACTTGAAGGCTCGGCTGCTGGATAAACCATCCTCGACATCTGAAGTCGACGTAACATCAACCCCACCTCGTGCCGCTCAATTCCAAGGGCAAGTAAGCTTCACCCCCGCGCCTCGTAGGAGCAACGACAATGCCGATGAAGACCTCGGCGGGTTTCAGCTATGCAGGCGGGGGTTCAAGGCTAGAACACCTCCATCGGCACAGGCGAGCATCCCAATCCAGAACCGGTTCGACCCTCTCCGCGTCCCCAGTTTGCCTTCAACCTCGGGTGATGTAATCGTGGTAGGTGATTTGATTGTACGAAATCTCAATATCACATGCCCCAATCGAAAATCTTTTGTTTCTTGTTTTCCCGGTGCTCGAGTCCGAGATGTGATGAGACAGGCGCCGACCATCTACGAGAAGCACAAGAGGGCAGTTGGATCCATTATTTTACACGCCGGCGTAAACAACATAAGGCACCGACAGTCGGAGGTTCTCAAGGCTGACTTCGCAGCACTAGTTAAAGACACGAAGGAGAGGACCCCATCGGCAAAAATCTTCATCTCGGGTCCACTACCTCTCGTCAGACGATCAAATGAATACTACAGTCATCTGCTGGGTTTAAACAACTGGCTGAGAGGCTTCTGCGAGACTCAAGACATCGGGTTTACTGACAACTGGGACCTCTTTTGGGAAAGGCCGCGCTTCTTCAAGCGGGATAGACTGCATCCGAATAGATTTGGCGCCCGTGTCCTCTCCGAAAACATCGCTAAGGTAATTCGTCTATCTTGACTGTCTATTTCTACTTTAAACCCCTTCCGTAATGCTACTGCTTTGATAGGCATAATGGCTTAACACAGTCTTCCGTTAAAGTGCACAACATTAATAATCTAATAACCAATCTTAATGCACATAAAAAATCTAGGCAGTGCGGAATAAACACCAATAATTTAATTGCAATTACTACTTTAGATCAACAATGCATCAAAACTATAAAAACAGATTGTAGATTACATAAAAAATACACACAGAGCAGCGTTAACAAAAATAACTTAGTTTTTGTTCCAAATACCAATAACGCGCATAGAATTCAGCTCTGCCCCTCTGAAACATTAAATATGGCACTATTAAATGTTAGAGCTTTAACTAACAAGACATTTTTTATAAACGATCTTATTAGTGATAGAAACATTGATTTTTTTGCACTAATTGAAACGTGGCTTAACTCAGACGGCGCGGCTGTTTTAATCAAATCTACGCCTCCGGATTACAGTTTTACTCTTGCTGACCGCCAGGGAAAAAAGGGGTGCGGCTTGGTAAACATTTACTCGAGCCGGTTAAAATGTAAAGATGTTAGTTTTGGTAAATTTAAGTCCTTTGAGTATCTCGCTGTTGTTATTCATGGAGATTCTCACGTTCTAGTATTATCCGTGTATAGACCTCCTAAATATAACGCATCTTTCTTTGAGGAATTCTCTGACTTAATGTCAATTTTAATCCCGACCTATGACACACTCTTAATAGTCAGCGACTTTAACTTTCATATCGACAATCAGTGTGACCAAAAAGTAAAAGAATTCATGAACCTCCTGGACTCCTTTGATTTGAGACAGCTCGTTAATCAACCTACACATAAAGCAGGTCATACGTTAGACTTAGTGATTACTAAAGGACTAAAAGTTGATATAAAGCAGGTCATTGATATCGGTCTATCAGACCATTTCCTTCTACTATTTAATATAGAAATAATGATAGAAAACATTCATGAGAAGCATATTGTTAAAAAACGCTTCTTTGACTCATCAGCAGCTTTAAAACTTACAAACATTCTAAGCAATCAGTCCGTTTATAGTGCCAACTATAATAGCGAGGATAATGTAAATAGTAAAGTGGAAAACTTTAATTCTAAAGTAAGAGCTGCTGTTGACATAGTTGCACCTGAAAAGACAGTTAAAAATCTTTTAGCATTGTTATTCCATGGAAGACCCAAAGAGTGTCTGATTTAAAAAGAACATGTCGTAGAGCTGAGCGTAAATGGAGGAAACTAAACTAACTATCCATTATGAGATATTGAAGGTTAAAATAACAGAATACAATAACACAGTCCGTCTTGAGAGGTGCTGCTATTTCCCTAAGATTATAAATAACAATGCTAGTAATCCCAGAGTCTCATTTTCTACAATTGATCGTCTGTTAGACCCAGGTAACACAAAGGAATGCCCCCAGAATACTTCCAGTGAAACCTGTGAGAACATTGCTGTATTTTTCAATCAAAAAATGAATGATATTAGAGATAACATAGTATATCTCCCCAACACTGCAGAACCTCCAAAGCCCCGGTACTCCATTATAAACAAATTAAATGCTTTCACCAGGATAGATTTACCTGAATTACATAGTATAATCTCAACTGAAACCCTCCACCTGCATCCTTGACCCAATACCAACAAGGTTTTTCAAGGAAGTATCAGGCGTGCTAATTGACAATATTCTTGACATTGTAAATTCGTCATTAGATACGGGGGTCTTCCCAGACTGTCTTAAGACTGCTGTAGTTAAACCCATGCTCAAGAAAAATAATCTTGACCCCTCTGCTTTTGAAAATTTTAGACCCATCTCTAACCTGCCCTTCTTAAGTAAAATTCTAGAGAAAGCAGTCATTATGCAGTTAAATGACCACCTCAATAAACATGCTATTCTTGATAAATTTCAGTCAGGTTTCAGAACAAATCACAGCACAGAAACTGCACTCGTTAAAGTAGTAAATGACTTGTGGGTAAATGCAGACAGAGGCCATTTATCTGTTCTCATCCTCTTAGATCTGAGTGCCGCATTTGACACCATTGATCACAATATTCTTAGAAATCGCCTTAGTCAATGGGTGGGCCTCTCTGGCAGTGTCTTAAATTGGTTTGAATCCTACCTGGCAGGGAGAAAATTCTTTGTGAGTTGTGGTAATCACATCTCAAAGACACATGATATTCTATATGGTGTTCCACAAGGCTCTATCCTGGGTCCGCTGCTCTTCTCAATCTATATGCTTCCGTTAGGTCAGATTATCTCCGGGCACAACGTGAGTTACCACAGCTATGCTGATGACACACAGCTGTATTTATCAATAGCACCTGATGACTCCGACTCTCTCGATTCACTAACACAATGTCTTACTGGTATTTCTGAATGGATGAATAGTAATTTTCTCAAACTAAATAAAGAGAAAACTGAAATTTTAGTAATTGGCAATAATGGATTCAATTAGGTTATCAGAAATAAACTTGATGCATTAGGATTAAAAGTTAAGACGGAAGTAAAAAACTTAGGGGTAACTGTTGAGTGTAATCTGAATTTTAAATCGCATATTCATCAGACCACTAGGACAGCATTTTTTCACTTAAGAAACATAGCAAAAGTTAGACCTCGTATATCATTGAAAGATGCTGAGAAATTAATTCACGCTTTTGTTTTCAGTAGACTAGATTACTGTAACGCACTCCTCTCAGGACTACCCAAAAAAGACATAAATCACTTGCAACGAGTGCAGAATGCAGCTGCTAGAATCCTAACTAGGAAAATTAAATCCGAGCACATCTCTCCAGTTTTGATGTCACTACACTGGTTACCTGTGTCATTCAGGATTGACTTTAAAATTCTGCTTATGGTTTATAAAGCCTTAAATAATCTCGCTCCGTCTTATATATCGGAATGTCTGACACCCTATATTCCAAATCGTAACCTTAGATCCTCAAATGAGTGTCTCCTTAGAATTCCAAATGCTAAACTTAAAAGAAGCGGTGAGGCGGCCTTCTGCTGTTATGCACCTAAAATCTGGAATAGCCTGCCAATAGGAATTCGCCAGGCTAATACAGTGGAGCACTTTAAAAAAACTGCTGAAAACACATTACTTTAACATAGCTTTCTCCTAACTTCACTTTAACTTAATACTGATACTCTGTATGTCCAATTCATCATAATAACTATTCATAGTGACTCTAAAATCCATACTGACCCTTACTCTCTCTTCTGTTTCTTTTTCCGGTTTCTTTGTGGTGGCGGCCTGTGCCACCACCACCTACTCAAAGCATCATGATGCTCCAACATTGATGGACTGAAAGCTAGAAGTCTACGTGACCATCATCATCAAGTCCTTCCATGAGAACCCTAAATACAAAGAGGATTGTTTCATTTATGTTAGGTAGATTGCCCAGAGGGGACTGGGCGGTCTCTTGGTCTGGAATCCCTGCAGATTTTATTTTTTTTCTCCAGCTGTCTGGAGTTTTTTTTTGTTTTTTCTGTTCACCCTGGCCACCGGACCTTACTTATTCTATGTTAATCAATGTTGACTTATTTTTATTTTTTATTGTGTCTTCTATTTTTCTATTCTTCATTTTGTAAAGCACTTTGAGCTACATTTTTTTTTTGTATGAAAATGTGCTATATAAATAAATGTTGTTGTTGTTGTTGTAAATTTTGCATTTCCTTTGGAAATCAAGGTCCCAGAGTCTGGAGGAAGAGAGGAGAGGCACAGAATCCACGTTGCTTGAGGTCCAGTGTAAAGGTTCCACAGTCAGTGATGGTTTGGGGTGCCATATCATCTGCTGGTGTTGGTCCATTGTGTTTTCTGAGGTCCAAGGTCAACGCAGCCATCTACCAGGAAGTTTTAGAGCACTTCATGCTTCCTGCTGCTGATGAACTTTATGGAGATGCAGATTTCATTTTCCAACACGACCTGGCACCTGCACACAGTGCCAAAGCTACCAGTACGTGGTTTAAGGACCATGGTATCCCTGTTCTTGATTGGCCAGCAAACTCGCCTGACCTTAACCCGATAGAAAATCTATGGGGTATGGTGAAGAGGAAGATGCAATACGCCAGACCCAACAATTCAGAAGAGCTGAAGGCCACTATCAGAGCAACATGGGCTCTCATAACACCTGAGCAGTGCCACAGACTGATCGACTCCATGCCACGCCGCATTGCTGCAGTAATCCAGGCCAAAGGAGCCCCAACTAAATATTGAGTGCTGTACATGCTCATACTTTTCATGTTCATACCTTTCAGTTGGCCAACATTTCTAAAAATCCTTTTTTTGCATTGGTTTTAATTGATATTCTAATTTTCCGAGATACTGAATTTGGGACTTTCATTAGTTGTCAGTTATAATCATCAAAATTAAAAGAAATAAACATTTGAAAAAAATCAGTCTGTGTGTAATGAATGAATCTAATATACAAGTTTCACTCTTTGAATGTAATTACTGAAATAAATCAACTTTGTCATGATATTCTAATTTTATGAACGGCACTTGTATATATATTTCATGAGGCATATAAACTGTCATTTTTTTTTTACATTTTATTTGTTAGCTGTGGAGACTGGCCCAGCCACAGACAGGCAGACACATTGGTTTCACTACACACTCGTTTATTATGCATTCTATGTACAAAGTCCAGTGCCACACAAACCCCACAAGTCCCCCAAGTCCTGGCCTCTTTACACTGCCTTACTCTCTTCAGGTCCCCTCCTTGCCTCCTCCACCAAGCTCTGTCCTTCTCCTCACCCGACTCCAGCCCTGAATAAAGGGAGGCGGCCCCTTTTATAAGCACCCGGATGTGCTTCAGGTCTGCTCTGGCAACCTCCCACCGACATGCCCCAGTGTGGCGGAAGTGCCAGCTGCATTCCCGGAAGCTCCCCGGTGTCCCTGCTCTTCTTCCCCCCAGCACTTCTGGGTGTGGCGGAAGTGCTGGGGTCCAGGGTCTCCAAAGTACTGGGGCGCCCCCTGGCGGTGACCATGGGCCCCTACAGGGATGAGCTTCAAAGCTCTGTGCCCATTGCCCCCATAGCAACCAGGGTGGCTGCCCACACGTAATCTGAGGTAGGTGTACGCCCCCCTCCGGTCCTCCAAGGCGTCCCGGCCAGGTCATCGCCCCAGGCATCTGCCACATAACATAAACAATAAGCAAACCAATTGCCAGCAAAACCTTTCCCTATTCTGCCTTTTTTCAGTCCTTCCTCTGCTATGTATCCTACATATTCCTATGTAATTAACAATATAAAGTGTTATGTTGAACAATAGCACCACATCTGCAAAATCAATTCTTTGTTCTCAAAACTTAAAACCAATATTAATGTAATACAAATGAAGTGTGAATTTTACATAATGTCTTCTGAAATTTCTCATATGGAATCCTGTAAAGCAGAAGTTATAGAAAAACTTGTAGTGTCTCCTTATTTGAACAAACTGAGAAAGGTCTGGGGTTTGCTATTAATGAATAATAAGCAGGGGCCTCATGTATAAACGGTGCCCATGCACAAAAATGTTGCATACTCCCGTTTCTGTGCTCACATTGCGATGTATAAAAACTAAACTTGCCGTAAAGCCGCATACACTTTCACGCCAGGTCAATCACTTGCGTACGCAAGTTGTTTGCTTGGTTTTGCAAACAGGAGGCACCCAGCGTCAAAGCAGTGATACTGTTCTTGTGTGGTTTCCATTTATTTTTTAGATTCACATCCCTGATGCGGCTTTATCAAATACACTGAAATTAACCGCATATCATTTATTAGTTTAAGGCATCTGATTGTAATCAACACGTAACCATATAATACAGAATGGCCAAACTATTCCAAATACTATAGCTGCTTTAGCGTTGTCACTGTCAGTGCACCACTCAGAGTATTTAACCCACTGTATCTGAGTGTGGAATCACAGCTGTACAGCAGCTGATCGGAAAGCTCTACCGCAGACTGTGTCAAGAGAGGACAGAAATATCGGGATAGAGCTTCTAGCACACGCTGCCTCAGTCATGCACACAGTCTATTTGAAATTCTTCTGTTCAGCAAATGCTTCAGAGCCTTTCCTGTACGGACCTCAAGGTTCAGCAACAGTTTTGTTCCAAGAGCTATAAATGCACTCAATCAGTCCATCAAGTGCTCCCAGTAGAACTGTTTGTACTTATAAGTACAATAGCCTCACTGTAAACTTGCATTACTGTTGTAATATTGCACAGCCTGAGCCACTTATGCTTTCATTTTGTATATTTTTCACTTTTTTTATCCTATTATTATTATTGTTGTTGTTATTATTTTACCATTTTATAGGAAATTAAGTTTATGGAGGATTTGCATATTGAATCTCATTTTACCATACAATAACAATAAAGGATTTCAATTCAATTGAGAGTGCATATTTACAGATGATGACGACTGGCTTCTAAGTCGATTTAGATTCCCAGGTGCTATTTTCATGGAACTCTTGATATCATTTTAAAGATGAAATACATTAAAGTATATATTACATTATACAAATACATTTTAAACTTCATTTAAATAATGTATATTGTTAATGTTTAAATATGCGAGGACTAGGTGGGCAGCAGTAGTGATGAGCTGGTGCCCCATTCAGGGATTTTCCTGCTTTAAGCTGTATGCTTGCTGGAGCTGGCACGACCCTGGATGGATAGATAGATGGAATAATTAAACATACACTATGAAGATATTTCAATTTTCCTTAAAAATTTTGAAAAATCAGCGTTCTAAGCTTACAGATGGCTTGATATTTATTAAAGAGCTGATTGTTTGGCGATTGGTTATTTGGAGCAAGAAAAGGAATTATTGGAATCGGGGGATAGTATGTTTGAAAGAGACAGTACTGCTGCAATAAATTATTTTATTGAGGGTCATGCGCGGGGCAGCAAGCATCCTGGGTGAGACAAGAACAGTTTCCGTACACCATGTTTTAGTGTGAATTCTATGCACGGCATTATGCATGAGATCCCAGATTACTATAGGGTGGTCCAGATCTAATTATACAATTTTCATTATGCTATAACTTATTAAGTTTATTACATAGAAAATCACCCGAAAAATCTGGGACCACCGAGAAGTGTGCAAACTGTAAAAAATGTAAAGATTAGTCACTCAAATATTTGTTCACCTGGATTGACCCTTCTATTCAAAGTTGAAGTGGAGGCATCAAATCAAATCGAACCAAGTCAAGTTTTATTTCTCACATACAAGCATACACAGTACAATATGTGGTGAAATGCTTAGTTGTTAAATTCCTAGACTATGTATTAGAATGAAAAATATAAAAACAGCAATAAATAATAAAAACACAACTCTAAATATCAATATATGCTTTGGCAGCAGCAGTGTGCATTATATTCACAGTATACAAATGTATATAAACATTAAAATAAGTTAATACAAGCAAAAATTCTTTTGCTCCTAAATAATGTAAGAATCCAGGAAAGCAAACATATTGAAAGTGAAAAAATGTGAAAGTGTGCGAAGGATAAAAAAGATGTTTTGGCAAAATTCAGTCACTGAGTGTTGAACCTTTATCCTTGACAACAGAACATCATGTAGCCCTAGGCACTATCTTAATTTAGAATGTGGATAGACCTTGGAAAGACACTCCTGCTTAGTATCTCGGAACTGGTCTTCAGGCAGCATTAGCATTTTTGTGACTGCTAATATCACTAATGATTTTCTTTACCCTAATCTGACATTGCTTGGATTAGATGTTCTAGAGGTAGAGAGTGCACACCAAGTGATGCATTCAGGTGACTGCATCACTCTCTGCCAAGCCTTGTGGTCTGTCCTGCTGTGTGCTGTTTCCAAACTAGGTGGTAATACCTCCTGTCAGGATGCTTTCTATGGTAGATGTGTAGAAGTTCTTTGCAATCTGGGTAGGCACAGTCTAAAATGTGGTAAAGGTGTTGAGGTGCCTTCTTCACTAAAGTGTCAAAGTTCTTGGACAAGGTCAGATCCTCTGTGATGTGAACACCAAGGTATCTGAAACTGCCCACTTTTTCCCCTGAGTTTTGTTAATACTGAGGGGGTAGTGGTGCCTCAGTTGTTTTCACAAAAAGTTCACAATCAGCTCCTTTGTCAGGAGAAGACTGCTGTCCTGACACCAGTGTGGCAGACACAGCAGTTCCTCCAGGTAAACCTGCTCATTATTGTTAGAGATCAGGCCTACAACAGCTGTGTCATCAACAAACTTGACAATGATGTTAGAATCATGTACAGGCATACAGTCATTTGTGTAGAGGGAGATCTGAAGAGGACTCAGCACACAGCCTTGTGCAGCCCTTGAATTGAAGGTATTGAAAGTGAAGAATGATGAAGTTTTGCTACCTACTTAAACCATCTGGAGTCTGCCTGTCAAGAAGTTAAAAGCATAGCTGCACAGTAAATTGATTGGATGGATGTCCCTGAGCTTAGTGATGAGCTTAGAGGAGTTTACTGCGTTAAATATTGAACTAAAGTATAAGCAGCATTTGCACATAATTCCTTCTCCTGTTGTCCAGGTGGGACAGTACTGTATGTAGGATCAATGTGATGGCATCATTAGTGGATCTACTGGAGCAATATGCAGACTGTAATGAATGTAGGAGTTTGGGTAGCGAAGATCATGTTATTCTTAACTAGCCTTTCAAAACACTTCATTGCTATCGGCACTAGTGTAACAGGATGGTAGTCATTCAGGAAGGTTGGATATGATTTCTTAGGAGCAGGGACAATGCTGAAACTTTTGAAGCATGTTGCTGCACGAGTTATCACCATGAACACTGGTGCAAGATGATCAGCACAGATTTTAAAAATACAATACATCCGGGAATGCCATGTAGTACTGCTTTAGCACTTCACAGCTAGCACTCTTAGCACACTGATAATGCTGTTAGTCCAAAAAGTATGTTAGATGGAAAAGCAGAGGGTTGTCCCCTCAGGTTTTGATGTAATCAAAGTTGTGGTTCCAATGCCATTTTGAACAAAGAGCAAGGGGGATCCCCATGGGTTTTTATGCAGTCAGACATGCCTGTCAGAATGCTGAATGGGAGGAAGAGGGGGCTGTGCTCTCGAGGATAAGGGACTAATGACACCACTGACCTGCTGCCTTCATGGTGTTCACATTCATAAACAATCTCATAAGATTGTGTGCTGACAAAGTGAATGCTGTTTCCTAAGTGAGCAAACCTCTTGTTGCAGATGTGTTGTACTGCTGGCCAGCTTTAATGGCATACATATTGAAGTGTGCCTAGAAATCATTAAGCCTGTCTGCTAGAGAGGTGTTTGTACCCTCACAATAGTGAGGATAGTTGATTTATAGTTGTTGGAAGGGCTAACTTATTCTAGTGATCACAGGCTTCACAAAGGCTAAATTAATTTGCCTTTCCCACAAAAGCAAAGATAAATTATTATATAAGCAATTGTGAATTGCTGGCAGTCAAGTTGGCAATCAAAGATTGGTGACAATGATTAAAACTGGCTTAACATTCTTTTCAAGTCAAGTTTATTGTTAACTACATAGGGCATAGAGTACTATGTACTTAACAAAGGGCCTTCAGCATAGGGTCTGAATACTTATATGAATGAGTGATTTCAGTCTTTGATTTTTAACATTTCTGAAAACATGATTTCACTTCAAATCTACAACACGATAAACTTCAGAAGCTGAAGGGGTTGAGAACTGTATGAATCCACCGTTTATGCTGCATGGTAAGTATAGTTTTTATTTATTTATTACTTTTTTGTATTGTATCTTTGTCAACTGTCCTGATAAGACATGTAAGTATGAATTTCATGGTACTGTGTACACATAATAATAAACTTGACTGTAACTCAGAAATATTGTGCTGATGATTAATGAAATTCATATTGTTCTAACGAGGCATACAATTACTTTGCTCTTAATTATCTGTAATACTTCTCTCATGTGTATAATATAACTATAACTCAGGAGAAACAAAGTGAAATGCTGCCTACTCAGTATACAGAAACAAACTACAAAACAGCTGATGCATTACCATATGGTGACGATGAAGTAATCATAATGTCTAGTAGACTCATCTGCATTCATCACCCCAACGATTGTAAAATAAAATTACATGCAATGTTCAGAATCAATTTAATAAGTACACTGGTTTCACAAATGTGATATAGCAAGGGAGCAATCAAATGTAGAGAGTAGTTGTTTAAAATTGTAGTTCTCCATAACTGACATATTGATAAACATAATCACTTTTTTCTTGCAAAATAGGAATGACTATAGCGCCTACTGGAGTAATTGAAGGCTATAATGTTAAGGCTATTAGGGAAAAAAACAATCATTTACTAGATTAAATGTCTGTTCACTATGGCTAGGACAAAAGGAGAGGTGCTAGGTAGGCATTGGTCTGTTACACATAATCAGAACACCTCATTACTAAAATTCTACATGCTAAAGCAAGTCATTGCCTAACTAAACCTTGTTTTCGTTTCTTTTTTTTTTTTTGTTTGTTTTTGTTGCTCTAGATCTTGATATTAGTTTCATTAATGTTCTAAAAATCAGAGTTAAGGCAATGTGCCACCATCTTTTATACCAGTGGCATGTAGACATCACATGCAGCACCGATGCAAGCCCATAAGGCTTCTAATGGGCATTGTTCCTAGCAATAGCATGGCAACACCCATAAAAATAATATGCAACTAGCAGTTAAAAAATCTGTCAACAAATGATAAAAGTGAAATACAGAAAATCAAGATATTGTAAAGCAAGGATTTGTTAACTAAAAATAACAATAACTTGAAATGCTGATGTGGAAAAAAAATCATGAATTAGAATATATATTAATGAGATCTTAATGTATGAAAAATAGCTTCCCAAAATTTCATTAAATTGTTGCCAATTAGTCCTGGGATTATACTCATACAAACCATCATAATTGAGAACAATCTAATGAACTGACAAGTAAAAAATATGGCAAGCCAAATTAACATTTAGAGATATCTCAAAATGAATTTCAGATATCTTAAAGTGTAATTAACTTTTTAGGATATCTGAAACTCGCTTTGAGATATCTTTAAAATAATTTCCTTCACATTTTAAGATATCTGCAATACATTTTGAGATATCTCAAATGCATTTCAAGATATCTCAAATACATTTTCAAATATATCAAAATAATTGTGCCTGCATTTCAAGATATCTCAAATGAATTTTCAGGTATCTTAAATTAACCTTTCATGCATTTCAAGATATCTCAAAATCATTTCATGTAAAACTGCCTATTATTTCAATGGGACTTCTTGTTTATTATAAGATATCTTAAAATGTATTTCAGATATCTTGAAATGAGCAGGAAGTGATGTTGAGATATCTGAAAATGGACAGGAAGCTGTTTTCAGATATCTGGAAATGTATTTGAGATATCTTAAATTGTATTGTAGATATCTGAAAATGCTATTAAGATATCTTGAAATAATTTAGTGTCTTTTTAAATGTATCTTAAAATGCATTTTAGATAGGGCGGCACAGTGGTGCAGTGGGTAACGCTGCTGCCTCGCAGTTAGGAGACCCGGGTTTGCTTCCAGGGTCCTGCCTGCATGGAGTTTGCATGTTCTCCCTGTGTCTGTGTGGGTTTCCTCCGGGTGCTCCGTTTACTCCCACAGTCCAAAGACATGCAGGTTAGGTGGATTGGCGATTCTAAATTGTCCCTAGTGTGTGTGTGTCAGCACCCTGCGGTGGGCTGGCGCCCCACCCAGGGTTTCTTTCCTGCCTTGCGCCCTGTGTTGGCTGGGATTGGCTCCAACAGATCCCCGTGACCCTGTAGTTAGGATGGATGGATGGCATTTTAGATATCTTAAAATACAATTTGAGATACAGTATCTTGAAATACATTGTTAGATATCTGAAATGGACCACAGACCCATTTTAAGATATCATGAAATTTATTTTAGATATATTAAACAACAGTGAATTTTAAGTTATCTTAAATGCTTTTTGAGATATCTTAATTATATTTTGAGATATCCTAAAATAACTTCCTATTCATTTTAAGATATCTCAAATTCATTTTCAGATATCTTAAAATAGACAAGAATTCCCATTGAAAGAATAGGAAATTATACAGGAAATGATATTGAGATATCTCAAAATGCATTTGAGATATCTTGAAATGCACAGGACATTATTTCAAGATATCTTGAAATCTATTTGAGATATCATAAAATGCTTTTTAGATATCTTAAAATAGATGATTTTTTAGATATCTGTAATTCAATATGTCACCCTTTGTCTGGTCCGATAGCTTGACTTTCCATCAATAACTTGATGTTTTCCCTCAGTTTAGTTACTTTACGGTCCACACTCACATGGATAAATTTGAAAACACACTGTTGCACATTTCGCTTGTCTATCAAGTAATAGGGATACAGTAGAAAGCAGTGAGTTACTTTTAGTTCCACACTCAAGGATAAATTTGAAAACACCTTTTTTATTTGTTTTGCCATTAATCCAGACTGAAATAGCATTTTCAACCACTGAAAATAAAAATGCTGTCAAAGAGTATAATCCAAAAACAGCAGGTCTCGCGTGTGGAGAAAACAGAGCTTTTCAAAATCACACTGACGTTTGATTGCCTTGTCACCAGATGCTAACTTCAGTTTTGTTGAGGTAGCTATGTCTGGGATTTCCTCTTTAATGTGGGGTCCTTTCCTAACTTGTATCAGTCACCATTCAATGCACATTGAAACACCCAGACTTTTAAGAAACATATACTTGTTTGTAAGCTTTAAATAAACTAAAACTTCAGTGTCCATTGACACAAAAAAATCTACTTTGCTTTTTACTTGTTCTTTCAGCATTTTGATTTACTTTGGGGTTGCTTCTCAAGCAAACAGCTCTCTTGGCTGATAAACCATGCATTCCCAATAAAGGAGCTTTATACCTTTTTTTGATGTTTGAGTGATAAACCTCTAGAAAATAATATGAAAGCACCAATGTGGACAGAAAATGCTTAAAAAGAAAACTGCACTTTTTATCCATATTAGCGTGGACTAAGACATTCTATCATAAAATTTAAATTAATTAATTAATTATTAACGCCCATATATTTCGGGCTGCAACAATTAAAACAAATGTTCCATGTATATGAAAGACTGTGTTTTTCTTTCTTAATTATAGAGTTCCTGTTATTGCGGGTATTCCATCTTTAAATTGTGAGGAACCAACACAGACATTGGCATCGGATTGACCTTTCTAGAGATTTTTGTCTTTCTACGATTTTGGGTAGCAAATGATAGATATAGCTGAATGACCTCTTCTAGTGAACCACCTGCATCAAGCACAAATAATCTCAATAGCTCCAGGAAAAACCATGCATAAACAAACGCATATATCTGACTTCATTCTACAAAGTTTCAACTGCCTGTGATCATCGCTAACATTTCATCATTTTTTTTGTGCAAATTCCTGTTTAATTATTGACAAATCATGTATGGTTTATAAGGTTTTGAGACACAGGAAACCAAATTTTAATGTTTAGTTTTGTGTAGAATACTGACCAAGTTTAATATTTAATAACATCTTATTGCAACAGGATTGTGTTTTGCATAGTTAACACCATTTTAGGCAGTTGTGTCAGCTGTGGTCATGGTGATCTTACAAGAGTTCCTAGGGTGTGCTTTAATTATAAAAAAGATATATAAAGATTATATAAGGATTATAAAGATTAACACTTGTTTCACTGTGTTAAAAGAATATTTATTTCGTTCTTCTTGGTTTTTAAATTTCTGCTCTTGTTTTTTGTCTGAATGTTTGATTGCGTATTGGTTTTGATGAAAGATCTCTTCGTCCCCCAACTTTGACCTTTGGTGTCAAAGTCATTTTAATTTTTCTTTTACCATTTCTCGTGAGTCACTTTACTGCCAAGTTTTTAAAGTACCCTATATACTAAATTCCCCTTTCTTGGCCTCTGAAAATGGATGATTGTTAATGTTTTGCCAGTCAGGTACATCACACACACACACTGCATGAAACTCATGCAAAAATCCCAATTATGAATCTGTATAACTGTTGGGTAACAGTTGTCCAACACTACTGTTGCACAGTTCATTTGTCTATCAAGTAATTGGGAAACAGTGAGCACATGTACCATGTCATTGAGTAAAAAAGGGTAGCGAATGAATAAATAACTGACATAGCTGTCATATTGACCGCTACTATAATAAGGAATTTAATATTTATTTCAGTGGTTAATCCAGCCAAGTTAAAATATATTGTCACCAGATCTCTCATAATTATGCTCCTATGCCACCAAAAAAGAAGAGATAATAGACTGGTACCAACACACTACCATGTTGCCGAGGTTTTAGTAGAGACAGGCAAAATTCTGGAAACACCATCTGATGTAAAATCCTAGCAAGATTAAAAATTAGGAAGCTGAATGACAGTACAATTGCAGTTCCTCACAAGTAACTGCACAATCAGAGTGGGCATATGCCTAAAAGGAACAAAAAGACCTAAAATGAAAATCCAAAGACAAGTCCATAAAAGAGAAAATAGATCACAAAAACTAAGAAATCCAAAGAAATGACAATACTCACAAAAACACTCCTGCAATTTTCAATGATCCACTGCTGAGATTCTCTCACTGTCTCAATAAATAGTTAGAGACCCAGCAGCAGTGATGTCAGGGTGGTCCCACCTCCTGGGACTCCACCCACAATTTAAAGTCACATTTAAAGTTACAGTACACAATTACTAAATTATATACAAACATATTAGAATGTACAGTAAATAAAAACATGAAACTGAGTAATTCAAAAATCAATGAAATAATAATAATAATAATACTAATAAAATAAATACAAGCCAGGGAAAAAACTCTGGCTATATAGCGCAACATTCCCTACTTGGTGTAACCACTACAGTGCAGAAAAAGAAAAAAGACAAACTGCTGTAAACAAACAAAAGGAGCACTAAAGCTAAACATGCCCAGAAAGAATTGTTATGATTTAAAGTTATTCTTCAAGCAACATAATATTTTTTTCTATAGGAACTCTACCCAAAGCCTGCTGAACTTCCCTCATGTTCCAATACTGTCCTCATGTTCCATTATTTTCTGTCCCTGAAGTATTACTGACCAGTTTTGATGTACAGGTGAAATTTCTAGATTCTACCAGCAAATTTCAAAAAATGTACCCCTAGGAACCATACAAAAAAGAATCTCTCAAATAAAAATTCTTATAAAGAATGGACTTTAATCATCAGAAGACCACATTCTGCTTTAGCTTGTCTGTAGCTTACACATTTATGTGATTTAAAGCTGCCTATAATGTATCCAGGGCACAATTCAAATTGCGAACAATCTCTTATCAAGTGCAAGACTAGTTTGGGTTTCAATATTAGAATGTATCTCAGTAAAATCAGTCCAAATAGTCTAACGGTCTGCGATGGACTGGCGCCCAGTTTAGGGTTTGTTTCTGCCTTGCTCCCTGTGCTAGCTGGGATAGGATCCAGCAGAACCCTGCAACCATATCCAGGACTATGTGGGTTAGACAATGAATGACTGACTACTTTAACAGCAAAATCTGAAGTAACAGTAGATATAATGAAAATATATATTAGATATTATACACTATATTACATCCAAAACTAAATTATAAAACGATGATTAATACCACTTAAACTGAAAAAATACAAGTTACCTTGGGAATAATGGTTCAAGATATTTTAGAATTTGGTCCAAATTCATTAATACTGTTCTAAAACAAGTATGCTGGGTCTCTGCGAAACCTATTCTGTTTCCTTAATGTATGTTTGGAATTACATAGACTGGGATCTCCTGCCATATAGCTGCCTGAACTGGGTAATGAAACTCAGTGTCTATGTCAGTCAGTCAGTCATTATCCAACCCGCTATATCCTTACACAGGGTCACGGGAGTCTGCTGGAGCCAATCCCAGCCAACACAGGGCACAAGGCAGGAACAAATCCCTTGCAGGGTGCCAACCCACTGCATGGCACACACACACCCACACATCAAGCACACACTAGGGACAATTTAGGACTGCCAATGCACCTAACCTGCATTTCTTTGGACTGTGGTAGGAAACCAGAGCCCCGGAGGAAACCCACGCAGACAAGGGGAGAACATGCAAACTCCATGCAAGGAGGACCCAGGAAGCAAACCCAGGTCTCCTTACTGCGAGGTAGCAGTGCTACCCCAGTGTCTATGTTCCTGTCTTAATTGTAGCGTTGCTTAACTGTTTATATTATGTTCTCTTAGCATACTGACTGCATTTTGTTATTGAACAAACCTCACAATAAAAACAATGTTATTGATGGAATAATATTTGTAACGAACCTAGTACGTCAGATGATCTCTCCATCTACGTTATAGTTTTTGGCCACAAGGAAAATGAAGCTCTGCAACATCTATGATTTGGATATGTCACAGTTATCCATTTCTTGAATTCTCCACCCTTACAACACATGATTTATACATCTCTCCCCCTCTCCACATGAGGCAATGTTAAAGAATGCTACATTCATTTAAACCAGCATGTAAAGATCAGTGTTCTAAGTGTGGATTGCCATGCATATGTGAATCGCCAGCTGTATCACGGTATCAACATACAAGTGTGCATAGATGTAAACTGTAATGTGGTAGTCAGCATACTACCCTGAAGATAACCAGGGATGAATGGGTGATTGACAGCAAAATGTCACACTGTATTCCACAAACGTCTGGAATTTCTGTGTTACAGTTTACATGCCCAGGGGCATTGGATATATAGTGCCTTGCTGAAGATATTAGTAGAAATACTCTTGAAGATGATCAGAAACATTGGAAGAGAGAAAGTGACTTAAAAAACAGTGCCAGATTAGTTTCAGCAACTACTATTTATGAGGCGTTTTCTATGTCCATAACACTAGGAAAATTATTCTTTTGAAACTGTGGCTGTGAATGTTTCATTGTTAAATAAACATGCCCATTACTGTTATTTGGTGGGTGTGTCACTGTCTTTCGATCTCAGTGCACACTGCAGTATTATTCTTGATGTTGTTACGAAGTGACGACAATTCCATGCAGCTTTGCGTTTTCTTCTTCTTCTTTTCCTTCTTATTATCTTTGCTGTGAAGCGTTAGTGTTAGTATCAGAAAACTACAAAATATCATACTGAGCATCATTTTGCGGCTTGGGTTGCCATAAAATCATTACATCATTTATTCTCAAATGTAAACTTCTATTCTTTTTCAGAAGTTGGTGTAGGACACTTCATAGCTACTTCTCATGTTCTACTCTGAGGAAGGACAAATTGTTATCCTAGTCAGACATTTCGTGCAATTCCTAGGAATAACTCTGACATGCTTGATAAATATGGGCACACATCTCAATCCAGCAGAGAATTATAGCAGGACTTGAAAAAGGCTGTTCAGTCATGGTTCCCACATAACCTGACAAAGCTTGACCAGGTTTACAAAGAAGAATTGAGAAAGGTGCAGTATCCAGATGTGCAAAGCTAGTAGAGACTTCTGCACACAAACCCAATGCTGTCATGGTTGCCAAAGGTGCATCTACTGAATACTGACTTGAAGGGATACTTCCCTGATCAGTTGGTTTATGTTTTATATTTGTAATTAATTTAGACCACTTTGCAGAGATCTGTGTTCATTTTTACTGTAAAGAGTCATTTTTTGTTGATCAATGTCAAAAAAGCCAAATTAATCCACTGTGATTCAATGCTCATTAATAAATTGTGAAAACATCCAAGAGGGTGAATACTTTTTATAGGAACTGTAATCTTAAGAAAATAACTGAGACAGTACTGTAAAGTGTAGTAATAAAGGGGTAATGGTCATAAATAAGCTTTATTCTCACTTCATATCTGCTTATTTAGGTATACAGATTGCTTAATGAATACATCTTGCAAATTAACGTTGAACATAATGTCCTGAACTTCTTCATTCCTTTCATCTTTTCCCACTTCTTTGTGAGGTCCATGTGCTTAATCAAACTTTTTCAAACTGCTTTTCCTTTAGATCAATATCTCTACAAGCAGCCTATGAATCCTGGTCCTCATTAAACCTTATATATTCTGCCTTCTTCCTATTTATCTTCAATCTAAAACCCTTCTCCATTCTTATAACTTCCTCTTTTCTTGTGTTACACAATATAATGTCAAGAGCAAAAAGCCTGCACCAGGAAGATAGACCTTTTATCCATTGACTCAACAATCCATAACCAGATCAAAGAGGTAAGGACTTGAAGAAGACCTCTGGTGCAGACGTACTATAACTGGAACCTTGACTGTTACCCCAACATTGCTTTTAACTCAATTCCTCAGTACCTCATACATATTCTGGACAATACGCACATACTTCTCTGGTACTCCTTTCTCTCTCAGGTGTTGTCAGGCCAGACCAGTTTGTTGTTCATGTGAACCCTAGGTACTTGTAGCTCTATACAACTTTCATATTCTTCCCCTGCATGGTGACTGGTCTCAATGTCTCCTTGGCTTGTTGGACATCCACCACCATATCTTTTGTCTTGCTGACGTTGAAGACCAATCCCTCCACAATTTCCTGTACTCTGATTCATTTCCCTTGTTAATGCAGCCTATGATGGACAAGTCACCTGAAACTTTCTGTAGATGGCAATCACTGGTATTGTACTAGAAGTCTGTTCTTTAGAAATTAAACAGAAAGGGAGACAGAACAGTTCCCTGAGGTGCTCCAGTACTACACACAACCATTTCTGACACCCAGACCCTCAGCCTCATAAACTGCTGTCTGTTGGTCAGGTAGTTCATGATCCAGGAATATGCAGTCCTTTCTCTTTACCACAATGCTTCTCTAAAAGCTGTCTCAGTGCAAAGAAAATGTTTTGAACATCTTTCTAAAGTAAAATCTGATGAAAGACACCAAGGCAGCAGGGCTATACATTAATGATAGGAAAAGACATGAATCAAGAATGAGGTAAGAGCAGAAAGACCTTCTGGACTGTGTCCATTTTGGGATATTGTATCAGTGTTAGCTCCTACCATTTCTCACTTTTCAATCTCCAATTTTCATTCTGTATTTTTTCAGTCATAGTGGCAATTTGGAAAACTTGATGTGTAATTTTATTTGATAACTTAACATATTAATGCTTTGGATCTTCCTTGAGGCAAAATACCAATGACTGCTAACAGACTTAAAATTATTCAGGCATTTTTGTGTATGTGAATACTTTCCTGGGTGTCACTGTTAACTGAGATGTTTCCTTGTGGAAACAGTAAATCTATAGGGTAGAGGACAAAAAACAAAAAACTATTGTTGCTGTTCTGTTTTCAAGAGTCAGGTGCTAGGCATGATAAAAACTATTGGTGTCTCCGTTCACAGCAAATGTTGCAAGGTAGAAGGCTGTTCAGATAACACATTTTCACTATTTAGAGGTAACAATAAGCCTGAGTGTACATTTATGATAAGACTGGAATTACTGTATGTACTGATGCATAGAAATTAAAACTCTTAGCCAGAACAAAATTTCAGAAAACTCAGGGTACAATACTGAATGTTGAATATGTTTTTTAATTTATTTTTCTGCCCATTTGTTGTGGTTCCATTGCATAGGGCGTAAATTAAATAATTTCCCTTTTGATTTATGCATTTCAAGTCAGGTTGGATTGCTGCACCCACTACACAACAAAATGGCTTCGAATTCTGGTTGGCATCCCGTCAGGCAGACACACAGTCCACTCCCACCCCCTAGAAATGACCATCTATCTGCTGTAGCCAGGTGTTATACATTTCCATAGGGGCTCACAGATTTCACATTCTTGCCCCCATCCCAACTTCATGATCATCAGAGGCCTTTTGGGATGGATAGTATCATTGATGGTAGAAGATATCTGTAGTTTGTATTAGATTAGCATGAGTAGGCTGCTACATATTGGTAAACACATGGTCCTTGGAAAGCGAGAATACCCAATAGAATGCTGTGACTCTTCTGCCTTTATAGACAATTAGGAGGTTACTCCTTCCATGCTTAGTCTGCCACTAAGAACTTAGTAACTACCCATTCCACTAGCAGCAGATGCTACCTTATAGAAGAGCTTGTACACCCGAAGTCTATAGCCCCTTTCAGGTAGGTACTTCGTTGACTGGAATCTGATGGGACACATACCCCATAGCCTATGACTATTCTAGGCACACAACTCTGGCCAGTTTGAAGAGAGTAATTTCATTGCTATGATTTAGATGATACTGCCAGCCATTGCATTAGCACACTGCCTAATGTCTACAACTCATTGATACAAGCATACAAGTTGCTGTTACATTGTTCTAAAGTCGAATGCATGGCGGGAAATGAGCCTTTTACTTTATTGTGTTTATTCTATGAGTACCAAGTTTTAAGATCATACAGTTTTCAGACTGTATGTAGTAATGTAGTAACAAAGAAATTTAATAAAAACACAGAAGTCTGAAATTGAAACATCACAGAAAGAAATGTATTATTCTGTGTATTAAAATTTCTCATCAATTTTTTGTGACGTGTTTCTACTTTGAATATTAGTAAAATTTTAAAAATGAACTGTGGAATCTCTTGTACTATATGTTTTTTGCTTAAACCATTGCCTTATCAGTATCAGTACAGTTTGGAAACACAGCTACAATGCATGAAGCCCAAGACACCACTGTCAGGTCCTACATTCATTTTTATTTGTTTTTGTTTTGTTTGCTAGTATTCGCATACTGTTTTTCTTGATCCAAGATGGCTACCACATAATTGTAGTATTTGATACCCTTTTGTACAAATGTTTCTTGAGGAATCTTTTGCCAATATTTTACCTTTTTTCTTTCAATTATAAAAGCTGATTTTCATTAATATCTTCATTTTCTTTATTTATGCAACTCCATTTTTGCAGATCCCTTGACCGCGTTCAATGCATAAATAACATAACGGGCATTACCCTATAAATATGGCAGAGCTGACCATACACATTACCTCTCAGTGGACAAAACAACTTCAGGAGAAATGTTTGTGTCATTTAGCTTAATTCACAAGTAAACCCTTGGGGTAGGATTTTGGTTTTTGTTTTCGACTTTAATTTTATGTTTGACCCTCGAGTTTGCATCTTGTCCTTTTGTTCTTAGTAGACATAGTTTAGTTTTGATCTCACAGTTGTGTTCCTTGCAGTGCCCAGCCATGTTGTTTGTCCTTGTGTTTTTTAGAACTCACAATAATCTCTGAGGACTTCAATGTGTTTTTAACTCACATGACATAATTATGGGGCATAGTCTCATGGAATGTTGGTTGCGACTGTGTGGTAAGCCTGTTATTTCCCAAAACAGTTATTTATTTAGGGATTAGACTTTTTCCGGGACATTTTATCATGCTATAGGCAGTCATTTAGGGAACTACTTAAGCTGCATTTGAAGAATATCATATTGCTGGGTCGGTTGAGGTTGTTAATTTAGCTGTGTTGTGAATGAGCTATTAGCATGGCAGGGTTCTCTTTAGATGGAAAACCATAAAAATGTTGCTTTCTGATAGAAAAGACCAGGAGCTGGTAATGCCAAAATAACAGTCAAAAAAATAGCTGCGGTCAAAACATAAATTAAACCAAAACTAAAGGTGAACTAAGCCCAATACATAAATCAAAAATCAAAGTAGAAAATAACAAGCGAAAAGGGTTTTATCCTACAAAACCTTTTACAAAGCAAACTCCGATCTACTAACACCACATGTAATTGTTTTTTTTTTTTTTAAATCTCCTTGTGAACCTCTTGGAAAAGACAACATAACATGCAACTTCTAGCATCATGTGATGGCAATGGGGATACGTTCCTATGCAAAAAATGGCTCAGAAACCAAACGCAATCTACAAGATGAAATGATGCGATAATATATAAAAAATAATATTACTAAATGTCCAAACATACAAAATTAAGAGCTAAATTCAAAATCTTAAAAAATTGTAACCGGCAAGAAGTTTAGACTGGGAGATTAGTAATGGTATGGACTAAAGTTTAGTTTACAGTATCCAAATTAGTTATTAACAATGCAAACAATATCATGGCCAAATATAATTTCTTATCACGAGACTTAGCATTTACAAAATGCTAAGGAAATTAGCATTGTGTTAGTTATGCTAGTTAAGTAGGAAGTGTTCATGGTGTCCCCGTTAGAGTATGGGGTAAGGAAAGCTTGTCTAAGCTCTGTTTACTACTACTGTTAGCAGGTGGTGATGGCACATTTTAAGATTTGGCCCCACATGCCATTTTTCCATTAATTCTTATGTGTGCCTGTTGCTTCTAATATTCAATCTTATTTTTTAAGTATGTTAGTTTTTCATTTTTATATACAAGCTGGTTGTGACAATTAATAGGCATAATGCTTGACTCAAACTAAAACATTTTTTAAATCGTGCCGATATTGAAAAAAGTGAAAAAAACTCATGTATAATGACACATTTCACTATTGTTTTTCTTCTAGTCTGAGTCCAGTAGAGATGATCAAGAAAATTTTCCAAAGCGTTTTTCACAGAAAATATGCTGTGTTCACTGGTGACCTTGACTGACAAATATATTCTTGAAAATTCGCTCTGTGAAATTCGCCACCTTAGGTGAACATTTTTTTCCAAGTGCCCCATGATGCTTTGCAAGGCCAGTGTGACATAATACACCTCTATTAGCCATGCACAGAACTTTCATGCATGCTTAGTGTAAGATTGTTGCTGATAGGGCCATATATGAGTTGCAAGAATACAGGGAAATAAAAATTCCATTTCAGCTACTGAGATGTGCCTAAACCAAAGCTTTCTGGACCCTATCCACTGAAGCTCTTCGCAGTGGCATGCAATATCTTCACTAATTTCTAACTGCGTTCATTTCTTCCACTCGCAGTGTTTTCATTCACCAGGGCTTTTCAATTTCTGTATATGGGTTGTCAATGAACTTAGAAAGGCAAAAATGGTGCTGAAGCCACAGAGAGTGAGAAGCTCTGTCAGATTTCCATCCTACATGCATTAAAAAAAAAATAATTAAGAGTACTGCTCCAGCTATATAACACTTATTCCTGTGCAAAGTCAGTTTAGCACTGCATGGCTAATTATGCATGCAGACTAGCCATGTGTCCATCAACAATCTAAAAACAAGCCTTAGGCCTTGTTCACACGGGCGTTAAAATCGAGCGTTTTTTTTGCGTTCGTAGCGTCCGGTGAGCGCGGATCAAGCGCCGAGTGTTTTCTACACGTAGGAGTCAATGAGAGTGTTCACACGGGCTTTGGTGACGTGCGTTTGTCCGGCTGCGCGTTTATACGGCATCAAAAAAACGTTGCATGCAGCTTTTTCTTGGCGTTCAAAACCCAACGAACGCAAGGAAACCGCTTCTAGTTCGTTTTCTGCGCGTTTATTTTACGCTTCGGAGGACCGGATATATATATATAGTCTCTCTTCGGGGCTAACACCAAGTCGCATATTGGTTGATCGGCATGCAATGAGGCATTGTACCAGCTGCAGCAGACAATCAAAAGTGGAAACCGACATCCGACAGTAATTAAAAAACTTGCGCGGAAATTTTCGCATTTCTTCATAAAGCACAAAAAAACAGTCAGAGGATGAACCCAGTAGCGGCGGCGATTTTTTCTCTCCCTACGTCGCCGTATTAGGAGTATTTTTAAAACAAGAAGATTAATATCTAACATAGCAAAATGGTCCATATTGAAAGGAAGCACCTCAAATAAAACGACAAGGGCTTTCATATCCAGTTCCCGACACTGCCTCCACAGGTTAACACACAAACTACAATTTGGGCTGCAGGCTGGCGTTAGAAAGAGACAAACGAACGCCGGTGTAGAAGTCAATCGATCGCCACCACAAAATGCAACATAAACGTCTAGGACGTTCAGAGCAAGTTCGTTTATCCAAAAACTTAACGCCCGTGTGAACAAGGCCTTAAAGGAGTCCTTTTTCTCCTCCTCTTCTCATCAAAAAACACAAAACACGCTGTGAGAAATTAAAAACAAAAGATTTATTACTATTCACATGGAGATTTTTCTTCTTGATAGAAAATGAAAGTGTGAAACATTAGCACAGATACATATGAAACAAAAAAGATGTTCCTGCTCTCCCCGGACAATGGAACAAGCCATCTTAAACTGCCACTTTATGGCAAGACCAAAGTGTACCCAAGATTTAACTCTGGGAGCGCAATTATTGATATTATATTTATTTATTGCTATTTTGTGGCCATTTGTTCCATCTTTTTTTTGAAGTACAGTAATCCCTCGCTATATCGCGCTTCGACTTTCGCGGCTTCACTCTATCGCGGATTTTATATGAAAGCATAACTAAATATATAACGCGGATTTTTCGCTGCTTCGCGGGTTCTGCGGACAATGTGTCTTTTTACTTCCTGTATATGCTTCCTCAGTTGGTTTGCCCAGTTGATTTCATACAAGGGACGCTATTGGCGGATGGCTGAGAAGCTAACCAATCAGAGCACGCAGTTAAGTTCTCCTGACTGAGAAGCTAACCAATCAGAGCACGCAGGAGCTATGCAGTGTTAACCAGGAAGTCTCATCTCGCTCATTCAGCATCAACGTGCTTCGCTGTGTAAAGAGTTGTGCTCTTTAGTGTTTATCTTTGTGCATAGTCAAGCCCTTCATTATGGCTCCAAAACAATCTGCTACTGCTTCAGGTGCCGTGCCCAAGCGCAAGAAGAAGATGTTAACGATTGCCGAAAAGGTAAACGTTTTGGATTTGTTGAAGGCTACGATTCTTTTTATTTAAAAAGTAGGAAAGGAATATAAGATCTACGGCTGCAGCGTCCTTTTAACCAGGGTGCAAAACGAGTTGCAAGTGGATGTAATAAGGCAGTAGTCTGGATGGAATCTGCTTTAGGGATTTGGATTGAAGACTGCCAGAAGAAGAACAACGGCAGTGCTACACAATCGCCTGAAGTGGCTCCTTTACAAGGGCTGTAACGCTCTCCTTTGTTGTGCAGTAAAATTAAACTCATTGTTATCGGACAAGTCATCGTGTCATTGTTGGTGAGTAACCATAAATAATTAATACATTTACTGTATACTATTTTTCTTGCAATGTACGTATTTATTGCTGGTGACCTGTCTATTGTAATGGCTGTAACATATGTGATATCGGAGACACTCAATATCTTTAAAATAATATTTAGGTTTTACTGTATATAAACAGTGTGTGTTTATATACATAATTTCAATGAACCTAATATCTAAGAGAATACAAAGGGATTATGCTGTATAACGCTGCGGGGAATATTTATAAACAGTGCGGGAGAGTTTATAAGGGCTTAAAATATATAAAAATAACCATACAAACATATGGTTTCTACTTCGCGGATTTTCACCTATCGCGGGGGGGGTCTGGAACGCAACCCCCGCGATGGAGGAGGGATTACTGTACTCGTTTTGTCTGTTGGTCTCATGTACAACTCCGTGCGTAGAATTCATACTAAAACATGGAGTATAGACAAAAACAGAAATGTAGGTACGCACAAAAAAAAATTCAGATGTATAAAATTGTGCAGAAGCAAAGTTCCACACACTTCTCCTTTGTAAATCCCAATCAACGTGAATTTTAACGCACATGCATGCACCTATAGCCCCACCAAGACTCCTCACAGAATTTTGCATATTTGAATACACAAATCAGTATAAATAGCTGCTTCCATTCAGTGTTTTGTTAAAAGACAATGGTAAAAGGACCACTGAATGAGAAGTTTAGGTCCTACTCAGTGAAGTGGAGGCCAGGAAATTGTACTATTTGGTGGCTTAGGCAGTGATATGACCAAAAAAAAGGAAACTGATGGAGTGGCACTGAACATCGAAATATCAACATTAGTCTTGAAATTTCCACTTTACTCTTGTAGTTTATTTTGTCATTAGAGTAGAATATCAAAAATTTCATCTGAAAATTGATGTTTAATTTACTAGAGTTTCTCAAATCCCATCGCAACTAAAGTAGCACATTAAATGCTTCACATTCTGTGCTCCTAACCTAGTTGTTAATTGCTATGTGCTTCCTAAACTGGCTTTCTCTTACACTTTCAGGAGCGTGCAGGCAGTGATTGCCACACAGAATATATTATATTCATGATATTACAACTCTCTGAACATTTTAGAATATAAGATGTATACTCAATATAATTTCCATGATGCGCAAACCTGGATGGAATAATTTATTGCAGCTGTACTGTGTCTGTCAAATGTACCAACCCAATTTATACTCCCAAATTGGTGAGTGCTAGCACTCTGAACTTGAGCTATCACAGAATTGCTCATGGGCAAAAACCATGGCAAACAAATATGGAGGATGACAGTTAAGATCAACTTCTTGTAATACTCTGTGTATTATTGGGGTAGTGAAAAATAAAAGAGAAAAAAACTATATCTTTTAATTTAAGTTCTTCCACTTATTTCACATTGGCTCTTGGTTTAAGATCTGCTCATTTCTGATTGGCTTCTCTCTATGGTGCTTTCAGGGTACAATGAGAAAAACATTGTCATGCACATATCATCTATTGGATATCACTGTTTACATTGATACGTAAAATTGTTTTGATTGTATTGATAAACAAAATTTTAAATATTATTGATACGTAACAGTTAAAGCTTGCCTTTTCTCTTCAAAAATGTGCTAAGGAGTCTTGTCCTTATTCTTGGTAATCAGATAGCAAAATGGTATAATGATGCATCCAACTATGCAATACACAATTTCATCTACATGTTATCCGTCCCAAGAAAAAGGTGTGCAGATCATCATGGCAGACAATCTGTTCATGCCAGGTCATCCATAAAGCACCACAAACTGGTAGAAATAAACAATAGGGTTCAATGGAGTACACAATATACTTTCCTCCTTGAGGGCATGCAGGTGGTGTCAGAATGCTTCCACAAGAATGTATTGAAGATGGGAATCATTGATTTTGAAGGGCTGACTAATGTGGGCGAACAAAGACAGTCATATGCAGTCATGAGGATGATTTGAAGGAGGTGTACCAGGAGGAGCGGAGGCAGGTGACTGGAGGCTAGAAACCCCATAAAAAACTCAGAATGTGCTGGGTTAAGTTGAACAGTGATGTATCAGCAGTTTGATGATTTTAATGGAAAATGTTGATACAATGATTAAAGGCTCATCATTTAACTCAAAAGGAGTTTTTCTCTTCTTCTTGAATGTCATGTTTTAAGATTTTAAGATGTTAATTTCTATCTAAAACATTTGTGATTCTTGTCTAAATTAACAGTCATGCTCACCTCATTATGCAGTTAAGAAATATTTTCCATTCTGCAGTTTTATTTAACATTTATATTCATGTTGTATTTTTCTGTCCTCATTTCTTGCATCTATACTGTTAATTTGTTTTTCTTTTTCCTTTTCAACTACATGAATGCCTATTTTTATTGTGTATTACTATTTTAATGTTTAAATTATGTTTGATATTACAAGAATTGGAAAAATAGCAGTAACTGATTGTAAATTATGTTCTCAATTACCAGTATTAATCTTGTTCTAAAAATCTACCATATAAGTATTACATATGTTCATCATGCACATTTCAATTTCTTATTGTTTACTAAGTTACTGCTTTACAGTGATGTCTTTAGGAACTTTTAAAAGTCTTATTTGTGTATTGTTTTTTCCAAATACGGTTATTTTTTTCTAGTAAACAGTATTTTTATTTAATCTAGGTATTTCAAGAGGCTTTGTAACTTTCCATTTAGAAATATAAACATACATTTAGTACTTCACTAAAAAATGCAAATATAGCATTAAATGACTATTTTTTTTTTTTTATACAGTCAAACACTCAAAATGTACAGTCTGCTTCTGCTGATAAAACACAGGATGTTTATACCACTTCTGAATTAAGGAATCTGTTTTGAAAGTATTTGCCTCTGTTGAGGGGGAGTATTTGAAAGTGGCTAGTGTTTGCCACAGGGCAGACTAGTTAGGAAAACTTTCTTTGCAGTGCACACTAAATTATGTAATGGTATCTATGAAAACATTTCCGTATCTGAAATGCAACCCCTGGAAAAAATGTTACATAAAATAACAGGAATTGCACAGGCAGTAAGGCCACAAGTGCAGAAAAGCTCTGTACCAGTGTCAACTGTCAACACAGCAAGTTGTTAATAAGTTGTTGCTAAACAATTTTGATATAAAACACTGGTTTCTAGAAAATGTAAATTTGAAACACACCAGTCTTATGAACATTGTGAAATGTTCTTAGAGTTGGGAAAATAAAATTTTACATTACATTCTACAAATATTTGAAGATAAATTTCACTGTAATATATGTCTTTCTTACTACTGGCTCTCAATTTAAATTATGCCTTCAACATTTAAAGATTCATATAACCTCTGTTAACTTTCTAACAAAGTTGCTAGGCTTGTGAAATGTTTAACACTTGGTTGTATAAAACATAAGTGAGGCAAATATAAAACTGTTTGGTAGCTGTTGAATGTACAATAACTCCCTTTGAAATTACAGCTGTCATTATGTCATTGCAAAACAGAGAAGCAAGTGAACTACTTACCTGTCAGAACTGCATAAAGAAAATTTTCAGCTGAAATATTACTCTCAATGCTAGCTATGTTCCATGAAGCTAACAAGAAATGGACCCTGAATAAAACTTGACGTTAAATATCCATATCTGTTACTCTCAAGGAAAGTAAAAATCTTTAAAATATGAATCTTGTAGACCGGTTTCACTTTTAAACATGGATGTCAAGATATTTACAAAGGAACTAGTTAAGAGAACATAGAAAGTACTCCTCTCCATTATACTCACACAAACAAACCCACTTTTTAAAGAGCAGTGTGGTGTAGGATGCCTTTACACAGTAAAGCATGTATCATGTAATAGAGTATTATGAAGTATTTAATTTCTGGACACAAAAGTGCAACTTATTAGCTGCACTGTATATATTTGGTAACACATTGGATGTTTAGAAGTTAAAATTACATAGAAATTTAGATAATTATTCAAATTAAACATTTTAATTATTTGGACTAAACAGACAGGATTTCTCTCTCTGGTTTAGCTTCCACTTACCATTGTTATGTGTCTACTTTGTTTATGTCTTTTATTAATATTTTTAAATGTGTATGTTTCCATATTTTTATGCATTTTCTGCTATTTTGGTAATCATGTGCTACCTCATGGTAATCATGAAGCCCCAGGAAGCAAGACCCCCTTAATGCCACCGCTGTCGGTTCCTCCCTCTACCTTTATCTGGAGGCCAGAACAAGAGATTTAGCCAATGGTTCGTATTCCATTGTAAAACAGGGCTGAAAATATGTCAAAATGTGCTGTGTGGCCTCCAAAAGCCCCCAGAAAGTAGGCCAGAACTGTAACCCTACAGCCTGGAAAAGGTTCACTTTAATCTGGTCAGTCCCACAACTGTTATCTGCTGACTTCGGTCTGGCTAGGCTCAAAATGGGGAAAACTGGCTTAACAGTTCAAAATAATGAATTGTCCCAAAATATATCAAAATGCTCTAGAAGAGAGGGGATTATCCCAAACCCTGGCTTATAGGCAAAAAAATATACAAAAAATTTTAATAAATTAGGAAAAACAGAGCAAAAATGCTTAAAATAACAATATGGATGTGAATAAAAACTTTATATGAGACAAACAAGTTCTAATATGTATTCTGAAAGCAAAATTCAATGACAGAAGCAAAGTAAATATCAAACACAATAGAAATACTGACAGAGGTTCTTTACAATTCAATGAGCCACTGGATCTCTCACTCTGGCCTCCAGATAAAGGCAGAGGCAGGACCCTAAACCTATGATGTCAGGGTGGCCTTGTTTCCTGAGGCTCCACACTCAAAATTGGAGGCATATTTAAAAAGGCAGTACATAATAACAAAAATATTAAAATACATAAAAATATGAAAAAGAATAATTCTAAAATAAACCAAATAAAATCAAAATTGATACATAATTACAATTAGTTTGAAGAATTAACATTATTACAGTTAAAATACTACTCTAATTCTTACCTCTTTCAATGTTCTCTCCAAATATATAAATATGTGTTTAGTATATCGGAAAAATTCATAATAATATTTGGTTGCAAAAAAAAACCAAAAAAAACAAGGTAATCTTGCTTCTCCCAATTTTCACCTTAATTTCTGAGGGGCGAATGCTCAAACTCTGAGACTTGAGTATGAATTGAATTCAGTTCAAGTCAGCTTATTTTTTGCATTGCATTCTTGACTGAGTGCAAGAGCAGAATGCTGTGACAAGTGCTCACATAAAATGCAAGTATAAAATGAAAATATAAAATGCTTGTATAAATTTTAAAAATTACTAAATGCAGAATTAGTACACATAAAGAAACATATTTGAAACATCTAAAAACATGTTAGATGTTAAAGCACACCGAAAACAAAATATAAACTAATTAACATACATTGAAACCAACAGCATCTGTCCTTTACTTACTTGTTGAACTTGGGCCAGTTGACATCAAAATGCCCTGAAGCTACATCAGTATGATTTGCCAGAAAAAAACAGTCCGTCATTGTGTCCTCTTCATGTGCTTTACTCTGTATATGTGGACTCAGGTCAGAAATACAGAAATGTTTGTGACAATCACCTTATTATTATTAATATTATTTCCTATCTAGCTAATCCTTAGTATTTAATATGCCTTTATGCTTAAATTTTTACTGTTAGTGCTTGAAGTGGGCTGCACCAGTACTGACCTATTCCAGTTTCATCACAGATTTCATACATTTCTTAGCATACTGTATATATACAGTGTATATATATATATATATATATATATATATATATATATAGTGATAGATGGCCGGTCGTTCATCCCGGCCAATACCCCCACGCCGCCAGGTGGAGCACTCCCTGCAGCATGGAGGTGCCCCGAATGCCAGCAGGGAATTATGGACATTGGAGTTTTCCTTTACAGCCCTGCTGGATACCATGGGGGCCAGTAGAAGGCGCTGCAGGGAGGAGCAGTGACTATTTTCCCTACGCCCCGGAAGTACACATGGACAAGGGGAATAACGTGCTTCCGGGGTAAAGAAAAGTTTTTATCTGACTCAGAAGTGTTCCTAGTCACGTGGACAGAGAGGGCAAAACACTTCCGGGACAAGGACTATAAGACTCAGAGAGACACCAGAGCGTTGAGCTGAGCTGGGTGGTAGAGAGTTTATTGTGATTATTGTTATTGTATTAAATGAGTATTGTGGAGGAGAGGGTGCTTTGTGCACTGTACTGCGAGAATAAAGTCAACTATTGGACTTTTATTTGGTGTCTGACGTTTGATCGGAGGGTTGAAGGGAGCGCTACTGCCCCCTATCTGTCACTCTATATATATATATATATATATATATATATATATATATATA
>JANRMT010062825.1:26172224-26277487 GCA_026402145.1 Polypterus bichir lapradei | reverse complement strand
TATATATATATATATATATATATATATATATATATATATATATGTGTATATATAAATATACACACAGTATTTCTCCTCTTAACAGTTGGCTTTTGGTTGCTGATAAGAGGCCTGTGCAGCTCAAGTTATTTTTGCTACTTTTTTCAGCTGCAAAGGAGCAATTGATGCACATGTGAGTGAGAATAGCTAAAGACTCTTGTTTTTGCTTCATCACATGTGTAAGAGGTAGCGACAGCCAGCAGGACTGAAACTTAAGTACTTCATGGTCATAATCACCCCCTATACTAAAAAAATAACAAAAAAGAAAGAATTGTAAAAAAGAATAACATAAGTTATAAAGGGTGTGAAGGTAAAGTTGTAATTCTGAGAAGGGGACAGATTTAGACAATGATGTTTGCACTAGATGACAAGACAGAGCAAAACAGAGGTAAGGATGCTAACAGAAAAAAAAAAATGTTGCAACAGGGGTGAAGGTCCTGAGGCAGTTAAAAGTAACAGGGAGGACTTAGATTGCAATGGACTAATATTAAAGATTTTTGTGTGATTTTTATGTCACTTATGAGCAGAAGGCAGCAGAAGTTGTTGGGACAGGGAAGCACTATTTCTGTTTCCACTAGCTTAATTTGCTGCCAAAAACACTTTCTAAGGGTTTAAAATCTATTGTGTGAGTGATGAACTAATGCTGATTGATAACAGGTATTACCCTTTCTCTAATGGAAGATGTCTTTCTCTGAATGTAATATCTGTTATTTAGATTATTGCAGAGGACATGTATCAATCTCATCACGCTATAGGAGTGCATTTCTGACAATAACTTACATTGAATTCTAGTGGATGAGGCAATACATTTTCTAACAATTATCACTCAGTTTTTTTTACGATTTTAAGCTGTTTTGGAAACTCCACAATTCTTCTACCAGTTCTGAAATAAAGTTTGATTTACATTGCTTTGCCTGCAAGTTATCTGTGTAAAACAGAGCCTCAGAACATAATAAGTGGTACCAAGAACAGGGTGTTGCATAATGGGAGCAGCAACAATGCTATGTGCACAAAGTTTCTATTCCCTAGAATCCAACAAACCTTTAAGCTAAAGGGCTCCAATATGCCCTAGACATTTGCTCCTTTCTAACCTTTGAGAGGACTGTTAGGAAAATGTGCTAGGACTGTGGTGGGTGGGTACACTCTCCTCACTGCATTGTGGACTAGACTAGACATGTACAATAGTCTTTGTAAATATTGCTTTTGACAGGGTTGAAAATGATAATTTCTTCAAACAGTTGATCCTGGCTTGTACCTCGTTGAGTATCCTGCCACACATGGCCAATATGTGTCCAAGCCCAAGATGTTGTAATTCCTGTTTACTGTTGATGGTGAGATAATGCCATTTATTGAACTATGGAGAAGTGATGTTGAATGGTGTTTTGTTGTCTTGGCTCCTATGGTGACAGTGGTTTCCCCTTTATATTCTTTATTTTGTAGATCTTAACAAAATGTCTTAAATCCCATATATTTATCATTCTGTGGTCAGGGACTTTAGCACCTCCTCCCACCATCCCTTGTACATTTGTAACCTCTGGCAATTAAACAGAGTAGAGGAAAAGGTAGGAATTAAGTTACACATTAGTACGCATTACAGATAATATTTAAAAAAATGTTAAAGAAGCAGCATACAATATGAATGTTGGTGAACTATACCATTATGCCAGGAGCCGGGAATAGCGGGGGCACCGGCTACAGTAGAGCCTGACGCTACACCTACGGTACTAGAAAGCACAATTGAAATGTCTAAACTGCAGGTGATGTTCGCTGAACTCATACAAGATATAAAGAAAACCAAGAAGGCAAATGAGAAAGTAAGGGCAAAGGCACATGAGAGGCTGAAACAAGAGTTGCTGGAATTGAAACAGGAATGGCAGCAAGCAAACGAAACGCAGCGGCAAGAGTTGCAACAAGCAAACGAAACGCAGCGGCTGATGCTGCAACAGGCAAATGAAAGGCTGCAACAAGAAATCCAGTGGAGATGCAACAGGTGCTGGGTAAAATTGAAACGCTTACTAATCAATTGGAGGATCTCAAGGAGACATTTACGACTAGCATTGCGTAGAATTTCGAAATGAAACCTGCCCAACTTTTGTAAGGAAGCTGTAAGGAATAAGCCTGCCAAATTTCAGCCTTCTACCTACACGGGAAGATGGAGAATTAGTGATGAGTCAGTCAGTCAGTCAGTCAGTCAGTCAGTCAGTGAGTGAGTCAGTGAGGGCTTTGCCGTTTATTAGTATAGATAACTTCTTGCCTATGATTAAATCTTGCAAATACGATGCTATTGCTATTTCTGACCATGCACCTATGATCTTGAAGCTAAAATTACTAAGCCCCATACACTTACCCCGCAGATGGCGCCTCAATCCGCTTCTATTAGCTGGCGAGAATTGTACGGAATTTATATCCAAACAAATCAAATTCTTTATAGAGACAAATACATCACCCGAGATCTCTGCAAGAATACTCTGGGAAACTCTTAAGGCCTTCTTAAGAGGACAGATTATCCCATATCTTTCCCACAGAAATAAATCCGAAGCCAAGAAAGTAGCAGAGATAAAAAGCGAAATTACTAAAATAGATGAAGAACACGCCAGACTACCAAGCAAGACTCTACATAGGAGGCAGGCTCTACATTCGGAATTAAACCTCTTGACAACTAAAGAAACTGATCAACTAATCTACAAATCCAGACATCATTATTATGAACATGGAGAGACAGCTAATAAGCTTTTAGCTCAACAAATTCACAAGCAAGAAGTGCGCAACGCAATCTTGGTAATCGCCAACACGAATGGAGATAAAATCGTCGAACACAAAAATATAATGCACACTTTCAGAGACTACTATAAATCCCTATATACTACTGAGTTTAAAGAAGACAATACACAATCTAATACATTTCTGGATACATTACAGATACCACAAATAGACGCTTTTAGTGCGGAGGAACTTGATAAACCTCTGCCGTTATCAGAATTACTAGATGCTATAAAGTCACTTCAAGGCGGGAAAGCAGCAGGCCCTGATGGCTACCCTGCAGAATTTTACAAGAAATTCTCCGCCCAGCTAGCTCCCGTCCTATTAGCAACATTTACAGAAGCCAGAGATAACCAATCTCTTCCTCAAACCTTTTGCCAAGCACTAATCACGGTTTTTCCAAAACAAAATAAGGACTTATCACAATGTGCATCATACAGACCAATTTCACTTCTGAATAACGACGTTAAAATACTCTCTAAAATCATAGCTAGAAGGATGAAGAAAGTGCTCCCCTCGGCAATATCACAAGACCAAACTGGATTTATTAGAGGCCGATACTTATTTTCAAATCTTCGACGCCTGTTTAATGTAATATACTCACCAACTAAATCAAACACCCCAGAAATATTATTATCATTGGATGCAGAAAAAGCATTTGACATAATTGAATGGAAATACCTTTTTACTACATTGGAGAAGTTTGGGTTTGGCCTGAACATTTGTGCATGGATTAAAATTACTGTATACTAACCCAGAAGCTTCAGTTTGCATCAACAACATTTGCTCAGACTACTTTAAACTAGAACGTGGCACTAGACAAGGATGCCCCTTGTCACCGCTGCTGTTTGCGATTGCCATTGAACCACTGGCAATACATTGTCGAAATACCGATCAGATAAAGGGGATTAGCAGAGAAGGACTGGAACAGAAAACCTCATTATATGCAGATGATATGGTATTGTATATATCGGACCCAGAAAATTCTGTGCCTGCAGTTTTAACAGCACTCACAGAATTTCAAAAGATATCTGGTCTCAGAATTAATCTGAATAAAAGTGTACTCTTTCCAGTGAATTCTCAAGCATATAATATTAGATTAGATACCCTACCTTTTATCATTGCAAAACAGTTTAAATACCTAGGGGTAAACATAAAGCTCTATATCAACAAAACTTCACCGTCTGCATGGAAAAAATTAAACAAGACTTGCATAGATGGTCAACCCTTCATCTCACTCTAGCTGGAAGAATTAACACTGTTAAGATGAATATTCTTCCTAAGCTCCTTTTTTATTTCAGAACATTCCAATATACATTAATAAATCATTTTTTAGGCAATTAGATTCAACAATAACCTCATTTATTTGGAATTCAAAACATCCACGCATCAAAAGAGCGACCCTACAAAGACAAAAGGCAGAAGGCGGCATGGCTCTACCTACTGTAACTTCCAGTTTTATTACTGGGCAGCAAATATACAGGCGATAAGAACCTGGACACAAATAGAAGAACATACACAGGCATGGACCGCCATAGAAGTAAAATCCTGCAGTACTTCTTTGTATTCCTTGCTCTTTGCTCCAATAAATACACATTATTGGCAATATACAAATAATCCAATTGTGCTCCACTCACTTAGAATCTGGAACCAATGTAGAAAGCATTTTAAGACGGAGAAGCTTCTATCTGTGGCACCTCTGCAAGAGAACCACCTCTTTCAACCTTCACAAACATATGCAGTTTTTTAATATCTGGAAAAAATTTAGAATTAACTTGCTTAGAGATCTTTATATAGACAACGTCTTTGCATCCTATGAACAATTACATTCCAAATTTAACATCCAAGCTACACATTTCTTTCACTATCTTCAAATAAGGAACTTTGTTAAACAGAACCTTCCAGATTTTCCTCATCTTGCACCCTCATCCATGCTGGAAAAAATATTGCTCAATCACAAGGACAATCCCTCCCTTTCAAAGATCCAAGAGGACACTGGGAAAAAGATCTCTCAATTAATATATCAGAAAAGGTGTGGAAAGTAGCAATGCAAAGAATTCACTCGAGCTCCATATGCGCAAAGCATACAATTATACAACTTAAAATTATTTATCGAGCACATCTGTCTCGACTAAAACTCTTCAAAATGTTTCCAGGGCATGATCCAACCTGCGAACGCTGCAACCAAGTCCCATCCTCACTGAGTCACATGTTCTGGGCCTGCACCAAATTAACATTATTCTGGACAAAAATTTTTAATTACCTCTCAGACAGCCTTAAACTCACAATCCCTCCTAACCCATTAACAGCTGTGTTTGGTGTTCTTCCAGAGGGGCTTAAAGTGGAGAAAGACAAACAAATTGTGATTGCATTCACTACACTTTTGGCACACAGACTTATTCTGATAAACTGGAAGAACCCAAACTCTCCTCTTTTAAGTCAGTGGGAAACCGATGTGTTATATTTGAAATTGGAAAAAATCAAATACTCAGTTAGAGGATCCGTACAGACTTTTTTCAAAACATGGCAGGATCTAATCAGTAATATTTTAAAATAAGTTCATGAAGCACAGAGAATTTATTAATTTAGGTATGTTTAAAAGCCGTAAAATTTTTACACCGTTTGACTTGCTCTCTCTCTCAAGGGTGGGGATCGATCTGTTCTTAACTCAATTTTTCTTTTTGTAAAAACTTGATTGCTTTGTATGGATTGCAATAAAATTAATAAAAAAAAAAAACTATACCATTTTGGCCTAAGTAGAAGTATATCTTATGTCTACATGGCCATTGAATGGACTATTAAAAAAGGCCACCTGCCTGTCTCAATATGGCTACCAGGTTGAGTTACCTTCATCATGGCCTTCTCTTCATGGCCAAATGGTGAGAGAGAGAGTGAGGTAAAGGCAAGGTGACCAACTTTTTACCATTCTTACCACAAAATACAAACCAATTGGCTGTTGTGATAGAGAACAGACCCCAATTCAAAACCAATCATAAATAGCCATACTTCAGACCATTAGAATTAGTTTACCTGACTCTTCCTGGGGCAGTTACCAATGAAAGCGCTCAAGTACAACTCATCAACCAGTTACTTTGTTTAGGTAGTTTATGGCTTTACTGCCAGGAATGTCTTATTAACTCTTATAGGTTCTTGTTAGTTCAAGTCACCTTTTTTAAGCTGGTTTGATACATGCTGAATTCTCCCATAACTCACCATAAATTTCCTAACCTGAGTCAAAACACCTTGGGGGGTGGGGGGCAGGGACGGGGACAGGACAGGTTGGTTAGTTAAACATCAAAGCATGGCTTTTCCTGAAACTCTATCTAATGTAACATTTGCTTTGTCTAGCTTACAAATATTTATGGATTTTTATGCTAGATATCACTCTACCACAAAGGGATTAATAACAAAATCCACGAAGATATATGCACAGCTTCTTACCTGTTGATTTGGGGTGTGATTAGGTACAAAAACCATAAGGGGTTTTCCCGGCTTGAACCAATTTACTTATGATGACCTGGTGCTTTTGGTTAATGGGATCCAATAGTTTGCCATACAGGGATGTACAGATGCAGATGAAGAGTAGTACACACCGCGGGAGGCATACAACTTAAAAATTCTACATTTTAATTTAAAAATAGTTTTCTTTGTAGTGTGTGATTTTGGGACTGTGTGGAGGCTATCTTGCACCCTGCTGCCTCACAGGTGGATATATGTAGATTGAAAAAATGAGAGAGGGGATTTTTTTTAACATTTCCATTTTGTATACCTTGCTAAAGCAGAACAATAGTTTTTAAAGTCCTTTCCTGACTGTCAAACAGAATACACCCATTAACGTCCATGGTCTCCACTTATACCTACACTGATAAAAGATGTCCCTTTTGAAAGGGTGGGGATGGATACTGTGGACCCATTGCCCAGGAGTAAACATGGTTGCAAGTACAAACTAGTAATATTAAATTATGTAATAAGAGATCCAGAGATGGTCACATGATGCAAGGTAAACTTGGCCAGTGTTTTGAAAGTATTGGCTAAGGTTTTCATTTGAATTGAGAGAATCTGGACCAATCAGAGTACGCCTTTTATTTCGAAGATCTTAAGAGAGTTGTATACAATCACTTGCTATTAAGAAGTCAACCACTACTGTCTATCGCACAAAAACCAATGGTCTAAACGAAAGATTAAATAATCTTTGATTACATGCATTGCTTATGTATACTGTTTTACCATTTTTTACGTATACAGTGAGGGAGTGACCAAGGGCATCTACTAGTCTCAGTACATTTGTATTACTTGACCTGATGCTTTTAAGGGAGAGCATTGAAAGACAGTTTTCTAGATGACCATGAGCCCAGATTAAGCACTGAAGTTGTAAGTGTGCATGAAAAATCGAAGTCCTCAGATTCATTCTGGGGCTACCACTGTGGCTGCAGGTTTTCATTCCAGTCAGTTTCACAGATCAATGGGTCAGCCTTACTTGTAATTGACCACATTGTGTAATTAGCTAAGTCTTTCCTTCTCTTATTCTACATTCAGAACAATTTGGTAGTATGATATTTACATGTAAAAGATATTCAGAAATTTCTCCTGCTAATGTTTTTTGGTGCTGACACTGATTTCAATTCATCACAGTTACCATAAGGGGATCTACAGAAACTGTAAACACTTGAATTTTAAATGTTATTTTACATCAAGGATACAAACATTTTCAAAACATTGTAGTAGAAAGGCAATGTAGCATTAAATAGCTTCGGACAAATGCATGATTTTGTGATATTTTACTTTCTTATTTATAAAAACATTCCACCGATGACAGCCACTGCATATATACAAGTGAACAGAAATTTATTTTTATCTCAGCATAAAGAGGGCTACGAAATTGGTGATAAATTGTATTACTTCCAGTGTCCTTCTGTTGTCATAGGCATATCTCAGAAACATGGAAGAATGGTTTTCTGAAATCAAAACCTTTGCTGCTTTAAATGGGATATATTTATTAAGTTTTAAGGCTTTTTTCCATATTTGGACTAGTGCCCTGCAGACTCCATTTTGAAAACAAGAAGAAAGGCATTGTAATTTTAAATGCTTACTTAAGAATACAACTTCAGATGGCAAATTAATGTATTCCATGATTGAAAAACAAATTAATTTGAAAATTAAAATGCCAATCCTATCCCTTAATATGAAACCCACTGGAATATTTCTGTCCAGTTTTTGCTTTTGACATGCCATTTACAGTCATCTGCTTCCTAATGATTGTTATTAGAAGTCCAGTGTCTGATGCCCACACACTACTGCAGATTTAATCACCCCCTATCAATTACGTATTCTTTTAATTTTTGAACTTTTCAGATTACATTAATAATTATCCAGATGATATCTAACTAGGACCATTAATTATTCTAAAAATGTAAAAAATAGTGCCATAAATTATTTTTAAGCGAGATAACCTGGGTACACAAAACGGTGTTCCTGTGGCCTAGTGATTAGATGTTGGATGAAGAATGGCCACAAAGCACACTTCTCAATATTTACCCTTTTGTTGTTCTGATGCATTTCTGGAAGACTGACTACCTGTGTGTTTTGTTGGGCCTCAAACATTTTGATCTCTGAAGCCCTTTTTAGATTCTGGCTCAAATTGGTCTTATAGAAAAACTGGTTTCTTCTAATAAACTTGACATAACGTGCCTAGAATTACTGTATATGTAGGCTTCAGTGAAAGCGCACCCTAAAACAGATCTGCTCAGTTATAGTCCTGGAACTCCACAGTGGCTGCAGGTCTCTTAATTAGAACATGTTTTGTTTACTGATAATGCAATATTTTTCGGGGCTTTTGTTTTAGTTCACTTACTTGTTACAACTAAGAACATTTAATTGCCTTTTTTAGTTTTAAATTGCTGCATTTAGGTTTTAATCAATGCCTCTTTTCTTTACCAACCATCAGTTAATAATGAGGTGCAAATGACAAAAGAACCACCAGCTCTCCCCCTAATGTACTTCCATTTAATCCTGTGTACATATATCATGAAGTATCTGTGCTAATAAAATGTGAGAGAGAAGGGAAGGGTCACAAAAAATATGGGTAACGTTCTCAAAAAATAAAAATATATAAAGTTTTTGTCTCAAAAGAATGAAAGCACTAACAAGCTTAAATAATTATAATTTCATTATCTGTTGGATCTGGCTTCTAATTACAAAACTGTTTGGAACAAAAACCTGCTGCCACTGCCGACCTCCAGGCCAGTAATTGAGTACCCCTGCCCTAAACTCACATCTGCTGACAATAAAAGACAAAAAGTTAAAAGAATATATTTTCTTCTGTTCAGATGTTTAACTTTATAGTGTCCAAAAACATTTGGATTTAGAAAGAAACACAAAAATCAGAACCAGCTCAGATTTTAATTAATAAAAAAAGCTTTATAATTGAAGCTAAAATGAATCTAGGCATACCAACCTGTCTGATCATCAATCAAGATGAATTAAAAGTAGAATAAATATTCACTGATACCATCCTTAGTAATCAAGGCTGTCTTTGAAGGTCACAATCTAGCTCTCCAATTTCAAGGTAAATTTCCCAGCAGAGATTTTATTAAGGGTCAATTATGAGGCTATATATTTTCCTGAACCTTAGTGTTAAGAATTTCATGTTGAAGAAAACTGAGAAATGAAACACATGTAAAGTGAATGCAATATTAAAAGCTACTAAGGTAAAAAATATATATATGAATTATGCTTCATCAAAAAAAACCCAAAAAACCTGGATACAATAAAATTTTGAAAAAATACAATCAATGCATTAATACATAATTTCTACAATAGAAGCAACAGATTACATTTTGAGGAAGTTTCCCTGAATTAGGTGATAATGAAAGTGTCCCTGAGCCATCAGTGCTGGGAAGCACATCAATTTAATAAATGACCTTCATAAAATGTGATTCCAAAGCTGGTCCTTATGCTATAGTCGTAAAATATTGAAGTGAGGCAGAAATCAAACTCGAGTTTCTCCGACACTCTGTCACTCGATCAACTTCCTTTTGTTGATTATATCATTGTTTAAACCAACAAACAGTACATTTTTCCTTGCCTCCACTTGGTATTCGCTGAAATTCTTCTATTTTCTCTCGTGCTTTTCCCATTGTCTTTTCAAAGAAGGCTGAGCTTAAGGGCTATTTATATTGATTTGCATATTCAAAGAGGCGTAATTGTGGGAGGAGTTGGGGCGGGATAGCAGGTGCATGCACATGTGTTACTTTTCACGCTGACCGGGATTTATGTAGTGAAAGAACGTGGAAGTTTGCTTACACACAGATTTATGCATCTGGAATTTTTTGTGCATAAGCACATTTCCGCTTTTGTCCATAAGCAATGTTATAGTGTGAATTCTACAGACGGCGTTATACAGCGAGCGGAAGCAGAGAGCGGATCAGCGAGCGGAAGCAGAGAGCAGCGGCGTCTCCCACAGGCACGTAGCCCTTCGCAAGCACCCGAGCAAGTTCACCTGAGGTAAAGCCGGCAGCTGACCAGTAGAAATAACCGGCAGTGAAAAATTAAAGTCGATCGCTCAGCGGGTGGTGGAAACTTAAAGCGACGGTGATTCAGCTGAACACGGAAAGCGCCGAAGCACCTATAAAAACGGCAAAGATGACTTCAACACTTAATGTAAGTTCTATCTGCTCTCTGCCCATCGAGGGCACGTTTATATGTTGTGTGTCCTGCAGTATGTACAGCTCAGGTTTTCCGGCCGACAGTGCAGATAGCTTCACCTGCCAAAAATGTTTAGTTAATTTAGAGTTGGTTGGGAAAATACGCGAATTGAAGGACCGCGTTAGGAATCTGATAGCGATTAGGCAAACCGAAAATTGGATCGACTCGGTTTGTTTAGACAATTCGGCTACTTCTGATTCGGCCTCAGTCTCTCCAGGTCCCACTGTAGTCAGTACGCGGCCGAAATCAGCAGCACCAATTCTGCCACAGGGCGAGTGGGTAACAGTAAGACGGGGGCCTAAGAATCCAAAATTTTGTCCCCCAGCACCCAGGTCACCAATTCGGACCCAGAACAGGTTCTCGGCTCTCCGCAGCGCGCCTGTGGAAACTGAGAATAAGAAAGTGCTCATAATTGGCGATTCCATAGTGCGGAATGTTAGAATTCCAAAATATGTTAAACCAGCAGTTAATGTTAAGTGCCTCGCAGGGGGTCAAGATTTCTGGCATAGAGGCCGCATTGGACCGTGTCGCTGACGATGAAGTATCTACCTTATTGCTGCATGTCGGCACTAATGATATTTATTTACAGCAATCTGAGGTATTAAAGCGGAACTTCATCTCTCTATGCACCAAAGCTAAAACAAAATGTCGGAATTTAATTGTATCTGGTCCCTTACCAAGATTATATAGAGGGGATGTAATTTATAGCAGATTGCATTCCTTTCACTGCTGGCTAGAAACCTGGTGTGCAAATAAAAGCATAGCATTTGTGAACAATTGGGATGATTTTTGGGAAAGGCCTGGATTTTTCAGAAGAGATGGTCTTCATCCTAACTGGAGGGGATCTTATGTATTATCCCAAAATATGGCAGCAAAACTGCCTGGTTGACTGATTAGAGCACCATCCAGGCCGCAGTCATGTGATCTTAAATCACAGGCTGTTGTTTATCCCACCTGTTATTTTCCTGAAGCTGTTATCCCCCTGTTGTGGGGCATCCAGTAAATTTAGTCTTGATACAAACCTTAAATTAATTGATAACCAAAAAATAAGGTGTATAATTAGACCAAGGGATAAAACCAGACCCTCCACCAGGGGCATCTGTAATAGAAATTTACTTCAAATTAAAACAAAAAATATATCACCAGTTCAGAAAGAACCATGCAGTTTTAAATGCTGTTTATTGAACATTCGCTCTCTTGGCACTAAAGCTGTTTTGGTAAATGATATTATATTAAGTACAAAATCTGATCTGTGTCTTCTCACTGAAACCTGGCTTAGTAAATATGACACTGTTCCCTTAGCAGAGGCGTCACCAGATGGATACTCGTTCCTTCATAAGTCTAGAGATTCTGGTCGAGGAGGAGGCCTTGGAATAATTCATTGTAATAAAATGCAAATCACTTCTAAAAATTTAGGCAACTTTACATCCTTCGAGGTATTCATTTTAAATATTAAAACAGATTCCAACACAATTATAGTGCTAGTCTACAGACCACCAGGGCCATATTCATTGTTCATGACTGAATTTAGCAACCTTCTGTCTGATTTGGCCATAAATTATGATCACGTAGTTCTGATGGGGGATTTTAATGTACACATTGATGTGGAAACTGACACTTTTAGCAAATGTTTTACTTATTTGTTAAATTCAGTAGGATTTTGTCAGATTGTCAAAGGTCCAACTCATAATCATAACCACACATTAGATTTAATTATAACTTACAAAGTTGAAATTCAAAATTTAAATATTACTCCATTAAATGTAGTTATTTCTGATCACTTCTTAATTACATTTGATTTAGTTCTGCCCATGCCAACGCACTCACAGATTAAAACAAAGACAGTGCGACATCTAGATTGTAATTCTGCTTCAAAATTTATAGATACCTTGAGTAAGTCGAGTGTAATTGTGGAAAACCATTTAGATCAGTTAACATCAAATGTAAACATGGAAAACAATTTAGATCAGCTAATATCACATTATAATGTGACCTTGAGAGATGCTCTGGACACAGTGGCTCCCCTTAAAACAAAAGTGATCAAAGCGCATAGAAACTCTCCCTGGTTTAATGAAAATACTCGAGCTCTTAAATTAGAGTGTCAAAAACTGGAGCGCAGATGGAGAACAACAAATCTACATGTCTTTCAAATTGCATGGACAGAGAGTGTTAATAAATATAAAAAAGCCCTCTTTAAAGCTCGCTCAGAATACTATTCTACATTAATAGATAGCAATAATAAAAATCCTCGGGTACTGTTTAGAACAGTGGCTAAATTAACAAATGGCAATTCAGATCAACAGTGCAAAATACCAACAGATATTAGCAGTACAGACTTCATGAACTTCTTCAATGAGAAAATTAAAAATATAAGATCCCAGATCTCAGCATCACAGTACAAACCAAATACTAGCTTAGCAGACCCTGCCGCATATTGCATTCAGCACTTTAGTAATTTTAATCCTGTAACTGAGCAGGAAGTCTTAATTTTAATTACTAAAATGAAGCCCTCTACTTGTTCCCTAGATCCAGTGCCAACAAAACTAGTAAAAAGTGCAATGGATGTTCTTGCAGCACCTATTCTAACCGTTATCAATAGTTCATTACTGCATGGCACAGTACCTGATGCACTAAAAGTGTCAGTCATTAAACCTTTACTTAAAAAGTCAAACCTAGACCCACACATACTAAATAATTATAGGCCTATTTCAAATTTACCATTTCTCTCTAAAATACTAGAAAAAGTAGTCGCCAGACAGCTTCAGTCACACCTTAAGCATTACAATTTATTTGAGAAATTCCAGTCTGGTTTTCGCACTGGTCATAGTACAGAAACTGCACTAACACGGGTTGTAAATGACATTCTGATATCCTCTGATGAAGGAAACTCCACTGTAATTATGTTATTAGACTTAAGTGCAGCATTTGACACCATTGACCAATCTATTTTACTGCACAGGCTAGAAAATGATGTTGGTCTTACAGGCCCCGTGCTCGCTTGGTTCAGTTCTTATTTATCAAATCGATTCCAATATGTACAGAAATGTGCTGACAGTACTCCATCATTATACACAGAAGTTCAATATGGTGTCCCACAGGGCTCAGTACTGGGACCTTTACTGTTTTCACTTTACATGCTTCCACTGGGATCTCTCATTAGGAAACATAATGTTAATTTTCACTCGTATGCAGATGACACCCAGTTATACCTTTCATTTAAATCAAATTAAGTTTCTCCGATGTTGTCTTTAAGTAGTTGTGTTAGTGAATTAAAGGAGTGGATGAATGAGAACTACTTGTCTTTAAATACAGATAAAACAGAGATGTTAATTTTTGGAGGGAATGAAGCTGATCACAGCAATATTTTGTCGACAATATTTTTAACTCCCCAATTCCCAATTAATTTTACTGAATCAGCCCGCAATCTAGGAGTTATCTTTGATTCTAGCATGTCATTTAAAGCACATATTACAAAGTTGTCCAAAACATGTTTCTTCCATCTTAAAAATGTTAGGAAATTAAGGCGCTTTCTAAATAAACAGGATTGTGAGAAATTAATTCATGCATTTATCTCTAGTAGGATTGACTACTGCAATGCGGTGTTCACTGGCTGTTCAAACTGTTCTTTATACAGCCTCCAGTTAATCCAAAATGCAGCTGCAAGAATTATTACAAGAACAAGAAAATATGAACACATAACTCCAGTTCTTAAATCCTTACACTGGCTCCCGGTTAAGTTTAGGGCAGATTTCAAAATCCTCCTTTTAACATATAAAGCATTAAATGGCCAAGGTCCAGCTTACTTGTCTGAACTTATCATGACTTACAAACCTGAGCGCACATTAAGATCTCAAGATGCCGGTCTGCTTATGATTCTAAGGATTAATAAAATAACAGTGGGAGGTCAAGCTTTTAGTTACAGGGCCCCTAAACTGTGGAATGGTCTTCCTGCTTCTATAAGAGATGCCCCTTCGGTCCCAGCCTTTAAATCCCGGCTGAAGACTCACTACTTCAGTTTAGCATATCCTGACTAGAGCTGCTGATTAATTGTACATACTGCATCTCTGTTGTTAGTCATTAGCACTAAAACATAAGTAACATGATAATTATAATTGAATACTAACCCTCACGTGTTCTTTTTCTGTTCTCGGTACTCAAATGTGGCAATTGGTGCCACGGCCCATCTGCCAAGTTGTTTGCCTGCCCATGGTAAAGTCATCCCTGGTGGAGGATCACAGGAATCATGGGAAAGAGGGGCCCTTTCATCGGATTGGCTGGCCGAGCAACATTTCAGCCGTGGAATGGCCAAATGGGGAGGCAGCTTGATGGATGAGGTCTCCAGCACTCTAAAAATATCAAAATCTTATTATGTGATATCATCTACTGTTAAATTCTGCTCTGTACTTCTAAAATTTGTATTATTATGCTGTATTAAGGATTTGTTCTGTTCTGTATACTTGTATTGAACCCCTTCTTTTGACACCCACTGCACGCCCAACCTACCTGGAAAGGGGTCTCTCTTTGAACTGCCTTTCCCGAGGTTTCTTCCATTTTTCCCTACAAGGTTTTTTTGGGAGTTTTTCCTTGTCTTCTTAGAGAGTCAAGGCTGTCAAGAGGCAGGGCCTGTTAAAGCCCATTGTGGCACTTCCTGTGTGATTTTGGGCTATACAAAAATAAACTGTATTGTATTGTATACATGAGGCCCCCTGGAATCAACCTAGCCAATTTTTTCTAGACTTTTTGTAGCACTGCTATTTCCTTTTTATGCTTTGCTACATACAACTCCAATTCACTTGCTTTAGTTTTGCTACTTCTAATATTAAGATGAGCTATTTTTAATGGGCTATTTATTTTACTTTTGCATTTAAATGTTGGATTAGAATTTACATTACTATGCATTTTTACACTATTGTTTGTTCCTTCATATGTAGTTCTAAACTTGGCCTGTCCTAAACTCCCTGCCCCCCTATATTCTAATCCCTGAGCTCAAAGATGCTGGATCAGCTGGCATCTTCTGCAGATGTAACCCTCAAAAAAGAATGCCTCCTCCAATCCATCATCTAAAAAGTCCAACATCCAAGAGGACTTGCATTGCACTGGCCTCTATTAAAATTTGACTTTGAATTACTAAAACTGCTCAGTGTTTTTAATTAAAATTAAATGACTTAACGTAAAGTGGTAAAACTAACAAAAATTAAGCCAAACTTTTTGATTAAAGAACAGCTACAGTTATTTTACAGCTTCTGACCCCTTACGCTCCTGTAATATTCCCCTGCTGGATTGCTGGCTGTTTGTCCTTCTGTGAGGCAAACTTTACTTTTCTTTGCTATCTTAAATTTGTGCTCCTCTTATTCCTTACTTAAAAGCTCTCCACTCACACTGTATTTCTTCATAGTAATGAGCCCTTATGCTGTTTCCCTCTTAACTGTTCTGTATTTCTGCGTGCTCAGTTTAGTTAATTTCTCAAAGACTTGTCTGCTCCTAAATCAAATCAGCACCTAGTCGCCTGCCCATGTACCAAAGAACCCTTCTCTTTACTGCTCTGAAGCCAGCCACTGCCTTTTTTTCCCTCTAAGGAACTGTTTTTTCGTTGTTCTGTTCGCTGGTTATTTACTGTACTTACAGAGATACCGGTGTCGGTTACAGCTGTTTATAGTCCTGCCTAGTTTCAATACAAATAACAAAAACAAGTACAAGTAACAAGAAAGTTTTCTAAAAACTCAACTATTTTTGCTCCTATGTGGACAAGAAAAAATCAAAAAACTCTTCTAAAGGGAAAAAAGCTTAAAATATCCATGCACAGCTCCTTAGTGGCATCTAATACTGAAAGTTATTAGCAGCAAAACATATTTTTTAATTAACTCTCACACCACAGAACACAAATAATCTCAGTCACTACTCTTCTATTTGCAAGGGTGACGTCAGCAGGTCAATATGTCTTAGTCTCCAAGCAAAGAGAAAAACATATTGTGTGCAGGATATAACAGAGCAAGAGTCCACACAAGAGCTGCTAAATGTATTTGAAGAATTGTGGGACATGAGCAAAATCCATATCATAGTATAATTAAAAATTCTAAACATTTTAGTGGATATCATCATTATGTATTTGTATATATTGTTCAGATTATAACTTTTTTTTAACAAATAGCAACCGTTTTGATGATTGAGTGTGCACACAGGAGGGCTTCTTATCTGTTAAAGTGCTTGGTAATACTCTGCTGCTCAATATGGTTTAACAGAAGATTTTCAGCTCTCTAGCTTGAACCAATAAAAAAGTGGCTTCTTTTTCATTCACTCACCACCATCAAGCTAGCACAGGACAAAACATGGCTTTGTCTTATCCAACCTCCCTGTTTCAAATCGCCTGCTTTATATAAATTGTGAGACTCACTTATTTCAATAAAGAGAATTTGCTTATTTCAATAAAGAGCTGCAGGGCACGTGAGCCAACATTGACTCACCAATGAGGCTGAACTGCACATCACTCTGGGCAGTATTCCTAGCGAGTATGCTCACTTACTACGCACAGTTCACATAAAAGCCTCTACACAAAGACGTTACATTTAAAACACTAATACACCGACAAAAAGTCACATCTCCCATTTACTTTTCCATGCACAGATCTGCACCAAAGGTAATAGAAATTGTTTAAATGTGTTTGCATAATGGTAAAATTATTTTTTTCCTGAAATCCACAACATCAGAAGAATTTCACCCACTGTACCAGATCAACACGTTTATCACCCACTCTTAGGCTAAACAACCTGTTCTTGTCAAAATTTTTCTTATCTACACACAGTACCTTAATATACACAATAGTAATTGTCATCATTGTCACAGTTTCATACAGTCAGTATATAGTAAATATGAAGCAATAATTTAAACTGAAACCACCTATTTAATTTTCTTAGACTGCTTTATACAGCAATAATCAGGGTAATGGAAACAAGGCAGGAGTCCAATCTAGATGGAATGTCAGTCTATCAAATACAGTATACACAAATATTATGAATTAAAATCACATTAACACAGGAGCAGAGTATGTTTAACTAATTCAATTACAAAATTTAAACTCCATTGGGATTCATGTAACACAGAGACTGCATTCTGACCTCACTAGAAATGCGGACTGGTTTTCACTCTTAAAATTCAAGCTCTGGCAATTTGTAGTGCCCCCCTACCACATCATTAATTGATCTCAAAATAATAACTAACTTATTTGAAGTTATGAGGAACCTCTAGTCTAACACATACTGTTTTTTTCCTCAGAAATGTTGCAGGTTTTCCTTTTGGCCATTACGTATTCATTTTTTATTCATTTTTTAAACCTCTTTCTTTATGTAGAATGTTGAGACTAAGTATGTCAATGTCAAATTTATTTATATAGCACATTTAAAACAACATAGGAATGCTGCGGCCAAAGTGCTTTACAATAATAGAATAAAAGAAAAACATACAATTAACATGAATAACCTAAATAGAAATAAAATAAATGAACATAAATAATAAATAGAAGTAATGTTACATAATCACAATGAGGAAAGCATCAGTATTACTGAAGGTCATGGAATGTAAATGAATAGAAATGAGAAATGTAGATGACTCCTTTATGTAATGAAGTAAAGAGTTCCACAGGCGAGGAGCAGCAGCTGCATAAGCCCTGTCCCCCTTAGTTTTACACTTAGTACGAGGGACAACAAGAGACAACTGACCAGAAGATCTAAGTACTCTAGATGGCTGATGTAAAACACACAATTTAGATAAATAGGCAGGAGCAAGCCCATGTAAAGATTTAAAAACTAGCAACAAGATTTTAAAATCAATTCGAAAACTGACAGGCAGCCAGTGTTAAGAAGCTAATATTGGAGAAATAGAATCAGACTTTCTTGCCCCAACCAGAAAGCGAGCGGCAGCATTCTGGACCAACTGTAACCTGCATATCAGGGATTTGCTAATCCCAGAATACAGTGAGTTGCAGTAATCAAGGTGAGAAAAGATGAAAGTATGAGTAGCTTTCTCAAGATCCCTAGAAGATAAAAAAGGCTTGATCTTACCTAAAAGACAAAGCTGGAAAAAGCAACTCTTGACTACAGAATTAATCTGTTTCTCAAAAGAGAGGTTACTGTCAAAGATAACACCAAGATTGCAGACTTGAGGTTTGCAAAAGACAGAGAAAGAGCCGAGAAGTCCAAGACCGATTTGGGCTTTAGCTGATGGACCCACTATAAGCACTTCCGTTTTATTTTGATTCAGATGAAGAAAAGTATTAGCCATCCAGGATCTTAGTTCAGAAAGACAGTTGTGCAGTTGATTTATTGCAGTGTTGCAGACGGGAATATAAACCTGTGTATCATCAGCATAGCAGTGAAAAGAAATGTTAAATTTCCTAAAAATAGCTCCAATAGGGTGAATGTATATAGAGAACAAACTAGGATCCAAAATGGATCCCTGAGGAACACCACATTTAAGAGGAGCAGTAGATGAAAAAGAAGAATTTAAAGTCACTGAAAGTGTCTACCAGTTAGATATAACCTGAACCAGTTAAGAGCAGCCCCTTTAAGACCAACAAGATGTTTAAGGCGCAACAGCAATATCTCATGGTCAATAGTGTCAAAGGCAGTGGACAGGTCCAGGAGGACAAGGACTGCAGCGCCACCTGAGTCAGTAATAATAGAGATGTCATTGAATACTTTAAGAAGGGCCAGCTCAACACCATGATAACGCCTAAAGCCAGATTGGTAGATCTCAAATAAATTATTGGAGTTAAGGTGATCAACCAATTGATTATAAATAATTCTTTCTAATATTTTAGCCAGAAATGGCAATTTGGAAATCGGGCGAAAATTGGCTAAAACTCCAGGATCTAATTCTGCCTTTTTTAGACAGGGATGTACCGCAGCATGTTTAAAAAATGAAGCCACAACTTCCTCACTAATAGAACCATTGATAATGGCTAGTAAAGATGGACCAAAAACATCAAAGGCTTCCACTACGAGGCGTGGTGGTACAATATCAAGAGGACTGAGAGCTGGTTTAAGGATGTCAATAGTTCTTTTTAACCGTGAAAGTGAGACAAGATCAAAAGATTCCAAGACAATACCATGATTAGCTGTAGGAAGTTCATAGCCAGCTGGAACAATACCACAGCGAATTTTGTCAATTTTACTGACAAAGAATGAAAGAAACTACTCACATGAAAGAACAGTGCTATTTAATCCCATCACAGAATGAGGGTGAATGGCTGCATTAATTGAATTAAATAAGACCCTAGGATTCTTAGAATGATACTAATCAGCGAAGAAATCATGTTTAGCTTTCTTAACTGCAAAATGGAAGTTGAATAGAGAAGTCCTAAAAAATCTGTTTAGAAACAATCAGTCCATCTTTTTTCTAACACCATTCTGCAGTTCGACAGGCGTGGTGCAGCAATCGCGTAGTTTCATTTTTCCAGGGAGAAGGACCTCATGCATAACGCTGTGCGTAGAATTCACACTATAACATAACGTAAGCACAAAAGCCGAAATGTGCTTACGCACAGAAAAATCTAGATGCAGGAATCTGTGTGTACTCCAACTTCCACGTTCTTCCGCCACATAAATCCCAGTCAGCGTGAAAAGTAATGCTTATGCACGTGCCTTCTGTCCCGCCCCAACTCCTCTATGAATATGCAAATCAATATAAATAGCCCTTAAGCTCAGCCTTCTGTGAAAAGACAATGGGAAAAGCACGGGGGAAAATATAAGAATTTCAGCAAATACCAAGTGGAGGCAAGGCAAAACTTACTATTTGTTGGTTTAAACAGTGGTATATTCAACAAAAGAAAGTTGATCGAGTGACAGTGTGTTGGAGAAACTCGAAAGCTCAAGTCCACAAAGTCGCAGAGTACCCGAAATAAAAAAGAAATTGTCACATATCCAATTCGCAGTGAAAAGGCGAATCGTAGCCCAACGTCTCAGTTACAACGACAATTCTTCAGAACTTTTAAGGAACACTGAAATATCTTCGTAGTATGTGTTTAATTATTCTATCCTTCCAGCATACAGCAATCAATTAGGATCATCTGTGAACTAGCTAGCGCTGCGGCACAGTGTCCTCACATTTAATTAACAATACAGATTATTTAAATGAAGTTGGTTTTATCTGTATAATATAATCAACATATTTTACTGCATTTCATCTTAAAAATGATATTGTCATCATATGTAAATATGTGCTTTATAAAGTGGAGCAGGTTGTGCAATATTATAACTGAAGTGCAAGTTTACGGTGAGGTAATTGTACTTATAAGTACAAACAGTTCTACAAGGAGCATTTGATGGACTGATTGACTGTGTTTAAAGTTCTTGGGATGAAACTGTTTCTGAACCGCGAGGTCCGTACAGGAAAGACTGTGAAGCATTTTGCCGTGGCTGAGGCATTGTGTGCTTGATGCTGTATCCCAATAATTCTCTTTCCGATCAGCTGCTGCTGTGATTCACCACTCAGATACAGTGACATAAATACTCCGAGTGGTGCAGTGAGAGTAATATGGAAAAAGATGATCCGCTGTGGCAACCCCTAACAGGAGCAGCTGAAAGCAGAAAAAGAAGGTGCAGTGAGAGTAACAACGCTAAAGCAGTTATGGTATTTGGAATACTATGGCTATTCCCTGGACCATTATATTGTTACAGGTTAATTACAATCAGATGCATTACACTAATAAACAATAAGCAGTTAGTTTCAGTGTATCTATAAAGCCGCATCAGGAATGTGCATCTAAGAAAGAAAGGGTAACCACACAGGAACAGTAGCACTGCTTTGGCACTGGGTGCCACCAGTCTACAAAAACGAGCGGAGAACTTGCGTACGACAGGGCATGAGGTACCGTGGAAATGTGCGTGGCTTTACGCCAAGTTTAGGTTTTATACATTGCGATTTGAACGTGGAAACATGCTGTTCTGCCCCACATCTTGTTAGTTGAGACTGTTATTTGTTGAACTGTGCTCCCCCTTCATCTTGTCATTTATTAACACACCTGTCAGTCACGTCCCACACTCACCGTGGTACTATAAAAGTCTATGAAACTCACGTAAAGCACGTAGGTCCCATAATAAACATTTGAATACAATACACCCCATGTGTCTCACGTAGGCACCCCTTTATCTCTTGTTTCGGTCACGTCCAAAACGTATCCTTAGGGTATATAAACCCCTGTGTCTGGTTAGTTGTGGTACGCAGCAATTTGAACCTCTGTCTACGTGCTTCTCTTCGTCTTGATCCAACCGTGGAAATCACTTGCCTTGTAAGTGTCCTTTAAAGCTCTATTGTTTAATGTACACTGTCTGCTATGTATTGCTTTGTAAATTATTCTTTATTGTCTTTGATTGTACACATGTAAATGCCTGTATGTTTCCTTTGTATATATTTCAGTTTACAACGAAGTACGTCCAGTAAAAGCCTTCAAGATAGCTCGCTCACCCCTTGTCGTTTTTTATGTGGATGTACCGAGTTGTTTAAGCTCTCTGCGGCCGCATAGTGCGGAGTGAGGCAGAAAACATGCTAACGCACCGTTTATACATGAGGCCCCAGGTCTTCCCTTATTACAGTGTATCTTGAGCGGAGCAATTGAGTCTAAAACTGTTTTACAAGAAGAATTAAATTCTAAGACAGAATCATCGATACCATCATATTGGACATGCACATCAAGACTAGAGAATATGGTTTTAAAATCGGATATAATAGAAGTTTTAAAAAGTGAGAGCAGTGTGGAGCACTATTAGTAGTAGGGACATCTACAGTAATATTCAAATCCATCATTATAGAAAAGTGATCAGTAAAAGAAACATCTCCATCACAACTGGAGTGAATGCCACTAATCTCTAATGATTTATGCAGGAGACTTTTTTTTCTTTGGGACAGATATAATTTCTGTCCTTTTAAAGCAGGGAGGGATCACATATTCTCTCTGTGAAATATTAAAGATGTCACAGAAGACGTTAGGGCAGCATGGTACATTGGTAGTGTTCTTGTCTCACAGTAAGGAGACCAGTGTTTGCATTCTGGGTCCTTCCTGCATGGAGTTTGCATGTTCTCCATGTGTCTGCATGGGTTTCCTCCATGTGCTCTGGTTTCCCCCCTCAGTCCAAGGACATGCTGGTTAGTTGGATTCACAATACTAAATTGGCCATAGCATGTGGTTGATCTTGTGTGTGTTCGCCCTGTGATGGACTGGTGCCCTGTCCACGGTTTTTTCCTGCCTCATGCCCTATGCTATCTGGGACAGGGTCCGGCACCCCCCGTGACCCTGTTCAGGACTAAGTTTGTAAGAAAATAGAAAAAGATGTCATTACCTATTTTTTTATTAATATTATGACTTTTGCTGGTCAGGCGACATTGTGGTCACATGACAGTTTGAGTCTTCATTCCCTGCCAATAAAAGATAGCACTGCTAGGCTTTTTCCAACTTTCCAGTGTGGGGACATAAATCAAACAATGATGCACTCATAAAGGTTTGGGGTGGAAGCCCCGTATAGTGAAAAGGTCCAAGTAGTTTGTTTAGACTGATACACCATAACGGAATCATAACAAGGACAACATCATCGTGAAATGACCAGATTTATATACGGAAAGGACAGGAAATGATGTACAGAGGGAATGATGGGTAAATCCAGGAAGCGATGGAGATGATATGGAAATTTGAAGACGGAAGTGATATCATCAGGTCAGGTCGGAAGGAAGGTAGTTGTGAGTATGGAAGTGAAATTGTCTGTGAATCTTCAGAAAGGTGCGTTTATTTGTCTGGTTTTCTGTTAAATAAGAAAGAGAGGTGTTAGTACTCTGTTCCAAACCCGCATTCTTTGTACTATCGTGCTTTGTTGAGCCCGTCAACTGCTTCCTAATCACGCTTATGTGACACCAGATACACTGTTAAGTTTCATGGTACGTTTAGTTATTTCAGTTCTGTTCAGAAAGTTTTTGCGCATTCTCTTTGACTTTGATTTTTGGTTTGCATATTAGGTTTTGTTGTTTTGGCTCCAAACCCCCATTTTTTCTGCTCTTATCTACTGGTTCTTGTGGCTTTTTCTGATTTACTCCTTTCTTCCATTGTGGCAGAACAGAACCTTAAGCCTTACCATCCCTCAATTCTTCACATTGTGAAAATGATTTTATAAGTATGAAGTAAAAAAAAACTAAGATCATGCCCATGATAGGGAAAGCCTGTGTAGTGAACTGCTGTGATCAATATGCTGAAAAGCAGCTCATAAGTCTAGAAGCATAATAATGGCTGCATATCCGGCATTGGAATATCATTTATAACATTGGTAATAGCTGTTTTTGTGTTATGACCAAATAAAAATCTTGGCTTGTGCTCCATAAGAATTGAACTTTTTAAAATAAGATTCTAGATAAAATGGAAAATGGTTTAATGAAAGTGATTTTTTAACACAATACTTGAACTTTTATCCAAAAGAAATATCGTAACCATAATTGTGGGAATTAAACATGATATCTCCTATCCTGTTATGCATCTAAATTAGCTAAGGTAGTAGTTTTTAATTATAAAATAAATTTAGAAATTCTATTGTTATTGAATTATCTCATAGTTTTTGTTGAGTGTTTAATAAAAGAGAAAAGACCAAATCAAAAGGTACCCCAATAATACTCTGAAGTGGTTACATTGACAGGAGGCATTCTGAATGTGTGCCCCCATGGATAATAATTAAATCTAAAGTACGATTATGTGAGTGTATCAGAGTTTTATAATTTGGAGAAGCTCAACCAAATTAATTTAACTTTTGCTGAATGTGTCAATTTGCCCATCTATGTGAATATTAAGTTATCCTACAACAAGCAATCACTAATCTGAAGAAAGGGACCTATACTTGACTAATAATGTAGAATAAAGACATAGAGATCTGTGAATTATTATTATTATGCTGTTACTATAAAATGAAGAGATCAAAAGATATAAAATCATCTAGAGTTTTGGGGACATTTAAAATCCATCAAGAAAAATAAGGTGGCACAGTGGTACAGTTTACCTTACAAATTCAGATTTCTGGGTGCAAATCTCATAGCTAGTCACTCTCTGTGTGCAGTTTGCACATATTTCTTTTAGCTGTGGGTGCCTTTTAACAGGTGTAAAATGAATAGCCTTGACACACGTAAAAAGGTTTGGGGCAGCCACCCATATATTGTCCCTGGCTGCAAAAGGGTTTGGATACAGCACTCATGTGAACTATTTTGAGTTCTCCACTGAACTGACTAGTGGAGGAAAGATGGCGGCTTTATAAGCCAAAAGGCGGAAGTGATGTCACCTGGCTGGAACCAGAAGTGACTTCAGTCTAGGAGCGGGACCGGAAGTGACTTCAGTCTAGGCACCAGAGCCGGAAGTGTCGTTGCATCAGGCAGGTTTTCACATTTTTGGCCTGTAAAGATAACAGTGGTAGGTTTAGTGCACACCGCCACCCCCCTGGCCTGGCGGGTAATTACCTCCACTTGGTCCCCTCAGTTCACTCCTAGTTGCATGTGTGTCACACAGGGTGCTCCATTTTTTCTCTTACATGGAAAGGCATACATGTTGTGTTAACTGAAGATTCTACTGCATGCAAATGCAAATTTGGTTTTGCAATGGATGGGCATCCTGTCAGGATTTGTTTCTTTCGTCTGCCCCATACTGCCATATTCAGTAGGTGTGGTCCTGTGCCTAAGATCCTGAAATTGATTAAAAAGGATTTCAGAATGTTATGTTGTGGTATAATTAAGAATCCCTCCAAAGTCTATTCATAACATTAGATTTATGAATATAAGGAAAACCATTAGGAGAAATCTCAACTAAAGCATAGGTGTCTGTATGCTTAAACTTTCTTTCAGTAACAAAACAAATATCAGACAGTGCTTAAAAATAATACAATCAACTAAAACTGCTTTATTTCTTTTTTTTTTTTTTTTGAGGTTTTATTAATTTTATTGCAATCCATACCAATCAATCAATTTTTTACAAAAAGAAAAATTGAGTTAAGGACAAATCGATCCCCACCCCTGATAGAGAGAGCAAGGCAAACGGCGTGAAATTTAAGGCTTGTAAACATACCTAAATTAATAAATTTGATAACCCAATAGAGATGAATGCAGAAGACAAAGAAATATGGAAATAATTGCTTCCTCTGTGCTTTAAGAGCTTATTTTAAAATATTACTGATTAGATTCTGCCATGTTTTGAAAAAATCTGTACGGATCTTCTTACTGAGTATTTGATTTTTTCCAATTTCAAATAGTATAACACATTGGTTTCCCACTGACTTAAAAGAGGAGAATTTGGGTTCTTCCAGTTTAGCAGAATAAGTTTGCGTGCCAAAAGTGTAGTTAATGCAATCACAATTTGTTTGTCTTTCTCCACATTATACCCATCTGGAAGAACCCCAAACACAGCTGTTAATGGGTTAGGAGGGATTGTGAGACCAAGGCTGTCTGAGAGGTAATTAAAAATTTTGGTCCAGAATAATGTTAATTTGGTGCAGGCCCACAATATGTGAACCAGTAAGGCTGGGACTTGGTTGCAGCGTTCGCAGGTTGGATCATGCCCTGGAAACATTTTGGAGAGTTTTAGACGAGACAGATGTGCTCGTTATATAATTTTGAGTTGTATAATTGTATGCTTTGCGCATATGGAGCTCGAGTGAATTCTCTGCATTGCTACTTTCCACTCCTTTTCTGATATATTAATTGAGAGATCTTTTTCCTAGTGTCCTCTTGGATCTTTGAAAGGGAGAGACTGTAAAATGATTTTATATATTGCAGAGATGGTGTCTGAGTCCTTGAGATTGAGCAATATTTTTTCCAGCATGGATGAGGGTGCAAGATGAGGAAAATCGGGAAGGTTCTGTTTAATAAAGTTCCTGATTTGAAGATAATGAAAGAAATGTATAGCTGGAATGTTAAATTTGGAATGTAATTGTTCATAGGATGCAAAGACGTTATCTATATAAAGATCTCTAAGCAAGTTAATTCCAAATTTTTTCCAGATATTAAAAACTGCATATGTTCGCGAAGGTTGAAAGAGGTGGTTCTCTTGCAGAGGTGCCACAGATAGCAGCTTCTCCATCTTAAAATGCTTTCTACATTGGTTCCATATTCTAAGTAAGAGAAGCACAATTGGGTTATTAGTATATTGCCGATAGCGTGTGTTTATTGGAGCACAGAGCAGGGAATACAAAGAAGTACTGCAGGATTTTACTTCTATTGCGGACCAAGCCTGTGTATGTTCTTCTGTTTGTGTCCAGGTTTTTATCGCTTGTATATGTGCTTCCCAGTAATAAAACTGGAAGTTAGGTAGAGCCATGCCGCCTTCTGCCTTTTGTCATTGTAGGGTCGCTCTTTGGATGCGTGGATGTTTTGAGTTCCAAATAAATGAGGTTATTGTTGAATCTAATTGCTTAAAGAATGATTTATTAATGTATATTGGAATGTTTTGAAATAAAAAAGGAGCTTAGGAAGAATATTCATCTTAACAGTGTTAATTCTTCCAGCTAGTGTGAGATGAAGTGTTGACCATCTATGCAAGTCTTGCTTAATTTTTTCCATGCAGACGGCAAAATTTTGTTGATAAAGAGCTTTATGTTTACTTGTGATGTTTACCCCTAGGTATTTAAACTGTTCTGCAATGATAAAAGGTAGGGTGTCTAATCTAATATTATATGCTTGAGAATTCACTGGAAAGAGTACACTTTTATTCAGATTAATTCTGAGACCAGAGATCTTTTGAAATTCTGTTAGTGCTGTTAAGACTGCAGGCACAGTATTTTCTGGGTCTGATATATACAGTACCATATCATCTGCATATGGTGAAATTTTCTGTTTCAGTCCTTCTCTGATAATCCCCTTAATTCTGATCAGTATTTCGACAATGTATTGCCAGTGGTTCAATGGCAATTGCAAAGAGTAGCGGTGACAAGGGGCATCCTTGTCTAGTACCACGTTCTAGTTTAAAGTAGTCTGAACAAATGTTGATACAAACTGAAGCTTCTGGGTTAGTATACAGTAATTTGATCCATGCACAAAGCTTATTCGCTTTCTCTCCATGTTCATAGTAATGATGTCTGGATTTATAAATTAGTTGTTCAGTTTCTTTAGTTGTCAAGAGGTTTAGTTCTGAATGCAGAGCCTGCCTTTTCCTATGTAGAGTCTCGCTTGGTAGTCTGGCATGTTCTTCATCTATTCTAGTAATTTCGCTTTTTATCTCTGCTACTTTCTTGGTTTCTAATTTATTTCTGTGGGAAAGATATGGGATAATCTGTCCTCTTAAAAAGGCCTTAAGAGTTTCCCAGAGTATTCCTGCAGAAATCTCTGAGGATGTATTTGTCTCTAGGAAGAAATTGATTTGTTTGGATATGAATTCTGTACAATTCTTGTCTGCTAATAGAAGCGGGTTGAGACGCCATCTGCGAGGTGAGTGTGTGGGGCTTAGTAACTTTGGCTCCAAGATCAGAGGTGTGTTATCAGAAATAACAATAGCATTGTATTTGCAAGATTTAATCATAGGCAAGAAGTTATTATCTATAAAGAAATAATCAATCCTTGAGTAGCAATGATGTACTGGTGAGTAAAAAAACTACTCATAAACTACTAATAAAACTGCTTTATTTCATAATTTTTTTATTTTTATTTTTTTTATGTTATGCCTTAATATTTAACAAAACATTCCTCTAGATGTGACTAGAAGACCTGAATTTAATTTAAGTTCATGGTATTGTCTTTGTATTTTGGCTCTTTTTTTTACATATAGACTGTGAGTATAGAAAAATAAAGAGTAATTACAACGACTTTGCTTTTAAATACTGCTCAAGTCTATAACTAACAGTGGAAAGGGAAGCAATCTGTTATAGACTCGTTTATGTAATCTTCAAAGAGATCATCCACAATTAAATTCCAAGATTGTCTTCTTGCATGGGTGCATGTATATGACCAACCACTTTATTACCTTTGACTGCTAAAAGCAAATATAAATAATAAAAATATGCAACACTGTGCCAGTAACCTTACCCAAGACAAGTTCAGTCTATTTGTTTTTAATGGCAGGAACCCTTGTACCTGGAAAATAATAAATGTGCACTATTGGGCTTTTATAGATAGCAGATATCTGTGTAATTGCCAATTAGGGGATATTGTGTGCTGAATACCTATACAGGGTGGGCCATTTATATGGATACACCTTAATAAAATGGGAATGGTTGGTGATATTAACTTCCTGTTTGTGGCACATTAGTATATGTGAGGGGGGGAAACTTTTCAAGATGGGTGGTGACCATGGTGGCCATTTTGAAGTCGGCCATTTTGGATCCAACTTTTGTTTTTTCAATAGGAAGAGGGTCATGTGACACATCAAACTTATTGGGAATTTCACAAGAAAAACAATGGTGTGCTTGGTTTTAATGTAACTTTATTCTTTCATGAGTTATTTACAAGTTTCTGACCACTTATAAAATGTGTTCAATGTGCTGCCCATTGTGTTTGTGTTAACAAACAAAACCACCGCTATTGGTCTGACACTAACCCACATTGGATAGATCCCTCCAAGACTGTTGGAACAAAAAAATTGATGGTATGGTGTGGTATATGGGGTACAAAGATAGTGGGGCCATTCTTCATCAATGGAAACCTCAAGGCCACTGGATATGCGAAATTGCTACATGATGATGTGTTTCCCTCTTTATGCACTGAAGCTGGCACGTTCCCTGAGTTTTTCCAGCAAGATGGTGCACCACCACATTATGGGTGTCAGGTCCGAGCATTCCTAGATGAACAGTTTCCTGGAAAGTGGATTGGTCGCCGTGGGCCAGTTGAATGGCCCCCAAGGTCTCCCGATCTGACCCCCGTAGACTTTTATCTTTGGGGTCATCTGAAGGCAATTGTCTATGCTGTGAAGATATGAGATGTGAAGCACCTGAAACTACGGATACTGGAAGCCTGTGCTAGCATTTCTCCTGCGGTGTTGCTATCAGTGTGTGAAGAGTGGGAGAAGAGGGTTGCATTGACAATCCAACACAATGGGCAGCACATTGAACACATTTTATAAGTGGTCAGAAACTTGTAAATAACTCATGAAAGAATAAAGTTACGTTAAAACCAAGCACACTATTGTTTTTCTTGTGAAATTCCCAATAAGTTTGATGTGTCACATGACACTCTTCCTATTGAAAAAACAAAAGTTGGATCCAAAATGGCCGACTTCAAAATGGCCACCATGGTCACCACCCATCTTGAAAAGTTTCCCCCCTCACATATACTAATGTGCCACAAAAAGGAAGTTAATATCACCAACCATTCCCATTTTATTAAGGTGTATCCATATAAATGGCCCACCCTGTACATTCTTGTAACTGCCATATGCTTTTTTTTTTTTTGACATTTGCTTCTCTATTTTGTTTTTGCACTAATAGCTGTTGTACTGACTGGAACAGGTGACAACTGTATGAATTTGCTAATCAACTCAGGAGCAAATTCACAAACAGGCTTAAAGCATTATTAGGAAGTTAGATAAATTCTATTCAATAAAACCAAAGATGTGAAGTAAAAGTCATTGTGAAAAAAGTGTAGCGAGTGGGTCAAAAGATTTAGGTTTTTACAAGTGACCAACGCTGAAATGAATTACATACTTCACAGTGGAAAACAGCATTGATTTGCAGTCAGTAAATCAGGTACAACTAATAAATAAATGCTAAGAGTATTTCTTTGAAAATATCCAAAAAAATGGATAACCAGGAAGTGCACAATGCTGACTTCATACTATTGTGGCATTGATGTCATATGTTGCACACACTCAATTAAACAACATGCTGACAACCAGATTAAACTGAAAGAATGACGGCACCCATATCATAAACAAAATATTGCTGTAGACAAACATATTTAATCTCTAATCTAGTTTAATTTGTGGCCAAACAAAAAAAAACAGATATAACTATTGGATTCCTTGATCTTCAAAACCTGGAAAATGATGATCATGACAGCTGCAGTAGTATTGTATGTAAATACAACATTCAGTCCTGGAAGTGTGACCATCAGCATTGCAACAGCTAAAGTCGTGGCACAGTTGTAGGATGGCAACATATTACATCTGAAAATCAAGCATTAAATCAGTTTTGTTTCTTTTTAGCGTAGTGGAACTTAAGTGCTTCTGTACTGGGATCTTTTCTTGTTTTACACTCTGACTTTGGTTTCGTTTCTTTGCATATGACAATTGATTTGGTTTTTTCCTTTGGCTTTGTAACTCCTGCCTGTCAACAACAACATTACCAGTTTCTTTCTGTGCTTTCCATCTTCAGGTCATTTCCCATGGGCTCTCTATCCCTTTGAGCATCTGTTCATGACAGGCAGACAAAACAAAAAAAAAAGATTTCAGGCATGTAAACTTGTTTGTATTTTCATATTTTAAGTAGTTGAGATGAACATACCATAGGACATATACATCACAAATGTGTCCAACAGAAGATGGGCCAAAAGTGGACTTACATTAACCTGAAATTTGCAATCTATCCCACAAGATTGTAACCAATACACATAAAGAGTGGGTTGCTGGAAGATTATAAATATTCTGATATTTGGTGTCAGGTGAAGTTGCTGTCTTTTGGAAACTCTTAACTCATGCTCTCTAAAACTGAGGGAATTTAAGATTTTCTTCCTCCAGCTCTAAAACCCTTGCAACCATGCTTTTGTCAGAGATCATAAATGCTAACTCTCCTGAGGATTTTTACTGAGGTGATTTCAGATTCAATGATATTACAAAGTGTTGAAGTGTATCTCAGTTGGGAAAGTTTTATTAAAGATTATTTGTAATACATAGAAAAAAGACATACTTCTGTTGGTGCTAATAAACATCATAACTTCACAAAAGTAAATTGTGTTCCATTAGAAATGCTGAGTCATTTTAGCCCACTTCAAATCTAATTATTGCTCAATACAAGTACATAAGTTCTTTATACAATGTACATTGGGAGAGAATGTTTTTAAATACTTTCAAGAACTCTGACTGAACATAGCCCTCCATTAATAGTGTTTAACATCATCCTTTTATCTACTTTGTACAGTAACGTCACTAATTAAGCTATCCAGGATGACCCTTTTAATTTAAATATACTAATTATCAGAGCATACAGACAGTGAAATGAATTTAGTTTGGTTCACATTCAGTATTAATTTAAAGTCCATAAATTAACTCTGTATATACGTAAGACAAAACCTACACTTGCAGTTATTTAAAGATGGGGTACACTACAGTGATATGTACCAAGCCAACAATCTGCACTTCTGTAGGTGTCTAATTTGATATGTCCTTTCCCACCTCCTTTGGATTTACTGGTAAAGATTCTACTATTATCACCTATTCTGGCAAACATTAAATGGTGGTATTATAGACAAAATGGATGGTCTGGCATCTCAATTAGGGTAGCGAGTGGAGTCTTACCCAGCAGGAGGGTCAATATGGGAAGACAATGCAGATGGATGAATATCTTGGCTGAGATGGCTGCTATTCTATTTCCCAGTTTGGAAAAAGATGTAATGGATGGACTTGGGGAGATTGCCAGGCAAGAATAGGAGTACAACCAGTTTAATAGATGGCAGTGCTCCTCTGGTCTGACTCCATTGCCCATGCACAGGGATGCTTGGGATTTTAATTTTGGGAAGGCAGCCCTGTTTGATTCTTCAGGGGCCACTAGAAGTCTCCTTCATTCTATGGCAGTTCAGCCTGACCCAGAAGTGCTTCCTGGGCATGATATTCTGGCACCAGAAGTAATCCCTGTTTCACCATGTAGGCAGCTGACCTGCTTCACTCAAGTGAGTTGGAGGCAGGAGGAGGGGGGCAAGGATTGTCTATGAGGAGAGGAGTAAAGAAAGAAAGTAAAAAAAGAAGTCAATGAACTGTGCACTGTGAGTGTGACGACTTTGGGAAGAGATTCCTGTGTAAGGTGTATGTTTTCAAAAGTAAATGGTCATGTGAACCTGAGAATGAGTCTGTGTTGTTATGTGCGGGATTAGGGGCTCTGCTATGTCTCCTATAGACCACAGTAGTAATGCAACATGCTGTGCCACCTCAAGTAGACATTTTTTTTAAATAATAAAATGTTTATTTTCTTAAAGACTGAACCCATACATACATAAACAAAAATATGTTTCAGTAAAGTAAAATTAAACTGATAATGTAATGTATACATTTAGTACAGTTAGTAATTTAAACTTTATCTGCAGTACTGATTTCATTAAAAATAAATGTTCCAATATTCAGTTTGGTTGTTAAAATAATGGAAGTAAATATTAATCAAGAGAAAAAGACATACTGAAGTTCACAAATGATTAATAAAGTATACACTAAATATTAATGAGTAATTATAACTAATTATTTTGTTCTATTACAGCACTGAAAAAGGTCCTATCCCTTCAGGCCTTCTAATAGTAACTGTTAGATTGTCTCTGTAACACATTCTTTTTTAAATTAGTGTTCATGGCCAATTTCAAAATTGGATGTAAAAAATGTGAGTTTCTTTTGAAAAAGAAAAAAAAAAACACCTAGAGAAGAAATAAAAAAGTTAAAACATTATAAATGATAACATAGAAATGTATTAATGCATTTTACGAAGTTTCATGGAGTGGTTAGGGTACTGAACTTTAAATCACACTCTCCATGTCATACTCAAAGTGTGACCATGATCCAAGAATTTCATCTGCAGGACCTGAATGTGTAAAATAAAATAAACAATTCTAAAATATAATCTTGTATGTTATCATTGCTAAAGATATCTTCCAAATATATTTGGCATAGTGCCTAAGTCTTTGGACATCAGACCTTGAGGGTGGGGGTTCAAATCCTGCTATTGACACTGTGTGACCATGAGCAAGTCAGTTCACCTACCTGTGCTCCAATTAGATAAACAGAACATATGTAACCAATTGTATCTCAAATTTTGTAAGTCATCTTGGATAAAGGCATCAGCCAAATAAGTAAATGTAAATGATAATAATGAGCTGTCAATTGTAGGACATCACTCTGATAACTGCACTCCATTCAACACTGTGCTAATAAAACTGTCAATGTTCTGCTAATCACAGTGGCTATTGTAAATATGTTGGTAAATTGCAGTAAATCCAATATGACATTATTATCAGATGTTCAGAAGACTTTTTTAAGGCTACAATGAACAGATTGTTGCTTATCGGGAAGGATTACTATGGAGAGAACACACAGGTAGCTTAAACATACATGCTGAGGCTCTGCACCTTAATGGGTTCCCTTGAAATTCTTCCTTGTACAGGTCACATTGTGATCACACTTCTGACAACATGCAGTAAATGTATATTATCTCCACTTATGTTTATCTTTAGATTATTTGTATTATATAAAGAAATATTAGCCTTGATTTAAAATGCAAATCATTTTGCTGTAATTCTGCCACTTTTGTACTCTGAAAGAGATATTTATGTAATATAATGCTGATTTTCTTTTGAATTTGCCTTTAAACATAATCATTTTCATGCAGTTTAGAGATGAGAGAAGAACACTGACCTTTCCTATTTATGACATAAAGTGGCTAGAAATTACAGGACAGGATTTTTATGTGTTGTCAATCCATCTTCATTTTTTTAGAGATCATTTCTGGAGTAGTCAAAAAAAGTGCCTCATAGCTATGTCCCATGGGGCTTAATTAGTTAACTGTGCTTTTTTCAGAAAAAAATGGTAAAGAGAGACAATAGGCAAAAATGTAAAAAAAATCTGTAAAGCAAAGATGATTTATAAAACAATGAGAAGTTTTTCAAGATGAAACTTCATAAAGAAGAACTATAAAGAGCCATAAACAGTAAAAATTTAAATCAGTATTTGATTAGACTGCCATTTGCTATTAAAACTGCATCAGTTCATTTCGGTCCACTGCTGTGCAGATTCATACAAAGGATGGCTGGAAGTTTGTTACAAGCATCCAGGAGAACATGCCCCAGTTCTTCTGTAGGCTTTGCTTATGTCTCTTGAGGTAATCCCAGATGGTCTTAATGATGCCGAGATCAGGGTTCTTTGGTGGCCATATTATCTGTTGCAGAATTTTTGCAGGTTAACTCTTTATGACCTTGGCCATGTGTGTGGGTCGGTTTCCTGCTGAAGAATGAAACTGGGACCGATCAAGCACCTCCCTGAAGGTATTGCATGATGGATGTGAATTTCCTTGCACTTCTCAACATTGAGGATTCAATTAATTCTGAACAGATTGCCAAATTTATTTATAAAAATACAGCCCCAGATCTACAGGGAACCTCCACCTTGCTTTATTGTTGGTTGTTAACACTCATTCATGTAGTGCTTTCCAGTTCTTATATAGACAAATCTTCTCCTTTTTGGGCCAACAATTTCAGATCTAGGCTTGTCCTTTTATGACACTTGCTGCTATTGCTCAGTACCTAAATCCTTGTGTTTATGTACATAAGTAAATCTCTTAGCTTTGTTTCCACATCAGAGCAGTAGCTTTTTGGCAGATACACTCCCATGACAAGGCATATTCAGACAGTAGAGTGTTGTACTTGGTTTCCAATGGTTTCTGTGGGTTCAGATTTGATAGCAGTGGTGGACTTCCTTCAGTTTCAGAGGGGCATCACTTTAATATATTTGAGTCTAGGGATCTGCACTGGCAATCGGAAGGTTGCCGGTTCGAATCCTGTAAATGCCAATAGGGACTCTGCTCTGTTGGGCCCTTGAGCAAGGCCCTTAACCTGCAATTGCTGAGCGCTTTTAGTAGTGAGAAAAGTGCTATATAAATGCAAATAATAATTATTATCATTATTGCTGCATTCAATTTCTGCAGCCGGCCACTGTATTTCTGGTCCTCAGCCCTGCCCATTTCCTATTGCTTCTTCACATGAGTAGCACATTTTGAAATACCTGTCTGTTTGGGAGAGACCTTGCCAATAGAGGATGACAACTTTGTGTCTACTTGATAGGCTCACTATTATCATGGTGCATGAATTGATGATATGAGCGTTAAACTGTCACATCTGCCACACACTTACTTTTTAGTTTAATTGTCCTTCATTCAGTTTGATTCTTTTCACAATTGTTTCATTTAATCAGTTCGTTCCAATCAACTTATTATGTCATAGATCATTAGCCCTTGTTTGTAATCTTTGATTAATCATGCACAGTGTTATAGACCTACATTTTTATGTGAAAAGATATGTTACTTTCTGTAATGAAATTCAAAATTTTCTTGAAAATTAATGTTTTAAAGACTGAAATTTGCCTTTTTCTAGTGACATTAATATAGAATGAAAAAAAAAAAATTTTAATAAAATTTATATTTAAATTTTTGGTTCCTACGATTGTTTGCATAGGACTATAAATGCATTGACTGCGAAGTTCTGGAGAAGGTCATTAAGACATGTTGGAAAGCTTAAGAATCAGGTTATGGTTGCTTCCAAATGCAGCTGTGGAACTACACAGAAATAATCCAAGGATAAGACCACAACATGTAGGAGAAGATTGAAAGTCTGTGTATACTGTTTTAAAGAAAATCAGTGAATGGTTAGGATGCAGCTATATATACTGTACATATACTGGCAAGGAAGAAGTTATCATTAGCAGAATGTACAAATTACTGGAACAATAAAAAAGTATTTGACCACCCAAAGCCAATGGAAGAAAGGTGATCTCCACTCCTGCTCCAATAATTACAGCACTATTCACTTTATAGTTTTGTGATTGTAAATTGCAGACTGTTTAGCTTACCATATTTAATTTTGTTTTGACTTATACCCTCAGTTTTTATGTGAAAAAATTGTAGACTACATATGGAAAACATAATTTAACCTCAAGATTAATGTCAGATCTACGCGTAGATGTGCCTGTTTAAACAATTTGTTATATACTAAGGTTAGTCTCACAATTCCCTAAATAGTTACTTATAAACAAGACCCTATATACTTGAGGGAGCCGCCCACCCCTTGTCCACAGGGATGAAGCTACTTTTTTATGGGAAAAGAGTTATGAATTCAGATTTGGAGGTGTTAATTCTAATTCTAAATAAATTAAGCTGCAAAATGCTCCAGTGCTCTTAAGAGATCACAGTCTGATGATTTTATGAGGACACCATCCACAAACAACAGATAGGCAACCCTTAGGTTCCTAAAAGTCAAAGTCAAAAGTCAAAGTGAACTTTATTGTCATCTCAACCATATACAATTATACAGATAGACGAAATTGCGAAGCTCAGGGTCCACAGTGTAACAACATGATGTGCAAATAATAAATTAATAATAGAGTTAAAATTTTAAAATTTAAAAATTAAAAATTAAAACACAAACAAGACAAGACATTGTGCAAAGATAGGACAAAGAAGTAGCAGCAATATTGATGTGTAAGATATGTAATATAATAAATAAATAATAGATATAGATAATACAGAGATTATCAGTGTATGATAATAGTTGTTTAAGACATTTGTAAACAATGACAGGTCAGAATGTTTCACAGCAGAAGGATATCAAGAGTGTCAAAATACTTAAAGGTCAGTATGTCAGTCATCTTTGCAGGACAGTGGTTTTCATGTATAAAAGTTTTGTTTTTAAAGGTGGTTGAGGCAGTGTGGAAGATCCCAGGGGGCAGCCTGGTGTTAAGGAGTCTAACAGCTTGGGGGTAAAAACTCTCCTGCAGCCTGGCAGATTTGGCTTTGATGCTGCAATATCTTCTCTTGGATGGCAGAAGTGTGAAAAGTCCATGTGAGGGGTGTAAGGGGTCCTGCACAATGCTGCAGGCCTTGCGGGCACTGCGTTTGTAAAATATGTCCTGTAGTGAAGGGAGAGGCACCCCAGTAATGTTCTCTGCTGTCTTCACTATCCTTTGCAGGCGCTTGCGGTCGGATATGTTGCAGTTTCCATACCAGACAGTGATGCAGCTGGTCAGGACACTCTCCATGGTGGTAGAACATGGTGAGGATGGAAGGGGGAAGATGTGCTCGCTGCAGTCGCCTCAAGAAGTGTAGTCTCTGCTGGGCTTTCTTGATTAGTGATGAGGCGTTATGTGTCCACGTAAGTTCCTGAGTTATGTGCACACCTAGGAACTTGGTACTCCTAACAATCTCCACATCTAAACCGTTGATGCTGAGTGGGATGTGGGCAGGACATGATTTTCTGAAGTCCACGATTATCTCTTTTGTCTTGTCGACATTGAGAGATAGATTGGTGTCGGACAGCCGTTTCACCTCATCTCTGTATGCTCTTTCATCATCCCTGCTTATCAGTCCCAACACCGTTGTATCATCCGCAAACTTGATGATTTGGTTGGTGTTGTGTGTGGCTGTGCAGTCGTGAGTCAGCAGGGTGAACAGCAGTGGACTAAGCACACAGCCCTGCGGTGCTCCATTGCTCAGTGTGATGATGATGGAAGTGTTGTGGCCCATCCGAACTGCCTGGGGCCTCTCTGTTAAGAATTCCAGGATCCAATTTCAGAGGGTGGTGTTCAGGCCCAACTTGCTCAGTTTTACAACCAGCTTTGAAAGGATGATTATGTTGAAGGCAGAGCTAAAGTCTATGAATAGCATCCTGACATATGTGTCTTTTTTATCCAGATGTGTCAGGGAGAGGTGAAGGGCAGAGCATATGGCATCCTCAGTTGACCTGTTTGAGCGGTATGCAAACTGAAGAGGGTCAAGGAAGGCAGGGAGATTAGTCTTTATGTGTGACATGACTAACCTTTTGAAGCACTTCATTATGATTGGCGTGAGTGCAACTGGTCGGTAGTCATTCAAACCATCAAAACCATCTAAACCATCAAAATCACAAATTAGGCAAGAAAATAAGATTTACTCTTATTTTAGCCCCATGCCTATGCTGAATGGAATTTACTTAAATGCAAATATGCAAACACAACTCTTGCTTCTCTCGTTTTCACTTCACACAACACAGTCTTCTTCTTCCCTGTGAGTTACTTCACTTCAAGTAGGAGAGATAGAATTGTCAATACTAAGCTCTACATACATCCAGCATCAGGGGTTAGGATAAAAGAATCTTTTTTAAAGCAAACCTAAAGGCAATATGAGAAAAGAGTGTTTGCTTTCAGCTTTGCTATTCTTGATGAAGTTAGAAATGTTTGATTTAATTGACTGAGAATGCTGAAATAAGGAATCAGCGTAATAGTTGGGCTATGGAAAGACGTGTAAATTGCACATGATTAAGCACTCTTATAAATTCTATGGAAGAATAATAATGTTTGATAAATACATTCACTGCAGGCAAGAGAGGGTAACACAAGGAAAACTGAGTTTACCCATTTTAGGCAAAGAAAGAGAAAAAGGCTATATTAAGGCCAATGTCCAAAAGGTAATTTCAACAAGACAAAAGGTCTGATAACTAAGCGTATTATCTGAGAGCTGCAAAACAAAATCTTTAAAACTGGTTTGGTGCAAAGCATTACAGAGTTCAGCACCATAAATGTCGAAATAATCTTAACAAACAAGTTAGAGTTGTTTCACATATACAGTAGATATTAACTCAAGTGATATGACCATAACAGGTACAGCATGTGAAAACAGAAAGATTTTGTAGACTAATATAGGCAAAGTGATTGAAGGATTAGTTTCTAGCTATATGTTGCTGCCTGGCAGGCAAGAACACCTCAGGTACAGAAAGTATATTTGATTGGCACAGTAATGCATAGTGGCCCACCAGAGACATAGGAAGAGAAATTAACTACAATAAGTGACTGGATAACACCTCCATGTGCCGGTCTGTCACAGTAAGGAGTAGTTACTTAAAAAAAGTAATAAGTTACAAATTACTAACTACTTTTGATAAATTGTAACCTGATTACTTTACTCATCATTTCTTGAAAAAGTCAAATCAAATCAAATCAAATCAAATAGCCTTTTATTGTCAATTCACTATATGTACAGAACATACAGAAGAATCGAAATACTGTTTCTCTCTCATCTTCGTAGTACAATAAAATATAAAATATAAAAAGTATATAAGTATAACATATAAGATAAAAAAATTAGAACTTGTAAAGTAAACCTAAGTACAATGTGCAATAATCAGTAGTGCAGAAGCCACTTACAGTAAAAAGTGAGAAGGTGCATTATAGAGAAGCTTATGAGATGTACAAAAAGACAACAGCAGATGTAATATTGAGTATTTATATAATACCAGCTGAGTAGGGTACTTGGTAGATAATGACTCTTGTTACGGTCCAGGGGTAGGGGGCAAGGGGGGAAGATAGTGGACAGAGTTCAACATCCTGACAGCTTGGTGGATGAAGCTGTTTGACAGTCTTGTGGAGCGGGCCTGGAGGCACCGGTACCTTTTCCCTGAGGGGAGGAGGCTGAAGAGGGAATGAAATGGGTGGGAAGAGTCCCCAGCAATGCTAATGGCTCTATGGGTGAGGTGGGTGTGGAAAATGTCCTTGAGGGAGAGCAGTGGGGCACCAATGATCTTACTGGCCGCATCCACTATGCGTTGCAGGGACGTCCTACAGGAGGCAGTGCAGCCTCCATACCATACAGGGATGCAGCTAGTGAGGATGCTCTCGATTGCGCCCCGGTAGAAAGAGCACACGATGGGGGGAGGAACTTGTGCTCTCTTCAGTTTATGTAGGAAGTAGAGGTGGGTTTGAGCTCTCTTGGCCAGTGATGTGGTGCTATTTGACCAGGAGAGGTCCTCTGAGATGTACGTCCCCAGGAACTTGGTGCTACTCACCCTTTCCACAGCTACACCATTGATGGTCAGTGGGGGGTGCTGTGGATGACCTCTCCTGAAATCGACCACAATCTCTTCGGTCTTACCCATGTTCAGAAAGAGATTGTTGTCTTTACACCACTGGACCAACTGGCTCACCTCGTTTCTATAGTTGGCTTCGTCATTATTGGTGAGGAGGCCAACCACGGTTGTATCGTCCGCAAACTTGACAATGTGATTGGAACTGTAGATTGGTACACAGTTGTGGGTCTGCAGAATAAAGAGCAACAGGCTGAGCACACACCCTTGTGAGGCCCCTGTGCTCAGTGTGATGATCTTAGAGGTGTTATTGCCGACTCACACATTTTGTGGCCTCCCTGTAAGAAAGTTCAACACCCAGTAGCAGAGAGAGGTCTTGAGTCCCAAGTGGCTGAGTTTTTGTATTAGCTGCTGGGGAATGATTGTGTTGAATGCTGAACTAAAATCTAAGAACAACATTTGCACATAGGAGTTCTTTGAGTCCAGGTGGGTGAGGGTTGGATGGAGAGCAACAGAAACAGCATCCTCTATAGACCTGTTTGACCTGTATGCAAACTGAAACGGGTCATGGGAGGGGGAAAGAATGGACTTAATGCTCTGCATAACTAGCTGCTCAAAACATTTCATGATGGTGGAAGTCAGTGCTACTGGCCGACAGTCATTATAGCTAGATGGGAGGGGCTTCTTAGGGACAGGAATTATGGTTGTGACTTTAAAACATGTAGGAACAACAGCTTGGTCCAGGGAGATGTTAAAGATGTCAGCAAGGACATCCTTGAGCTCCTCAGCACAATCCTTCAAAGTATGACCAGGTATGTTGTCTGGTCCGGCTGACTTCTGTGGGTTGATCCTAGAAAGGGGTCTCTTCACGTTGGCTGGGCCCACACGTATGGCCTGTTCGCCTGGGGGGGGGAATGGTTTTCTGTGCCAGTGTGCTCTTTTGTGTCTCGAACCGGCCAAAGAAGTCATTTAGGCAGTTGAGAAGTGTGATGTCACCTTCACAAGTCTGTGGTGGAGGTTTGTAGTTAGTGAGAGTTTAGATGCCACGCCAGAGCGACTGTGCATCTCTGGTGTTGCTAAAGTGTCCAGATATTTTCTTGCTGTACTGCTTTTTTGCCACGGGACAGGTTGACTCTAGCTGTTGCTAGTCCTGCAGTGTCACTGGCCCTAAAGGATACATCACGGACCCTCAGAAGCCTGTGGACCTCTCCTGTCAGCCATGGCTTCTGGTTAGCACAAACAGTGATATTTTTGTAATGGAAGATATCATCGGTACATTTTGCAATGTAAGCTGTAACCACCTCAGTGTATTCCTCAATGTCTGTGTGGTCATTGTAAGTGGCTGCTTGTTTGAAAATGTCCCAGTCTGTAGTGCTAAAACAGTCCCTCAGAGCACTGGAGGCAAACCTCTGGCCACACACGTATCTGCTTTTGTGTTGGTCTGATGGTTCTCACTCTGGGTCTATATGCAGGTCTCAACATGATGGTTATGTGATCAGAGAGACCTAAGTGGGGGAGGGGTGGGCCTTGTAGGCTCCCTTGCAGGTTGTGTACACTAAATCCAGTCAGTTGTTTCCTCTTGCAGAAAAGTCCACATGTTGGTGTAATTTGGGCAATAAAACTTTTAAATCTGCGTGGTTGAAGTCTCCTGCTGTGATGAGGAATCCATCCAGGTGCGCTGTTTGTTGTTCACTAATGGCCTGGTAGAGTTCATTAAGCGCCTTGCTCCTATCGCTGGTTTTAGCGGTTGGAGGGATGTATACAGCGACAATCAGAATCGATGTATACTCCCTCGGTAAGTAGAAGGGTCGGTACTTAATAATAATAAACTCTGCCAGCGGAAAACAGTGTCTATGCACAACGATAGTATTTCTGCACCACTGTGCTTACAGAATCAAATTAAATGTATGTAAATTGAATAATTTATTAATAAAAATGCACTTGTTTTGTTGTACCTTTTTTGAAAGTGTTTATGTGATATTTGGACTTCAGTCTTTACACATTACACATTTACACATTATACACTTCACATCAGCATTTTTCCAATTATTAGTAGAACATGAAAAAAGTTTCTGTTTTATTTATGTGTTCAACATTTCTTCCCTCACATTTTCTATCATCCTAAATTTACCCAGATCATTGTAGACATGGAACACACATGAAATGTATGTATTCCAAATAACAATATATTATTTACCCTATACAATTCAAGGCACCTCACACCCATTTGTAAAACAAACACTGATGAAGAGGTGCAAGGGAATTTAAGGTGGCCCGGCATTACAACTTTTTCGTAGACTTCAGGGATTCTAGTGCGAACTGTAAATGGTACTTGAAAAGATCTGCGCATGCTAGTGCCGTGATCGAATAGAAATTTATACATATCCACATTACTGCCTTCAATGCACATATAAAGTCCAGACAAAATCCCTCAGGATTGCTTAAAGAAGTAAATACCATCCCTATATTATTTTTCCCCAGCTAAGTGGCTTTTTGCTCCTAAAGGTAAGTAGATCTCTTTCATATAAACTTAGGTCCTGTGACTCAATTGGTTAAGATGTCTGTGTTTGTTTCCCACAAATGAAGTAACTAAATATACTAAATTCTGCATTGTAATAATCTGTACATGGCTAGTCCTCATCATAAATTTTATTTAGCACATGTTTTCAAATCAACTTAAGTTGTGTAAAATGTTAAAATATGAAGTGTATAATAGGAAAGTACTAAGTTAACAAACATTAAATTTCTGACTGGCCTTAAAATGTTTAGCCACAGAAATGTGTTGTTTTCTATTTACTGCAATAGAGCAAATTTCTTGTGGATCACTTATTAATAAGCTTATGTCTGCATGGATTATTCAAACTGGCTCCAAATTAGATTTTTTGTTGTATCTTTTGGTTGCTGGGTTAGACTGAGCAATCCTGTAAACTGATGTGTTTGAACCATGTATTGAGAATGGATTAACATTAATAAACTGACTATTCTTTGAGACAAATTGGGTAACCAACTGCCACTCTCTTTTTATCGTTCAAGCTTTTCTTGCCATTTTTTCTGGAACCTTGAATTTGGCTTTGTCATTTAAAATTAAGCAAAACAAAACTCATCTAAACCATTGGCTAGCAAGTGTGAGTATTACTTCTCTGTGATTCAAGTTTGTGAGGACCAGGTTGATCCATTCAGGCTAAAACAGCAAGGGGAAACACAATGTACAGACAGCGTGCCATTTTTGGGAAAAAAACATTTGTTTCTAAATTTTAAGTAAATTATTATTTTAAACACACTTTCAATAACTGGGTAAATGTTCCAATGTTTTTGAGGGTCCCTGTCAGTCACAGGCCCATGGAACAGAGCTTCACTTTACTGCACCCCAGTCTGTTATTCTAGGAAGAACAAATCAAATTTGGTCAACTAAATACAAAAACAATACTAAAGTGAGCTTGTTACTTCCAAAACCCCTAAAACATAACAGAGAATTATGCCTTAAAATTATTTTATTATAAGGAACATGTACATTAACATTAAGTAAATGCCTGGAAAGAGAGGACTGGAGAATGGGAATAATGATGTACAGGATTTAATACTCTGTTTTTCTTTTAGTCTATTCTCTAGGGTGTTGGCTAAAATATGTTATTCAGCTTATTAAAATGTTCAAGATTTTGCAACATATTTTAAGTTTTTGGATAGATTTTTAATGGGATGCTTGAGGAGGCTGCCAGTTATTTTTGTCAATATTTAAATATTTTTTTTAAATTTCCATTTAAGACAATGTAAGAAGAATTGTGTAACTTAATTGGTGGTAAAAAAGAATTAAGACAATATATAAATCAGATCATAACCATCCCACTTCCAACCACAGTGGCAGAGTAAGGAAAACCTAAAATCCATGGTTAAATTAACCTTTGCTAGACAGATAAACAAAAAAGAATATACTTTAAAATGCTGAACAAAAATTAAGTGTTTCTTCTTACAAAATATCATTTGTATCTGATTTACATTTAAATGTGTACAGACTGAATATTACCTGTTCTTTCACAAAGTTAATTACAAATTTAAAAACTAACAAATAGATGCCATGTGTAATAAAAGTATACCAAAGAACATGGTGTGAACTTTAAATATACTTTGGAAAACCTATTAATTAAAATAAATGAATCATGTTTTGTTATTTAAGGGATGTCCAAGAGGATGTTTTTTTCTTGCACTATGCCAGTTGTTTCCTGACACATTGAGAAATGACAGATTTATAACTATCAACCTCAATATGTCCTTTGGTTGCTTTGGCAAAGTTCCTATTAAAAAAAAACACTGTAAGGCCTGTGAATGTGAGTGTCCCTTACAAGTCAAGTAGACAACAACACTGTGTTTATCTTTTACCTGGAAAAGTATGGTTCATTGTGGTGATCACATAATATTATGTACTGCCTGTAAATTCAGTAATGAGTTTCCATTAAGTTGAACTGACTTATTTGATCCACTTACATTCATTGCAACAGAAAACCAAGGAATAAAAAATATCTGTTTTACACCTTAGATTTTTTAATATGAGCAAACTACTACAAGGAACAGATTGTTGTATTCTACTCTGGTAATCTGAGAAGATGATATATGTTTTACCTGCACCTGCTTTTCCAAGTGTTCAATTTTAAACATTTAAGTAACAACATAAATATTACATTCTGTATTTCAAATTGTGTAATGGTTTAAATAGCTTACCTGTAAGAACTACATAAGACATTGGTGTTCCATATGCTCTTAGTAAACAAACAAGACCTAGAAAAGCAGGTTCATTTGTTAAGTATTCATCCTAAAAGGATAGATATTAAGTTGATTTTATCTGAATAGACTATACTGATTATGTTTCAGTATATGCTGGAAGGTAGGGTGACACAGTGGTTATTAGAACCGCCTGATCACTCCTGGCTCCTGGGTTCAGTACAATGTCAGGGCAGTGACCATATGAAGTTATCACATTAGGCTGATGCATAGGCTGTAAGTAAGGCTTTTCAACAGACAGGATTGGTTCCTCTTTTTCAGCTAACAGTGTCAGAACAGGCTTAGGATTCTGACCCACCTACCAAAGACTAAATGAGTCTGAAAGATGAATGAATGAATGAATGAATATTATAGAGCAGAGTGGTGAAGCAGATAGCATTTCCTTCTGAGAATGTGTGGACCCTGGTTTAATTCATTCATATTCTAATTGTACTCATGTTCCAACTCTTCTAAAGACTCTGATTTTATCCTACAGTTCAGTCTTTATTAAAGCTTTTCTCTATGATACTCATTTATTCATTCATTTTCCACTGCTTACCCGAGACCGGGTCTCAGGGGTAAAAGTCTTGGCAATTAAGCCCACATGCCCCTTTCCCCAACTACACTTGCCAGCTCACACTCTGGGATCCTAAGGCATTCCCAGGCCATCTGGGAGATATAAACCTCCCAGAAAACCCTGGGTCTTCCCAAGGGTCTCCTCCCAGCTGGTCATGCCCATTAGACCTCCACAGGGATGTGTTGGGGAGGCATTTGTATCAGATGCTCCTCAGTTGGCTCTTCTTGATGTGGAGGGTCAGCAGCTCTACTCTGAGCGTCTCCCAGATGTCTGTGATTCTTACCCTATCTCTTAGGGACAGCCACTTGTACCCGGCCTCTCATTTTTTCGGTTATTACCCAAAGCTCATGACCATTGATCAGGGTTGGGACATAGATTGAATGTAAAATCAAGAGCTTCACCATCTGGCTCAGCTCCTTCTTCACCACTTTGGTTCAGAATTGTGACCTTATAACTGTGCTCGCAGCCCCAAAATATCTATCAATCTCACCATCCCTTTTCTCCTCATTTGTAAACAAGACCCCAAGGTACTTAAACTCCTCCATTTGAGGCAGTAACTCACTTCCCACTCAGAGAGGATGGCCTACCTTTATTCTTCTTTTCACACTGATAGATGATATTAAATTGCTCTAATGTGTGTGAGTGTGTCATGCTATGGTTGGGGGTATATTAATACAAAATATAAATATAAAAATAAAAGATTATTGCTTGGTGAGATAAACACTTGTGACATCTTACCATCTATTTTTGTAACTTTTTATTAAATTACAGGTTAGTAGTGAGCTGCACCTTATCCTGACTGAATCGGGAATATACAAGGACCAGCCCTGGGCAAGACACAAATTTGTCACAGGACTCACACATATACTTAATGGAGATGTTGATTTGCTTTGTCTGGCAGATTTTTAAAATGTCAAAAGTAAAATGCAAAGTTCGATAACCAGAATGTCAACTGATTCTTAACCAAACCCAAAACAAACCCAAAACTCAAAGTCAAACGTCTTTTACCAGAGACATCAAAAATAAGAAAATACTATTAAAGTTTTTAAGGATTTAACCACAATCTCAGATAGTGGCAGGAAGTCAGTGGTGACCATTTATCTAATTGTACAGCTGATGTCACACGCTGCACATCTCTGGTTTATTACCTTGGTAACACTACAACAAAAGCACCATAATGGTGAAGAACAGGAGAAAGAAATATTGCTTCAAAAATTAGACTAAATTATTTTAATAATGTTAAATACATTCAAAAACTGATGGAATTTTTTAAACAATATTGCAATTTAACTCATGTCTATAGATCACGTATCATAACTAAAAGCAAAGCAAAAGTATTGCATTTTGCTTAGGGGCTGCTCCAGGCATATTGCATTTTGAGTCAAGACCATGCATTAATCATGCCAAAACTGAATTTATTTAACTTTTGCATGAATAATCCTCAGTACTTAAACAAAATTAGAATTTTGCATAATTCAAACCACAACAGAGAGACAAAAAATACAGAACAAAATGTGTATTCAAGTAAAGAAAACTTAAAAACAAGATGGGCTCACAACACACAGAGTGGTGTTCAAGGGTAAACTTTTCTTGTAGCTTTAGGATGGTGATAGTGTTGAATGCCGAGCTTATGTTAATAATCAGTGTTCTTCAAACCACTCCCTTATCCTTGCTGTATGTTAGAAATCTGCATCAACCCTATTCATAATATGTCAATCAGGATCCAGCAATATTGTGTTTCATATCTAGAAACTTCACTAAAAGTATCGAATCAATAACATTTTAGAATAAGCATTTAAACTAAGGAAGCAGATTCTTTCCCCTTTTTTATTATATTCATTTTTATTAATTTAATAATTTATCTACTTACTTATTTTTACTAGCTTAAAGTTTTACTCTGTTGGCCTAGCTCTCTTTCTCATTGGGGGCGTTGATTTGTTTTGAACCTAGTTTTGTTAAACTTAACTTGCTTGTATGGAATATTATTTAATTTTAATAAAATCAACAAAATGCTTAAAAAAAAGAAAAATGATCGAATTGTGTCAGCCTGTCATCAACACACAGATCATCTCATCATTGCCTGGACTGGAGACGGACATGATAATGCTTCTCCCACTGGTCCTTTGACTTAAAAAGATTGCACACATTAGATGATGGTACTCCACACATTTGTATTATGTTTGGCCAAGTTCAGATAAACCTCATCATCAAGTATCGTTTGTACCAAGTATTATTACACTCTATGAAGAAACATTTGACTTTGTTTTTTCATGTTAATTACAGCTATACAGTATAAACAAGATGCCATTTACCTTTACAATCTTCAAGGGTCCCAAGACCTTCTAGCAAGGCAGAAGGCCTGTAGAACAAAAAATGTCAACTTTCCAAAATAGTCTTCCCCAAACTAGCTTAAAAGTCAAAGTGAAAAAATTGGAGCTTCCTCAATAAGATAAAGGTACCAATATGTGCTTGATACATGTGGTAACAACTGAAAAGTTACACCTGGCAAAAGGCTTATGCATTAGAGAAAGACATACACACTTGTTGTAAATTTCACCAGGCTTCCAAAAACTTTAGCTCAAAAACAATAACTGATTACTTGCACTAGTGATGGTTGGTTAGTTAAACTTTGAGTGCCTCCCAGAATATAGACTGTCATCCAATAGAAATAAGGAAATATTGTGCTTTAAAAATCCATGCTGAGAGGTAATCTACACTCTTTGTCAGAAAGACACAATGGTAACGAGAAAGAAGCCAACCATTCTGTTGATCCAAACGAGGAGAGGTGTGTTAGACTCTACAACAGTGGGATATTGCCTAATGGAACGTGATGTAGAATTAAATATGGTACATATCACATTGACAAAGAAAAGTGATGGTGCACAAAAGGAAGAAAGCTGTACAAAAAGAACACATTTGCCTTGGTGAACAAGAGGTCCTCTGAATAACCAAATGAAAAGAGAGGGCCAGATACAATGAAAGGAAAGGCTGATCCTTAAAGTTAGACTTCTGGAAATGCTTGAAAAATACTAAAAGCTTTCCTGCTTTTTGCTGGTTAGAGAAAAAAGAAATCTCTGTAATGGTGTTTACAAGACCATGGATATGATTGATCAAAATTTAAAGGGCAATTAGAGCTTAGAAGATTCTGCTCCCCTACATATTTTGATAGACACTTTGTTGGCAGGATGAACTGCAAGGAATTCAACATCTCAGACTGGATGTTAAGTGGAGCAGTCTCTGGATGGGAGGATAAAATAATGAAGAAACAACATCAGTAGTATTCATGTTTACTTTCCCAGCCCAATTGAAGGCATCAACTATCTTACATGATTATGGATCAGACTTCCATGGGGTTGTCTGAGAGCTGTAGTTCCTGTAGGCAAACACAGTGTCAGCTATGTTTTTTTACACTGAAGGGCACTCACATGGAAATGGTCTCATTAATTTTGTGAGGATTCATGATTGTTAGGTATTTAAATATGGCAGTGGAAGTAGTTCCAGGTACCCACTCCTACACAGAGAGTTTGGAGTTGGGCGGAAGATGAAGGCAAGAGAAGCTCATCTTATGTGGTCGAGAAAGAGGCTAGAATCAGAGAAGGAGGGTTAGAGTTTAAGCACTTGTTTAGGGAATCTTTGCCTACAGTTAGGACCAAGTGGAACAGTGTTTGTTGTTTCCTTTTTTATATTATCCTGTTTATTGTCCTTCTGTAATCCACCCTGTGTGCTTCCTTATTTTCATCAATTAAACCCTCTATCTGGTTTTGCTTGTTTGTGCTCCTGGATATTGGGTTTTCTCATAATGTCCACTTTACATGTGTGTGAGCATATATTTTTGTTATATAATTTCCTCATTTACAACTAAAAAGGAATTAATTTGCTTCCCTTGTTTCTCTAAATGAGTGTGGCTGAGATACTCATGGTAAAATCTATATGACTAAGATCTCAAGAGCCAATGAATGTTACATTTTAGTGTGGATTCAAATAAAGACAATAAATGTACATTTTTTTCCAAAAACAGGGTACAGTAATTATGACATTACTCAAATAATTATTAGTAAAGTAATTAAAAAATAAGCCAACTATAAACAATGAAAAGGGAAAACTGTTAAAATACTGAAGTCTCTAAATGTCTTGTCTTGTCCTATGCTGATAACACCCTGCCCTAAAAATAAAAATTTTCTACCACTCTATAATTGCTCTCTATCCTAAAGTCCACTATCTCTAATTCTGGACTTTGCACAGAGGACATCCTGGATTTAAAATGTTGTTTTACCATGTTTGGCTTAAACATATACCATGTATCTCGAGTACTCATAATAAAAGCAATGTTTCTTATAATAATGATTAAAAAAAATACATAAGAATCCAAAACTAAATAAAAAGGAGTGTCCCATTGATGAAGACACAGAGAGGGAAAATGATCAGGAGAAAAGCATAGGCAGAAACAGGCAGAAGACAAAACCAGAAGATCAAGCGAATAAAACCATCAAAATATAGAGCACAAGATGGGAATCAGAAACCAAGCAATGAGTGCACAAATTCAAACACCGGGAGATCAGAAATAATTAAATTGCAAAAACATGGCACAGAAAGAGATTTGGAATCCTAAATTTGGATGCTATAACATCTTTTTGGATGACCTTTAAGCCTATTGCCAATTGAGATATCATCAGCCCTGCATTTCCTATGGAATGCTGGGATTGTTCCCATGGATATTGGAGATGCAGACAACACAAAATCATGGCTTCTTTCGCGATTTAAGATGGTGTTGTGGTAAACAAAAGTAAATAATCAGCTTTAAAAGTAGGTGTTAAATTAGAAAACAGATGGAATCCTTAATCTAGAAACACCCCAAAGCAAATTATAAATCATGGCTAGGGATTTTCAAAAGTCAAAGAAAAATAAACAAGAATAACCAGCATGACAAGAGGATTAAAAAATAATCGCAAAATACTTCTTAAGAAAGTAATCCAAAAACAAAATGTGTCTAAATTCAAAACTAAAATCAATATCCTAAACAAGGACAAAAGAATCAAAAATAACAATTTACAGTGCACAAAGGGAAACCAAGAAGATGAGCCAAACAAACACAAGCAGGAAAGCAAATGTCTTGGCAGTGAACTGAGGACTCTTCAGGCTTTACTGTATATATAGATCAATGGTGGTCCCCAGGGAGCTCTATTCCAATCAAGTAAAAGACAAGGAATATTGCACACACAATAACTAACAGAATTAACATAAAATATAAAACAATTGATAACCATGCCAATGTCAATTAAAGAACTATACAAAACAAAAAGAAATACAGAGTGAGTCAAAATTATGTCAACATTTGAATGGCAGAAACAATTTATTCACACTTCATATGTGCAAGATGATTTACAGGAATGTTTTAACCTGTTCACCATCATGTTTAACACATGTACCATATGTGGCACATAAATTGTATATAAGTATATATACAGTGCATCTGGAAAGTATTCACAGCGCATCACTTTTTCCACATTTTGTTATGTTACAGCCTTATTCCAAAATGGATTAAATTCATTTTTTTCCTCAGAATTCTACACACAACATCCCATAATGACAACGTGAAAAAAGTTTACTTGAGATTTTTGCAAATTTATTAAAAATTAAAAAATTGAGAAAGCACATGTACATAAGTATTCACAGCCTTTGCTCAATACTTTGTTGATGCACCTTTGGCAGCAATTACAGCCTCAAGTCTTTTTGAATATAATGCCACAAGCTTGGCACACCTATCCTTGGCCACATCCCCCCATTCCTCTTTGCAGCACCTCTCAAGCTCCATCAGGCTGGATGGGAAGCGTTGGTGCACAGCCATTTTAAGGTCTCTCCAGAGATGTTCAAACGGATTCAAGTCTGGGCTCTGTGAATACTTTCCGGATGCACTGTACATAGCAGTACCATTAGTGTTAACGTAATTTTGACTCACCCTGTAAATCCAAAATATGTTCAATCACATCGGAACACCAAGATTTCATGAAAATCAACAACATATTGTAATGGCATTAACTCTTGCATCAGCAGGGGATGACATCAGTTCTACGTCAGCAGTAAAATAAGCTGGCATTTCACATTCAAACAAGTGACTTCAGTGCCAGCTGCAAGGGAGCCTATAAAAAAAGGATGTGTCTGCCAAAGACCCATAATCTCCATTTTATTGTGGCTAGGATAGTTATAGACAGAGTACAAGATGAACCAGAACAACTGCAAGTAATATACTATACAACTGTTTGAATATACTCATATGATAACTAGATGTACTTTCTGCACTCCTTGTTTTTTTACATGCAATTGTTCTGTCTCAGCAAGATACCATAAAAATATTTTAAAGGATCAAGAGATGAAATGTGCTCAAATATATCTAATTGTTGTCAATACCAAAATGACAAACCAATCTTACGTCAAACCAGAAATGCAGGGCAATTATTAGAAACTGTTGAACATAAAGAAAGTCAGAATGCATGTAAAGTATTTCTGTCCAAAACATAGATAAATGAGAATAACATGGGCTGGAACTTGCAAGTCATGCTGATGATGACGTGCATTGCTCACTCCAGTAGAACTCTGATAGTGTTGCCTAGGGAATGGCTGATGCTTCTACAACAAACTGCGGCGCTGTAAGCAATCCAATTTGATGAGGCAAGAAGACAATAAAAATAATTTGTTTTTAAAGAAGTCAGACAGAGAAAATCAAATGTCAAAATTAGATTCCTTGAGTATAAAAACCCCATTTCAGTTGCATAGAGCCCCAAAAAACATAAAGGGAAAAACACAAAAATAATAAAATGTACCAATAATAACAACAATAATTAGCCACAACAGCCTTGTACAAGCGAGAACCAAGCTCATGTAACACTCAGAAACAAGTTGGAATCTTGCACTCGCAATCACTCCTTCACTAAACACTTAAAACTTGTCTATTGGATGGCATCTTTGAGATCTTCAAGGTTTTTAAGAGATCTTTTTTAAACACCCATATATGTTCATTATGGATACCTTCTCCTTTATAAGAATTTCAGCATTGAATTTCATTACAAGGGCTAATCATTGCACAATGCCAGGCAAAGCTGCTCAAGCGCTAAATCAATTGTCTTTCAGGTGAAATAGGAAAAAAACACAATTAACATGGAAAGAATAAGCAAACTACATGCACAGCACAACTCCAACTGCACACTGGCAGCAGCACTAACTACCATGCCACCAGGTAGTTGCTAATCTTTACTGGTGTGTACTACTCAAATGGGAAAAACTCAAACTAGAAGTGCAAGTGTGGAAAAAAATCAACAACAGGTGGCACTTATTTTAATATGAACAACGACCTTCTCTAAACAGGAAAGTTCAGGTTGTCCATGCACATGCACCCCTACAGAAGTGTATAGTGAACACCGCAGGTTCAATTGTTCTACCCAGCATAAAGACAATTTTACATACTACAAAAAGCAATACCTTTTTAAAAATATGATAGAATTTTTTTAACAAAATGCTCCAGAACACAAGGCTAATGTTTGTTATAAACATTATATCAAAGAGTTACAATTTTGAAGTAATCTTGTTACTTATTATGCACAACGTCTGACTGGGCTGTGCCCCACTGGCCCTTTACCTAGAAACGCCACTGAAAGATACAATATTCCTTAGCAGTATGCACAAGTTAAGAAATAGTTTTCATACCTACATTTATAATTCTCTGCTCAAGTAATTTGATTTCTATAGCTCAATAAAGTGTAATTAGGTGGGTGCTCTATCTATCTATCTATCTATCTATCTATCTATCTATCTATCTATCTATCTATCATTTTTGGTTTTATATACAACAGGGAAAATAAACATAAGGTTCAATTATGTTTATGATAGGTGAAATCAAACTAGCCATACTCAAAAGTCATAAAAATATGCAATGAGGAAAAGCACTAATTTTTTGATTTTGAAAAGGAATGCAGATGTTATTTGCTTTTTACAAAGAAATACGTAAAACCGAAGAATTTGAAAAAGTGTGGAAGGGGGTAAAAAGGGGTGTTTTGCTCTGTTAATGAAGAAATAAGAATTGCTAACTTCTGCACTCTATTGTCATACAGTAATGAACTGTAACTGAGAGTTAATGATCAGGCGTAATATTGTATAAGATAAGGGTTAATCCAAAAATAGGGAGTTGTTCAAATGTTTTTGTTTATATGGCAGTTACCACATATATTTAGGTACAAGGCAATCGGATAATTTAAATGTGATAGGCAAATTAAACTGCCTAGTAGAGATTTCGACCTTCACAGATGTATTGATAATGATCAAATACATTAACAACAATGTCAAATTAGTTAAAAACAGCAATAATCAAAAGGCAACATATTCTGCCCCTTACCTCGACCATTCAATACAGGTGCATCCTTGCCACGGTTGCTTTTCTCTCGCTTCCTGATTTCTCTTATTTGAACTCTTAGTTTGAGGTTATAGATGTCCAAAACAAGAGCTTGTTTTTGAATGATGTCTGATCTTTTGGTAGAAAAACTGAAGTAATCAAGACTGTCCATCAGACCCTACAGGTACAATAGATGAAGTAATACATTTAGCAAAAACATACGAATGACATACTATTATTTTCTTGATGGTAATGAGGCAATTATAATGGATGAAATAGAATTAAACAAAACAAATCCACAACTAAAAACTAAACTGCAGTCACCACCACCGAATCTGTTTACTGTAGAAACATTTATTTCACAAGCGTCATCTTACGAGGAGCCTGATCTAGTTATACAAATAATACTCCTAGTGTGTTGTGCAGCACAGTAATATTACATACCTACAAAAATGTAGAGTTTTAAGTGCAGTACTACATTCTTGAGCCGTCGATGTGATTCGCCTTATCCAGGTTAAAAACACCCGTATTCACGGTGCACTAAAAGGCATAATAACATCAGACACTTTCCAGTTTTTAGGAACACATAAAAAAATTCAATCGGACTTTATTAGGCCTTTTCCTAAAATTAATATTCCTTTCTAGATTAGTTTGCACTTTTTCTGAGTTCTTTCGTTGTAAAAGTTATGTTCCTTGTTATTCGGCCTGTAGAGGGCGCTCCTGCTTAGGCTTGAACGAGAGCCCGAATGCTGTAAATTCATTCAGTTTCAAAGATGACACAAGTGATCCTCGCGTGTAACCTGCAGGGAGCGCCGCCCCCCGCATACCAGAAAAACCGCATGTTCGCCACGATTGTAGTGGGTAATAAGCCTTGAAATTAAAGCGCACATCAGTGTATTGCTGTGCCGAGACGAGAGGTGCGGAACCAAGGCAGCAAGCACTCTTATTCCAGTGCCTTCTGAGACGGCAGCGGGAAAGACTGGCGCTTGGAATAAGGCGGCATTAATAAAGTGTGGCGTGCAGGTATTGGTGTTTACGTTTGTTACTTCAGTATAAGGGGGGCGTGCGGTGCAGCGGCGGGCTCGAGACGCTCTCTCACACGCAGACCGATCAGACACTTAACTGAATTGTCTTAGAGCTTGAGCAGATCCACACTGCTTATTGCTGTTATATTTCGGGCAATGGGGGCACATGTCTTGGAGAGGATCAGTGGGGTGCTTATACATCTCGTTTTGTGTAAGTGTATCGTTGTGAGTAACTTAAAGAAACTATGGAATTATGCCGAGAAAAGCGTTGGAGCATCAAGAGAAACACTCAGGTCACTCCGTTTTACTGAGCTGTAATGCAACGTCTCCGTTTTCCATCAAATTGTATATTATTGTTTATGCTTCTTTTATTATCCCCTTACATTCCTGCTTTCTTTTAATTCCTTCCTACGTTTTCTTTCGTATTTATTCATTAAATTACATGTTGTCAATAAAAGTATATTTAGAGCTCAAAAGGCAGCCGTTCTCATAAAACTAGCCAATCAGCAGAGACGCAGCCTAATACTAAAAGTCTACTAGCGCAGATCAGCCACTCTTAAATGTCGTGTATTTGTTTTCACTTGCTTACCATGGATCCTAATTCATTGCCTTCAAATGTGGTTGTGTATAAACCAATGATATTTTTTCCTTTTTATTAGAATTGCAGCAATGAAGACATACATAATCCTTAGTGTGATTCTGAGATGTGTTTTCTCACAAGAAGGAGATGAATCCATCACATATACAGTGAGTCGCCTTAAAAAATAAAAGTGTTACTGGTGTGAACTATGGGGTGATGTTTAAAGATGAGTATTGTTTTGTGAAGTTTTCACTTCACTCATATTTATAGTGTACCATACACTGAAGTGTTTATTTGGATTGACTGTTATGGTATGAATGTGCGGATGAGTGACCATAATTGCAAAGATGTATTGATAATTATTTTTAGTTTAATTATAGAGCTCGGATGGGCTCAGACTTCTCCACCACCTTGCACTGGATAAGTAGATTAAGAAAATGGATGGATGGATATATAGTTCATGATATGTAATTTGCTGGCATTACATCTGTGCCTTATCTTTGTGATAAGAATTAAGTATTAATTAAGAATTATTATAATGTTATCATTTAATAATACAAGACATTTGACAGTGGCAGTAGTTTAGACACTTTCAAAAAGGCGGCTTTCCATGAAATTTTATGTGTCCTACAATTTTAATTATGCAGTTCATAAGGATATTTGTTTCAAAATAATTTTTAATAATATTTTTCATTACTACACTAAGTACTTTTACAGAAAAATAAATAAAAAATATGAAGAGATAGCAATTCATAGAGATTAATTTAGCTTTTACTTTTATCGCTTTTATTTCTAAAAGTAATGCTTGTCTTAATTCACATTATCCATATATGTTGAGACAAGCAGTGTGGTAATAATATACAAAAACTGTGTTTTATTTTTTTGTTCTTTCGAAACTAAACAGCAGTGCACTGATGGGTATGAATATGATCCAGTCAGACAGCAATGTAAAGGTAAGGCAACAAAAATGTGCATTGTAGCATAACTATATTATTTAAAAATAATTACTAAGTATTTTTTTATTGTTAATTAGAAATGTTACATGACAAAAAGAAGTAATAGAAACATTTTAAAATATTTGATATTTAATATCTTTTGCCTTACATGAACTGTCAGTGTTTGTCCTGCAATTTTCTTTGTATTCTTGTCATGTCATATTTGGTGCTTCATCTCTTGATCACATTCTTGTAAAGTCTTTTTTGAGGTACATTGCCTGCTTCCTGTCTGCTTTTTGACTACCACCAATGGTAGATGGGCCACCATTATCCACTGTGAAAACATTTTTTCTTGCAAATACTTCCTGTATTTGAAGGCTACTCTTAGCATTCCTTCTACACCTTTCCTCTGTATCCTCATCTGTGTCAACCTCTATTGTCTGGTGGTTCCTGTGTCAATCGCAAAGCAAAACTGACCAATCGACCCAAAGCCAAACTGACCAATCAAATTGCTTGGAGGGACTGGACACACACACACAAACACAAACATACACATACACAGAGTAGTGTTTTATTATATAGTCAATTTATTCTAAAATTATTACATTTCTAATAGAAAACATGCAAAAAGATTGTCAAAAAAAGACCTGAAGCATACTTCATATTGAATTCATTGAGGATGAAAAATCCCTGAAAATAGTTAGGTTAAATTTGCATAACTGCAGCAACAACAGCAATAATAATAATCCATGTTTGCAGAGCATATTTCAGTCTATTACAAAACAAAGTGATTTAGATAAACAATGAAACAGTTTATTTCACTGTATATTCATAAAACTGAAATATAAAACCTTTTTCATCTCCTTATTTTTATCAATAGTCTCAAAAATACTAACCAGTCTTACATACAACATCCTTATGAAACGCTCAAACTACCTTCCATGGCTTTTCCTAATGTGGAACAATAGTGGCACTTCTCTGAGGTCCTTCTCTTAGAAGAACAAGTTATTCAACCCTGAGTAATCCCACATTGGCTAACTGTACATAAAATCTCATTGCTTTGATCACTACTGAAATCTTGTGACCGTACTTGCATGAGAAAGTGGGCCACTTGTTCTATACTCTTAAGTGGAAGTAGCCACCAGTGTGAGGATCAAATGAGACATACCAAAGGTCCCAGAATATACTCTTGCAGTCCCTAATACTATACATAGTAATAAGTCTTATTTAGGGCTATAAAACACATTAACTCCTGTGAACTATTTGTGCTAGTACAAAATGTTATCTTATGTTTGCTTCTCCTCAATCTGAGGTTTGACTGTGGATTTTAGTGGGGGTTTTTTTAGCACCCTGGTTTAGATCAGCTTGAAAGGTGTGTGAAGTGTGTGATTTCTGGGCAATTGGAATACACCCTCTAGTTCCCTGACATCCGTTCAGCAGTAACCAAGACACTCCCACCAATATGCAGTGTCTTCAGCATTTATTACCATATATCCTCCTCCACCTCCTTCTGCAGTTTTCTAACTACAACACTGACATATGATGTCTGTCGCTACTTGCTCTGAAAACAACATATTTAGCCATTTTCCTTAGTAATTGTCAATGTTTCTTCAGCTTTCTCATCTGGGTGATGTCCAGTCTTGTCTCTTCTAATGTTTTTTTAGGATCTGAAATGTACAACATATATGTAATTTCTCATGAGACTTTTCTCATCCCAAGGCCTTCACTTAGGCTACTGTCACAGTAGTTATACCAAAGATGTAAATATCCAGACATTCCCATACTGATACTGCATGGAAGACTTTGATTTTTCACTTGATGGCTTTGTTTATAGCTGGTGTCCATCCATAGGTGTTAGGATTGTCTTGATTATAATCACCAAACACATTTCAGTTATAGCTTCGTGGAAACACATACTCTGCTGAGGTCTTAAATTAATACTACACCCAAAAATAGTATTTTTTAAATTTTATTTACCCCATGTGATGGCAGATTTTTTTTTTAATCTAATGGTTTCATGTAGAACAGAGCTAACAAAGTTTATGCTTCAATGGAGGGAGGAAGTAACAAATGCTGCACAACAGTAAACAATATCAGAACGTCCATGAAAAAAAAGTCACGTTACTCGTGTAGCATAATCTATTCCAAGTCATTCAGTTCTATACTCAAAATGTACAAAATGCATATACAGTATTTAAAAAAAAATTGTTAAATTGATTCCTCTAATAAAACGAAAGTAGCTCACAACCAGAAAGCCCTTTTACACAGGGTCGCAGTTTTGAATTGAAGACCAGACTCTCTCCAAATACATTGCCTAAGAGTCCTGTCTTCTATTCAAAGCTTTGAGCCAAACACTGTACACCAGCATAATTTAAATAGTGTCAAATCTGTGATTTTTGATGCGCTCTGTTCTGATTGACTGAGGCATGTTTTCTATGATATGCTTGTGAACTGTGTTGGGGCCTTCCTACAATAATTTCTTTCTATTTGTGCTTCTTTTCTGACATGCAGCAAATACATTTACAACACCATTAACAGATAATATAGAAATAATTGTATTAAATGACGCAGCTGAGGCTTCAAAAGGAGTTTTTTAACATTTATACTGTTAAAACATGCCAGTTCACCATTAATAACGATCAAATTATAATTAAAGATTCCCAATTTTTTAGGTCAATAACTCTGCAGCTTTTTCTGTCAGGATATAAAATTTTGATTTTGAGCATATTTTTTTATTGCATTTAAGTTTTTACAGTTAAATCTCAAAAGTCTTTTCTTTTACTTTTTTCCTTGTGCCTTATTGCACTTTTACATGTGAGAAACATTGCCATGTTATAAAAAATGAATAATGAGAAGCAGTAGAATAATCACATGTACAGAACACAGTAAAATTCTTACCTGCATGTGTGACCAAAATGCTTCCTGGCAATAAAATTTAAAATAACCTGCTAAATATAGTGAACAATGAAAATATCTGAAATTAAAATATATACAAACAATTAAAAAAATAATTAATGTAGTATTATTTGTCTCCAGAATTATTATTTCACTTTTGTGTTTGCCAGTATCACTGAACATAAATATTATGCAAAAATTTATCTGAACATCACTTTAGTGTTTAATGAAGAGCGTCCTACACTTGATATCTGCGTTTAAAAAAATAGATGCAAATACATAAAACCAACATAATAACCACTTTTAAAACCTTTTTTGTTACATGAATGACATCAAAGCAAATCTCTTGTTGTTTTTTCAAATTATTTTTTTGATATCCTCAAATGTGCTCACCTTATGTTAATTCCATATACTGGATTAGTGATGATACAGAATATGGATTTGTGAAATCTAGTTATATTTTATCTATTTTACTTGCATAGAAATCTAAATTTTAATTGTTTTTTTAATTTCAGACATTGATGAATGTGGCATATTTGTGGATTCTTGCAAAGGAGGATTGAAGTGCTATAACCATTATGGTGGATATCTCTGCCTCCCAAAAACAGCAAACATAATTGTGTCACCACCACCACCTGCAGACACTTCCACTACAAGGAACCCAAACTTACCAAGGCCTGTGCCATGTGCAGTAGGGTTTACTCTAGATGAACAGAACAAGTGCCAAGGTAGGTCTCGTAGTGTTAATCTCAGTATAGCAGCATTTTGCTTTGAAGCTATGGAACCGAATCAGAAGCTTGACATGTAAGCATTCATTCAATAAATTGTTACTTTGTTTGTACAGTTGATAATGCAGTTGAAGGTACAGACTGAGATGTCAGAACAGTTTATCTTTAGAGAAGGAAATAGGTGAAGAATTTTGTTCCTTAATAGTTATCAGTTATCTTTTTTAACAAAGTTAATCCTTGAAGTATAATGGTGAAATGGTAATATATTAATAAATGTTTAGTGTGGTACCCTAAATCCTGGCAAACATAGTATGCTATCTTGAAGATTTTGTTTTTTTTCTCCTACAATGAACAGGTTTTATGGTTTTCTATTTAATGTATCTATGTTAATGAGTGGATGCTATTTCATGATTGATTTTAGTTTTTAATAAAATAATAATAGTTAATTCTAGAATTAAAATGTATAATAAATTTGTTTACACACCATTTCAGCTATCAAATCTATGGGTACAATAAAGGTTAAGTAGTGAGGAGTTTGTGGCAGATGTTTGGGATCCTGATAGAATAGAAAGTAACATCGGATTAAGAAAATAATACTTTTAGTCTTCAGATCAATATCTTTACTTGTGCCTAAGTATGTCCTTTTGCTGATGCTAAAGTTTTGAATCTAATTTCTGGTAATGAGCACAATCTTGCATACTATACATGCCAAATAAAATAACTCATTAACTGTTTTTTTTTCACTTTTTAAGCAAGATATAATAAACTGATATTTGTTTTGCAAGAAAAACGAGACAGGGACAATTGGAATTGTTGTTGGATGTTTGTAGAGTTGTAGAGTTGTCTGTTGTTTGTTGGTGTTAGAATGTCCCAAAAGTGAAGGTCAAAACTATATACAAATCTACCCGAAACCAAAAACACAGGTTTTCAAATAAAAGTATTGAACAGTGATTAAATAAACAAACTGTAGAATACTCAATCAAAACTAACAAAAAAACAAGGATAGATTGTTTATTTCCATTTTTAAAAAGAAACTAATTTTAAAAAGGTAAGACATATAGAAAATGTGTCAATTAATAAAGTGAAATCAAATGCCTTAATACAAAGTCAGAATTCAAAAAGGCCAAATAAAATCCAAATTCTGAAGAGTAAAAATTAGTGGCACAAATCCAACCAGAACTACTAACACAAAACCCAAGAAATGAGCCATAAGTCAAACCAGTAAATTCTTGCTAAACAAGGTATGGTAATTTAAAAAAAATACTTAATTAACCAGTTCTGAGAGATGTGGGCCACCTGTTTGGACCCCACAGCCCATGATTCAAGGGACCTTAATGAATAGATCTAAGAAACCGATGATTGTATTGTTGAAGCAATTTTGTCAACATGTTCTGCGGAATACAGTAATCCCTCGCTATATCGTGCTTTGACTTTCGCGGCTTCACTCTATCGCGGATTTTATATGAAAGCATAACTAAATATATAACGCGGATTTTTCGCTGCTTTGCGGGTTCTGCGGACAATGTGTCTTTTTACTTCCTGTATATGCTTCCTCAGTTGGTTTGCCCAGTTGATTTCATACAAGGGACACTATTGGTGGATGGCTGAGAAGCTAACCAATCAGAGCACGCAGTTAGGTTCTCCTGACTGAGAAGCTAACCAATCAGAGCACGCAGTTGAGCTCCTGCGTGCTGAATGCAGTGTTAACCAGGAAGTCTCATCTCGCTCATTCAGCATCAACGTGCTTCGCTGTGTAAAGAGTTGTGCTCTTTAGTGTTTATCTTTGTGCATAGTCAAGCCCTTCATTATGGCTCCAAAACAATCTGCTACTGCTTCAGGGGCCGTGCCCAAGCGCAAGAAGAAGATGTTAACGATTGCCGAAAAGGTAAACGTTTTGGATTTGTTGAAGGCTACGATTCTTTTTATTTAAAAAGTAGGAAAGGAATATAAGATCTACGGCTGCAGCGTCCTTTTAACCAGGGTGCAAAACGAGTTGTAAGTGGATGTAATAAGGCAGTAGTCTGGATGGAATCTGCTTTAGGGATTTGGATTGAAGACTGCCAGAAGAAGAACAACGGCAGTGCTACACAATCGCCTGAAGTGGCTCCTTTACAAGGGCTGTAACGCTCTCCTTTGTTGTGCAGTAAAATTAAACTCATTGTTATCGGACAAGTCATCGTGTCATTGTTGGTGAGTAACCATAATTAATTTTCTTCTTACAGTGCTTAGTACATGTACGTACGTTTAGTGTCAATGTACACACATTTACTGTATACTATTTTTCTTGCATTGTACATATTTATTGCTGGTGACCCGTCTATCGTAATGGCTGCAACATATGTGATATCGGAGACACTCAATATCTTTAAAATAATATTTAGGTTTTACTGTATATAAACAGTGTGTTTATATACATAATTTCAATGAATCTTACCTAATATCTAAGAGAATACAAAGGGATTATGCTGTATAACTCTGTGGGGAATATTTATAAACAGTGCGGGAGAGTTTATAAGGGCTTAAAATATATAAAAATAACCATACAAACATATGGTTTCTACTTTGCGGATTTTCACCTATCGCGGGGGGGTCTGGAACGCAACCCCCGCGATCGAGGAGGGATTACTGTATATACTACTTGTAAAATCTTACTTTATAGGCATCTTTTACTGGTAAATGTGAGTTACTCTGAAAGTCAAAACATGAAAGCTATTTTTTAAGATTGTATTTCAGTTTCCTTTATAATAAAGAATTCAGAAAATAAAGTCTTATTTAAGGTATATTCCTTTCATGTAATTGATAGTGTCAGGCTCAAACTTGCTGAAACCACCTTGAAATCCTATCATATCGCAATGCAATGCTTTAAAAATGGTTCCTGTCAGATCTTTGGTGGGGGACAGTGATCTGGCACCCTTCCAAACACTCCTAGTTGCATGATACTTCACGAGGCAATATTTAGAAAGCCAGGGGGATGAATCATTTTGTAAAAATGGTGGTCAGGCACAAAAGTAAAACTACACCAAGCAGATTATAAATTGTTTTTCTCAACTTTTTCTCAGCAATCAAAGTTAGGAATAAAATCCAAAATAGCAGCAGATGGACAAAAACAAGCAAATGTATCAAAAACATGATTCCTAGTTAAGATTCAAAAGATGCTGGAAAAAAGCCAAACACCCAAACACAAAAAAAAAAAAAATTAAAACACTAATATATTCTTTACAGAGGTTTATTCCTCATTTTCCCTTCATCTTCTATCAAGTACTTGCCACATAATTTACATTAAGTATATAGATTCTTAAGTGTCTGTGTATTAGAACACTACTATAATACATTAAGAATGGGAAATAAAATGGTACAGAGCTAGTATTATGACATGCAGGGTGCCAAGGATTGTTGTGAGCATAGAAAAATAAGCAAGAGATGATCAGATGTAGGTGGCACGGTTGCGCAGTGGTAGCGCTGCTGCCTTGCAGTAAGGAGGCCTAGGTTTGCTTCCCAGGTCCTCCCTGCGTTGAGTTTGCATGTTCTCCAGTTTCTCCTTGCTCCAGTTTCCTCCCACAGTCCAAAGACATGCAGGTTAGGTGCATTGGCGATCCTAAACTGTCCCTAGTTTGTGCTTGGTGTGTGTGTGTGTGCCCTGTGGTGTTCCTGCCTTGCGCCCTGTGTTGGCTGGGATTGGCTCCAGCAGACCCCCGTGACCCTGTGTTAGGATATAGTGGGTTGGAGAATGACTGACTGATCAGATGTAAGAAAAATCGTAACGACATCAAATGAAGCAAAACAAAGCCAAAAATACTGAAGAGAGGTTAAACAAGAATACCACAACCTAATTCTAGGGCATACTTGAATATAAAGTTGACTAGTACTAAAGACGAAAGAGGATTTTTTTCATCGATCAAGGTATAACAAAGAATGCCAGTGCTACCATATTTCTATGTAGTGCCTAATCGTATAAACAATACCAATGGCATCACATAAGCAAAAGTAATCAAGACAGTAAATAAAATTAACTTTTTGGCACATAACTGAACAAACAATAAAATTAGACTCTAGACATACAAAAAGTCTAAATAAGGAAAATATGTATAAAGGGCTAAATCACTACACAGTAGCTAAATGCTGAAATAAATAGGGCATCCTTTGTATTGACCATCAGATTACTGCAGGGTCTGGATGCTATGTACCTCAAAGCTTGGTCACATCTGTTTTTTTCTTTTGTTAATTTTTGCAATTATAGTATAGGAAAACTGGAGTTTAAGCAATATAAAAATGGAGGTATGCCTCTCACAACACATACTGTATATCAAAAGCAGAATTACATGTAATATAATCATACTGTATATACTGTATTTGTTATACTGTTAGATCTTCTATTTCTGTCTATACTGCATCATTTTCACTATAGAATTGAAAGAAAAATTTGAATAGCTTGAGAGAAAAGCTTTGCAATTGCAAATCACAGAGGACACAAATGAGTGAAGAAAGTAGCTTTTCTGCACCCTGACCAATAAAAAATAATCATTAGTCATTTAGTGTGAGAACTAAATTGTAGACTATAAATGTTGTGTTTGACAACAGTCTATGTAGATTTATCAAAACACATGATAAAAACCTTTGAGTTTTGTGTTTTTTTTTATATTTTATTTGTTCCAAAATATGCATTTACAATGTACATCTATTTATTGTAATCTCAGATACTGTTTCTATGATTTTCTTTGCTGCTATCCATACACCTATTACATACACTTGACCAACTTGCTGTAGGGCTATGTAGGGCCTATTCAAGTTTAGCTGACATTATGTACTTGTTTATTTGTGGTTCCCTCAGAACGTCTAACGTCAAGCATTAGTTCAAGCCCAGGGGCCCCCACCCCCCAAGTCCATCCCTGGGGAGGATATTCATTTTACCTATATTAACTGAACGCTAGAGAGAATTGAAGACTTGACCATCTATTGGCATCTTGTTCAGCACTTTACATTAAACTACCAAAGCTGTGTTTAAAGAGATCTGTAAGCATTTTGTAACTGTAATTCTCAAATATTGCAGCTATTCTGAAAGACTCATTGGATAGACTTCTAATATACTGTTAAGTGCTAAAAAGTTACAGTAATCCCTCCTCGATCGTGGGGGTTGCGTTCCAGAACCCCCCGCGATAGGTGAAAATCCGCGAAGTAGAAACCATATGTTTGTATGGTTATTTTTATATATTTTAAGCCCTTATAAACTCTCCCACCCTGTTTATAAATATTCCCCGCACAGTTATACAGAATAAACCCTTTGTATTCTCTTAGATATTAGGTAAGATTCATTGAAATTATGTATGTAAACACACTGTCTATATACAGTAAAACCTAAATATTACTTTAAAGATATTGAGTGTCTCCGATATCACATATGTTGCAGCCATTACGATAGACAGGCCACCAGCAAAAAATACGTACAATGCAAGACAAATTGTATACAGTAAATGTGTGTACAGTGGCACTAAATGTACGTAAATGTTCTAAATACTGTAAGTAGAAAATTAATTAAGGTTACTCACCAACAATGACACGATGACTTGTCCGATAACGATGAGTTTAGTTTTACTGCACAACAAAGGAAAGCGTTACAGCTCTTCTAAAGGAGCCTCTTCAGGCGACTGTGTAGCACCGCCGTTGTTCTTCTTCCGGCAGTCTTCAATCCAAATCCCTAAAGCAGATTCCATCCAGACTACTGCCTTATTACTGCGGCCTTAGATCTTATATTCCTTTCCTACTTTTTAAATAAAAAGAATTGTAGCCTCATTGATGCCGTAATGGCATCCTACAGCGGTGTAGCTTTTCCCTTCCTTTAACATATCCAAAACTTTTACCTTTTCAGCAATCGTTAACATCTTCCGTTGGCACTTGGGCACGGCCCCTGAAGCAGTAGCAGGAGCAGATCATTTTGGAGCCATAATGAAGGCTTGACTATGCACAAAGATAAACACAAAAGAGCACAAAAGTTAAGTCTTTACACAGCGAAACACGTTGATGCTGAATGAGCGAGAAGAGACTTCCTGGTTAATGCCGCAGAATCGAATTCGGCGCTCTGTCGCTGAGCCATTCAGCACACAGGAACTTAACTGCGTGCTCTGATTGGTTAGCTTCTCAGCCATCTGCCAATAGCGTCCCTTGTATGAAATCAACTGGGCAAACCAACTGAGGACGCATGTACAGGAAGTAAAAAGACCCATTGTCCGCAGAACCCGCGAAGCAGCGAAAAATCCGTGTTATATATTTAGATATGCTTACATATAAAATCCGTGATAGAGTGAAGCCGTGAAAGTCGAAGCGCGATATAGTGAGGGATTACTGTACTGGGAAAAACATGTTTTTTCCTGATTAATTTTAAATTTAGAGATTTTGTAAAGGTCATTTAGTACATTTATTAAAATCAGCAGTGATGCAGTTGTGTCAGGGATAAACATAACTATATTGTTCACACAAAGAGATATTTTTGTACCAATTATTCCCTAATTACTTTTATTTCAGAATTTTCCCCAAGACAAAGAGCCAGTGGTTCCATTGCAATTGTAAATAGCATTGGACACAGTGAACAGAATATTTGTGCTCCACATTCAAATATTAATTTATCTGAGTTTATGCTATTTACCCACCCAGTCGAGGTGATAACTTCTGGACCACACAGATGTTTGCACAAAAAGTGAAGGGATATCCCCATTCTACTGTAACAAAAGCTTTTTTTTACCTCTAGAGACACTAAAACCTCTGAGAGTTCATTTACTGAAGGAGTATATTGTACTGTATGTCCAATTAGCACATTTGATGATAGTTCCCTGCCTTCAATGAATTTAATTTGGCCTTATGATGCAATTATAAAGAGAATTTTTTTCAATTCTTTTTACTAGAACTTTGACCAATTCCTTGACATCATTATTTAGCAGTGAGACTGGTCTTGTCTATATGATGCACATTCCAAATGGTCTTTATTTTTCATTGAAAAGAAAGTGATTGATACTAGGGTATTGCATGGTGTTAAAATTGTTCTCTTTTGCTTCTTCAAACATGGTTAGCATTAACAGCAGGTTTTGTAAAATTCCATTGGATAACATTTTGTAAAATTCTACTGGATAACAATCTGGATCTATAGCCTTCCCACTTTATAAGGAATTTATAACATTCTGAATTTAAATAAGCCTTAGTTGTTTGTAAAGGTCCTCTGCAAGCAATATTCTATTCCAATTCTTATTTAGCAAGGACAATATTAATATGAAGTGCTACTTCATTACAGTCTGACAAGTATAAAGACTTGTAATATTTGTTCAATATGTTAGTCATTGCTTTATGCTCATTAAGTTTAGTTTTACATATTTTATATATATAAAATATATATTATAGTAAAAAAAAATCCTGGGACGAGACGTGACTTTTTCAGAGAGATACTTTCACGTCCCACGAGACGAGACGTTGTGCCAAGATATTTAACCACAGCCGGGGCCGGAAAAAAAAGACAAAGAGTAAATAACAAAGTAGAACTTCGTAAAGAGTTCAAAAACATTGGCGCAATACACATGTAGAGCAGGTTAGAGATAATGAAAGTACTAAAATTCAAAGGTCTCAAAAAAATGAAAGTAAAGATCACATTAGCGCAAACAAACGGAAATTATTACTTGGTGAAATAACGGAACAGCGAAAAGAGATTGAATATATTGTTCAGATTTAAACTTTAAGTCAGAGACTTGTGGATTGTCTAATTTGTGTTGCCATCAGGGAAAAGTAGTGTTTCTTCCCAATGAAGAAGCGTATTCGCGAGAATCAAAAGATTTGTAGTTTGGTGAAAGTGAAATCAACATACGCAAGCGGCAGAGACGTAAAGTGACTGGTGCGTAGCACGGACTGGGGGGTTGGCAAGCAAGGCAAGCAGGGGGCAAAGTCACCTAGTATTTTATATATATTTAATCTCTGCTATTCTGTATTACATTTCCTTTTTATGTATCTGTTGAGCTAAAATCTTGTTTACTTTTTCTGCATGCTCGTAACAAGAGTCATGTGAATTGAAGATTAACTGCTCTGCTTCTCCTGTAGTCAAAAGATAAAATTCTGTCTGTAATGACAACCTTTTTTATGTGGTCTGTCATTAGGTGAGCATGCATTTTCTTGTCAACTTTGAAAATATCAATGCTAATGTACATCTTGTTTTCAGGTTATTTTTATGCAACATGAATGATATAGTTTGCCCCTTAATATATGCTTTCAGTACCCTCCAAAGTGTTTCCACAGATACATCGGAGTTTGCATTGGTCTCCATTACAAAAGTCAATGTAATATTTAATAAATTACTTCCTTATGAAGAAAGCCTTCATTGCATGGAGTTAAAGGGTTTAGTCACAAACAATAGAGCGTAGTAATTTAATTCCATACCCTTAGAAGTAAGTTTTCTTGAAAAGAAGACGCATAGGTGAACTTAGTCTTTATCCAATTATTTCTGTGACAGCCTTGCCTCCATCCCAATACTGAATGTGTCCACTTGAAATTTATTGATTGGCAGGGTTATGGTGTCTCAGAATGAAGATTGAAGTGAATAGGGATTGTAGGTTTACCAAAAGCTTCCTATGCTTTTGGGGTTCAGGCAAACCTTATTTTTAGTGAAGTGATAGATGAAATAACCAAATTGGAATTGAATTTCTATAGTAATCTGCAAACTCTTTGGTGTTGCCCAATTTAGAATCTCTGACCCATTAGCTTGATCCATAGCTAAATTATGTAATTTACTAACTCAAGAATAACACTAAATTAATAAGAAATTCATATTTTTCTAATTTTACAAAAAGGTGAATAGCTCTTAAGCATCTCAGTTGATCACAGACATATTGAATATGTGTTTCCAAATCATTAGAGAAGATTAAAATGTCCACAATATACACCATCATATATAAACCAGTAATATCCCTAAATATGTCAGATGCAAAAGACCATTGGTGTGTTGGCAAGCCCATATGGCATTACTTTATAATGTTCAATGGAAGTGTTAAAGGCAGTTTTCCACTGATCTGCTTTCTGTATCCTATTTAAATTGTAAGCGCTTCAGAGATATCATTTGGCAAAGATTGTGGCACCTGTAACTTGATTAAGAAAGGATGAGATGAGTGGAAGAGGCTAATTGTTTTTAACCTTAATTTGGAGATTTCGGTAATCAATGCACAGTCTTAACCCTGCATCTTTTTCCTCAACAAAAAAAAGCCCGCCCTCACTGGACTACAAAACAGAAAAGAAACCCATTCTGAACATTTTCTTTATTATACTGTAGTCTCCAATTTTTTTAGCTTCAGGATGGGTTAGAGCATACTTGTTTCCCTTTGGAAAAAGAGGATTATGTAGAACATCAATAGCACAGTCATACATGTGACATGGGAGAAGAATTTTATTAAATACCTCTTGAAATTCAGAGTGCTTGTTAGGAAGGATACTAATTTGAGCATACAGAACAGGAGCTCATAATTGAATGTCAAGACATCACTCTCTCTTTATGTTTCATGCTCAGCCCTTTATATCTTCATTTCCCCAATCGATAAAGAATTATGTTTGCTCAACTTAGGGAGATCCAAAATAAGTAGTGAAATCAATGATAGTACCGTATTACTAAAAAGGAAAGCATTTCTTTATTATATGACCCCACCCTAATTGTAGAGGTGGAGATATGCAACCCTAAAATCCATTTCCAATAGTCTTCACGTCAACTGAAACAACTCTTAGTTTCACCTGTAAGGATATAAAATACATCCCCTAGCTCTTTTCATAACGTAATGGATTTAATTTCTGCCAGACATTCAAGATAAAGTATTCAATTATTATTTAATTCAACCAGAGGATTTTTGTTACCTCATTCCAATCCAGAGCCAACCACATTCCTTCTTAAACAAGAGATGCTGCGTTTCTCATAGTGGTGTTCAGTATTAGTTCTTTCCTGTTGACAATATATTTCTGAATTGCTGCATACACTGATATCTGTCTTGGCCATGAAACTTTGCAATTCTAGTTGGTGGTGGTCATTCGATTTTGTTGTCAATTCTTTTACCAAGGTATTTCTTGACAATATGATTACTCTGGGACGATAGTGCCCCAGTGGCATAGCAACATGGTTGACTTCATGCATGAGGTAGGAAACTCCATACAGACACAAGAAGAGCATGTTATTCACTCAGCAGTCGGACAAGGATTTTGAACACAGGCTGCTAGATCAATAAAGGAGACTGCTAACCTATGTAATCTGTTATTTATTATCTCTATTTGTTGTAATTTAACAATGTATCTTTGTTGAATCCTTTGTTTTTTGTGATGCATATTATGTGTATTTTTGGGATTACTGACAGTGTGGCCTGTTGCCTTTAATTTAACTTAAATCATTTAATTTGGCATTTTTGACAATGATAAATGCAAAATGACCCTTTAATGTCATGTGAAAATAGATCTTGTAAAGTAATCTAAATTAATTACAAATGTAAAAAACAAACAGTGGCTCTCATATGATAATATGATACACCTAAATCGCCACTGATATAGGCAGCTGGCATTCCATGTCACATAGTTAGTTAAATAGAGATCAACTGTCTGTATTCAAGGGGTTCAATTGTTTGCAGTATTAATGCATCTGCATCTGGAAGGTTCTGGAAGTGGTGAATCAGTATCATGGCCTAACCTACACAATGAAGACAAGACATTTCACATTGACATTAAAAAGTCTTCTGTTATCAATGTCAAAAAAGCCCACTGTGATTCAATATTGCATACTAATGAAATGTGAAAACTTCCAGAGGGATAAATACTTTTTATAGCCGCCTACCAGCTTACGCAGTTATTGCAAGGTACCCCGGATGCATCTGTGCCTAGACTGGAGCTTATATAGTCTATATAGTATGCTGTATATGATTAACACAGCCATGCTTCAGTGTAACTATTAAAGTCTTTGTTGTGATTTCATTTTGTAAAAAAAAAAAAAAAAGATTCTTTGAATACATTTTCATATAAAATGTAATAGAAAGAAATGAGCATAACATTTTAGGGCACCAAAGGGTGAACCCTGTTTAATGGCAGGATGTTTTGCCAAGAAATGAAATGAACAAAAATAAAGTATGACCAGATCACTGGTCAAGCATATCAGTATGTGGTCAAAATGTTAAAAAACATGCATCTTTTCCAGACTTGAGTTCAGAATGACTGATTATTTCCAGTGTGAGCAGTTCTTAAGTAGGACCCAGTCCAGAAGAAGCAGAGCTTCCAGTTGTTGAGCAGAAGAGATGTCAGTGCTCCTTTAGCCTGCAATCTTCAGATCTGAGGGCAAAATAGAAAAAAATATAAATAAAAACACCAACCCATGGGCCTGTGTTGAAATTGTTTGCAGTTGTTACAAAAGCCCCGAAGATTCCCTCTATGCAAGGGTGTCTAAAGAAAAATCTGTATATAGGAAGTTCATTAATTCAATGTTATTTTTATTTATTTTAATGTTTTAAAACATACAGTAATAGCAGTCAATCATGATTATAAAATGTTTGTGTATATTAGAAATTCAAAAATATAGTGTATCATTTCATTGTAGCACACCAAAAATTGAATAATTTTTACTATGTCATCTTTTTCTTTATTTTATTCAAGCTTTTCATTTGAGTTCATTAAATCTTCTACCATTTATTAAACAGAAAATTATGTAGCAGGTTAACAGCAACAAATCATTCCATTTTCAAAGCCACACTACAAATTATATTCACAAGCCATTAATATTTAAAAGCTGTCTTAGCACTCATTTCCAGATGTCATAACACAGCATTTTGTTTTGTGTTAACAAAAATCCTGTCCAAACGGCAACCAGTGGAAGTTGTGTCAACCACCTGCCGACCCCATTTGTAAGAGTTTATTAGAAACAGGGATTTCTGGTGGAGTTGTTAGTAATGAATGGCAAAATAAAAAAGAAGGTACTTTTGACTTCTGTAGTTTTCTAATATTGAATGCCAAACAGCACTGACTCAGATCTGTTCCAGTAAGATATTGTTGGCTGGTGTGCTGTTTCCTTTGACAACATGAGCATAAAATTACTCTAAATCTTTTGAAGATCTGTTACACGGGTATGATTCACAGTTTCCATTTCAGAACACCTCTAACATGAAGGAAACTCTGTGCTTGCAATAAATTCAGCTGGAATCAAGATTTTTTTTTTTTTTTACTTAGTGGATTTTATATTCCATGAGTACAAATTATGATTTTATCTATTCCATGTTATGTCAATATGTATGTTTTAAACATGCTGCTTAAATATTGGAAAACCTCACATGAAATCTACACCCATGCACAATGTGCAAACTTAGAAGAAGTGAACGTCTTTAAAATGTGTTCTGTTCATTTTGATTTAGATGTGTGTTTTTGTGTTTAAATAATAGTTTTATTATTGGAAACAGGTTTAAAAATTGTACTAAGTGTTTTGATGCCCAGTTCTAACATGATTCCATCTGATCGTCGGTATGGATGTGTGCGTGCAATAGACTACCACTTTTTTCAGAGGTGGCTCCTGCATTGCACCTGATACTACCTGAATAAGCCTATGTGACCATAAATCAGACTGAATGAGCAGGAGAATGCTACTGCATGTTTTGTTACTAAATTTGTCACACATGTTGTTTATTGTTTACAAGCAGACTGCAATGCTTATAATTGTCTGTGATAAAAATGGTTAAATTAATTCAAGTTTCTTATAGCTTGATGTGATAAGCATAATCTACAGCTGCATATGCACACCAAGCTTATCTACTGTGGGGTATTTGTGTGTCAGTGTATGAAGTTAATTAATTGCCAAAGATGTACACAAATGAACCTTCACTTTCTGTTTGTGCTGTGAAAGTAGTGATAAACTATCTCTCTATTATAAACAAAAATCCTGGAAAGGAAAAGCAGGGCGATGAGACGTGATCTTCTCGGGAGTTCTCGGAAGACATTTAAAAGGCCCGCAAGACAAAAAAGACTGGACACGGAGCGTCTCGCGGGGACCGTAAACATGAGACTTGGTGTCAAGAGATTGTCCCAGGGCTGTCTCGCGGGGACGTGGAACATGAGGTTCTTGCAAGACACACCCTTCTTATCAAATAAGAGCACGGACAGCCAGCAAAACACTCAGTCATGTAAAGGCACGTAGCACACACAGAACCTGTGCTCTCAGCAAAGAAGAAAGAGCAGCACGGAGAAAAGAGACCCAAAAGCGTTGGAGAGAAAAAAAGGCAGATAAGAGATTATGAAAGCAGTGGAATTCGAAAGACTCAAACAAACGATGGCGCGATACACATGCAGAGAAAGGTACAGGATATGAAAGCAGTAAAATTCGAAAGTATTGTAGCGTCCCAGCCAAGTTGAAGCCTTTTTTGTTTTAAGTGACTGTTAGGTCAGATTGAGGGATGGCGGAGTACAGCACAGAAGACTAATAGCAGGGTACTGATTGATGTGGTAAGGGGGAGGCGAGACCCATGGGATGAGGGGTTGGAGAGGGTGCTAGAAAGTTGTGTTTGGGGTTATGAAGTCCACGATTGTTCAAGTAGAACTTTTGTGACACTTTATTACGTCAGTCGCTACAGTATCAAAAAAAAAAAAGATAGTAAAGATCGCATTAACGCAAAAAAAAGGTAATTAATCATCAGAACCTCGTGTAATTGAAAAAATAGCAGGACAAATCGAGGTCAGAAATAAAAGGCAAAGAGTGGAAAACAAAGTCTTTTCGCCTTTACGTCATTCAATGCACAAAACGTGGATTTACACAATAATGGACCATACGCTATGTGAATCTGTGGTCCCGCACCAGTTAAAGCAACGATTACAAAGAAAAAAAAAGCTTTTAAAATTGTATATCCGATTAACCAAACAAAAGGGTTGGCGATCGAAGCAAGCAGGAGGCGGAACCCACTAGTTTTCAAAAAATAACCCAAACATGCTTGCTGTAAAAAAAAAAAGTATTTTATTCATCATAAAAGGCTAACATACATGCCTTAATTGTTGTCTAAAATATAGGTTAATGAGACATTATTCATTCAGGACTGGCTTTTAAAAGCTTTGGTAAGAGTTCTGCTTCTTTAGCTGGTTAGATAAATCAGCATTTGTCTAGTTATAGATTTCTCATCATCTCCCTGCCTTGATAATGGTGTTGATTTTGTACACAGCTCTCCTGCACTTGTTCTCCTCCCTTACCACAGCTACTCTTTGAATATCTGTGTATATGTGTGTGTGTCACAGACCGAGTAAAGTTGTTGCATGATTGTTTGAATGCTTAGTTTCTCTGAGTTTAGTTTCCTATTAAATTTAGGAGAAGAAAATTATGACAGCTAAAGAATAATAATCCTACAGAAAAGATATTACTTTTTGTTACAGTACACCAATTACCAGAAGTTCATGTGCTTATCCATTTCTTAGCTTTACCCTAAACCTGAAGGAATAAACAATTCAATCTCAGAACCAAAAGTATTTAAAGCAGTTTACTAAATCTTTGTTTAGTTCCTTCTCTCTTAGCAGATTGATGCAATGCTTGACCTGGTTACTTGAGAATCCACAAAACACTCTCTCTGAAAACCGAGGGTGTGTTGTCCTTTTTTGTCCAGATGCTTTTCTCTCAGTTGGCTTTGGTTAAATCCTGTGGTTGCTGCTTGTACTACAGTTACAGTCTTTGACGTTTTACATACAGTGGTTCTTTTTTGCTAGCTGGGAGTTATTGATCAGGCAACACCTTTCTTGAATGAGATGGACATGTTACTTTTAGATAAAGTCGCTTTTGCTTGTGCACCTTTTTCTCCTTAAGCAAGGATGGACTAGAAAGGGCAACCTCATCCAGCTCCATTGTGGACAGCCTTCCTCTCTTATGATCTAGCACTAAATTACGATTTGGAGCAGAAAGATCACTACAATCTTTGTTATTGTCACACCCTAGACAATAGAGTTCCTGCTTTGCTTGTCAAAGCAGAGAATAGGCAGAGAGTCAGAACTAGTACTTACACATTACCATAAAGGAAAAAGTGGACATTTTGCCATTTGTTTCTTAGATGTACACAAGTCCAGGCTTTTGGTTGATAATTGGTGCAAAGTTTTGTGAATCCAGATTGGAAAAAGGTATGATTGTCATATTTACTTGCCATAGTAGTAAAATGAGCAAAATTGAGACATCTTTTTGCCTTGCATATAACATTACCAGTATCACTTGATTCTGAATGATATAGTTTTATGAAATGGACAGCTAGATGCTGAATTCCAATGGGAGGCACTTTGTATAGCAGTTCTGTAAAATTCTGGTTGACTTTGGTTGAAGTTAACTGTTACTTGTCAGTAAAGGGGAGCTGATGCTGTAAGTCTCATGCCTTGCCAAAGAAAACTACCTACATAACAAGGTAGTTCTCAAAGCACATTAGAATACAGTACAGTACATGTTACAAAATTGTATAGCAGTTAGTATATTAGTAATGCCAATATAAATATCTATATGTGTTTTACATATTTAAAGTAGAATATAAATAATTAAGGAAAGATGTCTGTCTTACACCACCTCCAAGAAATTGATTTTTCAACACTGTATACAGTATTTTACATACTGCTCAGAAGGATTTATATAAGTATTTTCAGTTTATTTTAAAGAGGTTTAAAACATTAAATAACTAAGATATGTTTTACAGAAATCAAAAAATAATCACTTGTAACCATCAAGTGAGGTGTTCAACTAAAACGAATAATTGTAAAAATTCAATTGTTTTATATATCTAAAACTTTACTTATTTTTTCTTGTTATTCGGCATTAATCTATATATATAAAAGCCAAATACCACTGGCTCACTCATCACAAAATCTCCCGAACCATGAGGACTTGGGACTTGAAATTTGGAATGTAGGTTACCCTTGGCCCATAGGTGCTCGCTAAGAAATGGTTTTAAAAATTCTGTGGTCTCGTCCGATGCGAGAGATGGACGTGTGAAGTGGAGCTCCGCTAGCAGCGGTGTTATTTTTCATATTATTTGCCTATTATCCTGAGATATCCTGCATTTATTCAGCCCAAGGAGACTGCTACAGTATATTTGTAAGCATATATAAACATGGCCAGCAAGAAAGGGGGTCCGAAAGAAAAGAAAACTAAAGCTGCACCCAAGCCAAGATCAGCAAGCCCTAGCTCAAGATACGGCCTTTCAGAGAGAGACCTGGAACAGCTGGGCGAAAGTACAGACTCTTCGGGACCAAGGTCCGCTACATCGTCGCCGGCTGAGAGTGAAAAGGGGAGCGAATGTACGATCGGGAGAACAGATCTCGATAGCTCACTGATCGGAGAACACCTGAAACTAGAAAGGGCCTTACAGTCCGCGATCTCAATTACTCCACGCGAGCCGGGGATAGCGGAGGCACCGGCTACAGTAGAGCCTGACGCTTCACCTACGGTACAAGAAAGCACAATTAAAATGTCTAAACTGGAGGTGATGCTCGCTGAGATCGTACAAGATATAAAGAAAACCGAGAAGGCAAATGAGAAAGCAAGGGCAAAGGCACATGAGAGGTTGAAACAAGAGTTGCTGGAATTGAAACAGGAATGGCAACAAGCAAACGAAACGCAGCGGCTGATGCTGCAACAGGCAAATGAAATGCTGCGACAAGAAATGCAAGTGGAAATGCGACAGGTGCTGGGTAAAATTGAAACGCTTACTAATCAATTGGAGGATCTCAAGGAGACATTCACGACTAGGATTGAATTAGCCGAAAATTTAGCTACCAGTGCTGAAGAAACAGCAGACAGGCTGCTTTGGAAGATGGAAGTAGAAGGTATAACGTCAGAATTGAAGGTCTGCCTGAGAATCGAGAAAGTTCAAACCCTGTGAAATTTGCTGCTGAACTTTTTTCTAAAATAATCGGGGGCGACTTTAAAGCAGAATCTGAGATAGCAGCAGCTTACCGCGTACGCGGATCAAACACCGTTAGACCCAGACCAAGGTCTTTTATAGTTCGTTTTGAACGATTATCATTTAAGCTAGAGGTGATGGCACTCCTCAGAAACAAGGAAGATATTACATTCGAAAATAACCACATTCGTATCTTTCCTGACTTCTCTCCAGCAACATCTACTAAACGCGCAGCCTTCTACAACATCAAACAGCGATTACGGCAAGCCAGCGTCAAATACAGCCTCTTGTATCCGGCAAAACTTAAAGTGGAATGGCAAGGTCATTTCTATGTATTCGCTAGCAAGGATGAAGCAGAAAAGGAATTAAGAAAGCTGATCCCGGTACTATTCTGATACATAATAGTGAGTCATGGCGGTTAATGATTAAAGCAAGGATTAATAATCTACTGTCTGATCTATTCGTTTTAAAATACGGGTTTTTATCAGCATATATTCACATATATTCTCATTATTACTTAGTATTACTAGGGCGCTATCTGTTTATGTTTATGTCTTATTGTGCTTAATTACTTTTTCTTTCCTTTTTTTTTTTTTTTTTTTCTAATTACTTCATCTCTACCCTAAACGAGACTGTTCAATATCATACCCTTGGTTTATTGTTATTGCTATTACTGCATTAAGACTTGTTATGCTTATTTTGGACACATCTTTAACATCATCACCCGGGTTTATTATCTGGGTGTATCATCTTAATGCACTAAAATTGCTGAAGACTATATATATATTTTAAGTGCAAAATTCTTTTTTTTTTTTTTTTTTAAGACTATATTGGTAACAGATATCTCTATTTTTTAACTCTAAAGCACCGCTGCATTGGGGTTTGTTTTGCTTTGGACGTGCTCTGTCTCTGGGTATGTCAGAGGACTGGGACTGTGTGAAGTGGGTTTTAGCTTCACTTGGGGAGGCAAAAAGGGAGGGTGGGGGGTTAAGGGGGGGAGAGAAAGAGAGCAGGCTTGATCTATACATAATCTATCCTATGAATCTTAATAATTATAACTACCAACGTAATAATAAGCTGCATGGCATCAACTCTAGGGGAAATAGGAAATTAAGGCCGAAGCTGTCTCACTTCCAGTTAAGACTATAAAATGACATCAAAAACTCAGAATCAGTGTCTCCATGACGGGACAGTTAATTTCGTAAGCTGGAATGTTAAAGGCCTGAATTACGAATTAAAGAGAAAGAAAGTACTCTCTCACCTAACAGGTCTAAATGCTAAAATAGTATTTTTACAGGAAACTCACTTAATAAGCAAGGATCAGTTCCGGCTGCAAAAAGACTGGACTGGCCAAATGTTCCATTCTAGTTTTACAAAGAAAACTAGAGGGGTGGGAATTCTCATACATAGAACAGTACCATTTGTAGCATCAGATGTAGTATTGGATCCTGAAGGGAGATATGTAATGGTCATGGGAGACTTATCTAACTGTAAAATGATTTTGATAAATGTTTATGCACCTAATGTTGATGATAAGGAATTTATACAAAATGTATTTGCATCCATTCCCAATCTGAATTCTCATAAAGTTATAATGGCTGGGGACTTCAATTGTGTTCTAAATCCACTTTTAGATAGGACTTCCTCCACAGGGGGAACGGCATCTAACACCGCAAAGATAATTACAAAGTTTATAACTGATCACAATTTATCAGACCCTGGATGTTTTTAAACCCAAATTCAAGAACATATTCTTTCTACTCACCAGTGCATCATTGTTACTCAAGGATTGATTACTTCTTTATAGACAATAACTTTTTGCTGTTGATTAAATCTTGCGAATACGATGCTATTGTTATTTCTGACCATGCACCTATGATCTTGGAGCTAAAATTACTAAGCCCCATGCACTCACCCCGCAGATGGCACCTCAACCCGCTTCTATTAGCTGACGAGAATTGTACGGAATTTATATCCAAACAAATCAAATTCTTTCTAGAGACAAATACATCCCCCGAGATCTCTGCAGGAATACTCTGGGAAACTCTTAAGGCCTTCTTAAGAGGTCAGATTATCTCATATCTTTCCCACAGAAATAAATCCGAAGCCAAGAAACTAGCAGAGATAAAAAGCGAAATTACTAAAATAGATGAAAAACACGCCAGACTACCAAGCGAGACTCTACATAGGAGGAGGCAGGCTCTACATTCGGAATTAAACCTCTTGACAACTAAAGAAACTGAACAACTAATTTACAAATTCAGACATCATTACTATGAACATGGGGAGAAAGCTAATAAGCTTTTAGCTCAACAAATTCACAAGTAAGAAGTGCGCAACGCAATCTCGGTAATCACTAGCATGAACGGAGATAAAATCGTCGAACACAAAAATATAATGCATACTTTCAGAGACTACTATAAATCCCTATATACTACTGAGTTTAAAGAAGACAATACACAATCTAATACATTTCTAGATACATTACAGATACCACAGATAGACGCTTTTAGTGCGGAGGAACTTGATAAACCTCTGACGTTATCAGAGTTACTAGATGCTATAAAATCACTCCAAGGCGGGAAAGCAGCAGGCCCTGATGGTTACCCTGCAGAATTTTACAAGAAATTCTCCGCTCAGCTAGCTCCCCTCTTATTAGCAACATTTATAGAAGCCAGAGATAACCAATCTCTTCCACAAACCTTTCGCCAAGCACTAATCACTGTCTTTCCAAAACAAAATAAGGACTTATTACAATGTGCATCATACAGACCAATTTCACTTCTGAATAGCGACGTTAAAATACTCTGTAAAATCTTAGCCAGGATGGAGAAAGTGCTCCCCTTGGTAATATCACAAGACCAAACTGGATTTATTAGGGGCCGGCACTTATCTTCCAATCTTCGACGCCTGTTTAATGTAATATACTCACCAACTAAATCAAACACCCCAGAAATATTATTCTCACTGGATGCAGAAAAAGCATTCGACATGATTGAATGGAAATACCTTTTTACGATATTGGAGAAGTTTGGGTTTGGCCCAAACATCTGTGCATGGATTAAATTACTGTATACTAACCCAGAAGCTTCAGTTTGCATCAACAACATTTGCTCAGACTACTTTAAACTAGAACGTGGCACTAGACAAGGATGCCCCTTGTCACCGCTGCTGTTTGCGATTGCCATTGAACCACTAGCAATACATTGTCGAAATACTGATCAGATAAAGGGGATTAGCAGAGAAGGACTGGAACAGAAAATTTCATTATATGCAGATGACATGGTACTGTATATATCAGACCCAGAAAATTCCGTGCCTGCAGTCTTAGTAGCACTCACAGAATTTCAAAAGATCTCTGGTCTCAGAATTAATCTGAATAAAAGTGTACTCTTTCCAGTGAACTCTCAAGCATATAATATTAGATTAGATACCCTACCTTTTATCATTGCAGAACAGTTTAAATACCTAGGGGTAAACATCACAAGTAAACATAAAGCTCTATATCAACAAAATTTCGCCGTTTGCATGGAAAAAATTAAAGAAGACTTGCATAGATGGTCAACCCTTCATCTCACACTAGCTGGAAGAATTAACACTGTTAAGATGAATATTCTTCCTAAACTCCTTTTTTTATTTCAAAACATCCCAATATACATTAATAAATTATTTTTTAGGCAATTAGATTCGACAATAACCTCATTTATTTGGAATTCAAAACATCCACGCATCAAAAGAGCGACCTTACAAAGACAAAAGGCAGAAGGCGGCATGGCTTTTCCTAACTTCCAGTTTTATTACTGGGCAGCAAATATACAGGCGATAAGAACCTGGACACAAATAGAAGAACATACACAGGCTTGGTCCGCAATAGAAGTAAAATCCTGCAGTACTTCTTTGTATTCCTTGCTCTGTGCTCCAATAAACACACGTTATCGGCAATACACTAATAACCCAATTTTGCTCCACTCACTTAGAATCTGGAACCAATGTAGAAAGCATTTTAAGACGGAGAAGCTTCTATCTGTTGCACCCCTGCAAGAGAACCACCTCTTTCAACCTTCACAAACATATGCAGTTTTTAATATTTGGAAAAAATTTGGAATTAACTTGCTTAGAGATCTTTATATAGACAACGTCTTTGCATCCTATGAACAATTATATTCCAAATTTAACATTCCAGCTACACATTTCTTTCACTATCTTCAAGTCAGAAACTTTGTTAAACAAAACCTTACAGATTTTCCTCATCTTGCACCCTCAACCATGCTGGAAAAAATATTGCTCAATCTCAAGGATTTAGACTCCATCTCTACAATATATAAAATCATTTTACAATCCCTCCCTTTCAAAGATCCAAGAAGACACTGGGAAAAAGATCTTTCAATTAATATATCAGAAAAGGAGTGGAAAGTAGCAATGCAGAGAATTCACTCGAGCTCCATATGCGCAAAGCATACAATCATACAACTCAAAATTATATATCGAGCACATCTGTCTCGACTAAAACTTTCGAAAATGTTCCCAGGGCATGATCCAACCTGCGAACGTTGCAACCAAGTCCCAGCCTCACTAGGTCACATGTTCTGGTCCTGCACCAAATTAACATTATTCTGGACAAACATTTTTAATTACCTTTCAGACAGCCTTGGACTCACAATCCCTCCAAACCCATTAACAGCTGTGTTTGGTGTTCTTCCAGATGGGTTTAAAGCGGAGAAAGACAAACAAATTGTGATTGCATTCACTACACTTTTGGCACGTAGACTTATTCTCATAAACTGGAAAAACCCAAACTCTCCTCTTTTAAATCAGTGGGAAACCGATGTGTTATATTATTTGAAGTTGGAAAAAATCAAATACTCAGAGGATCCGTACAGACTTTTTTCAAAACATGGCAGGATCTAATCAGTAATATTTTAAAATAAGTTCATAAGGCACAGAGAATTTATTAATTTAGGTATGTTTACAAGCCTTAAATTTAACACCGTTTGGCTTGCTCTCTCTCTCAGGGGTGGGGATCGATCTGTTCTTAATTTTTTCTCTTTGTAAAAACTTGATTGCTTTGTATGGATTGTAATAAAATTAATAAAAAATAAAAATTAAAAAAAAAAAAAAAAAAAAATTCTGTGGTCCAAGCGCATTCTTTCTTTATGTCTGTCCGAGAATTACTTATCGGATTTAGATCTGGTTTTCTATAATTTGCTTGAACTTTCTGGTTGATTTTACGACTTCTCTCATCATGCTAAGTACCATAGTTCCCTTGTGGTACCGATGTATTTATGCAAATCCAACAGAGTGGCTTTGGGCCGAGAGCATGGGGGTGGGGTCTTCCTCATTCACTCACCAGCCTCTGTCCGAGTTGGTCTACGTCTCGCCATGTGTTGGAGTGCACTTTGCCTCCGCTTTGCTAGTGATACCTGTTTGTTCAACAGATATTATCATCTACAGATTGTTAACGAGTAACGTTTGATGTTTTTGAGAGAGAGAGATCAGAGCTCCATGTGTTTTAGAGGATAGCTGCTGATTGCCAGAGATATCATGGGTATGTGCTTTTCTCCCTATGCGGGGAACGCTCTCCTGTCAGAGCTGAACACGATCAGATATAGTGCCAATGTCTATTTATTTTTGAAGTTTGTCCTGTTTCATTACTATGGGGATGCAGCCATGGGTTACAGCTAGTATACAATAAGAGTGTCTTCATTTTATTGCATATATAATATGTTTAGAGCCCTTGTGATAACTGGGCTACTTATTTATGGTTTAATGGTTCTTTAGAACATGCTTCTAAAAATTTAACAATCAGAGAAGTCAAGCAAATTGTACAATTGCAAACTAATTGCAAGTTGTATGGCAGAGTACCACTTCCAGATACAGAAACTTGTTCTCTGGCAAGAAGGATATCATGTGGCCTGAAAGTTTTCCTGATCCAGAATTTTCCAGAATATATTTGGCAAATTTCACATCTAGATTCTTCTCTGTTACTAAAATAGCCCTGTGAACACTGTGAAATGTATCAAGCACCTTAGTGTTCTGCCACAGTCAATGTCTTAGTCCTAACTTGAGTCATATTCACAGTTTCATCACTTCATTTTAGGCAAGCCAGTTGACTTCATTGTCACAGCAGTATTGCAACATTAAGAATACACTTCAGCCACATTCCTGCTGTAAACATACAAGATGTTTCTTTTGAAATAAATTAGCAATGTGTTATTTTTTATGTATTTATTTTTTTGATTTTATTGTAATCATTGCATACAAATAGATCCATTTTTACAAAAAATAGGATTGAAAACAAATCAACCCCCAACCCTGAGATAGAGAGCATGGCAACCTGAGTAAAACTTAAAGCTTGTAAACATATAGAAATTGATGAGTTTAATAGGCAGATAAAGATGAATGGGGAAGTAAAAGAAATGTGAAGAGAATTACTTCCTCAGTGCTTATTCTAAAATATTATTGATTAGATCCTGCCAGAGGATTCTGTACAGATCCTCTAACTGTGAATCTGATTTTTTATATGTATAAAACATCAATTACCCATTGACTTAAAAGAGGAGAGTTAGGATTCTTCCAGTTTAGCAAAATAAGTCTGCGTGCCAATAGTGTAGTGAAGGTAATCACAGTTTGTTTGTCCTTCTTCACTTTAAACCCATCTGGAAGAACACCAGACACAGCTGTTAATGGGTTAGAAGGGATTGTGACACCAAGGCTGTCTGAAAGGCACTTAAAAATTGTTGTCCAGAATGATGTTAATTTGGTGCAGGCCCAAAACATGTGACCCAGTGAGGCTGCTACTTGATTGCAGCATTCGCAGGTTGGATCTTGCCCTGGAAACATTTTTGACAGTTTTAAGTGAGACAGATGTGCTCGATATATAATTTTGAGTTGAATAATTGTATGCTTTGTGCATATGGAGCTCGAGTGAATTTTCTGCATTGCTGCCTTCCACTCCTTTTCTGATATGTTGAGTGAGAGATCTTTTTCCCATTGTACTCTTGGATCTTTGAAAGGGAGGGACTGTAAAATAATTTTATATATTGCAGAAATGGTTTCTGAGTCCTCGAAACAGCAATATTTTTTCCAGCATGGAGGAAGGTGCGAGATGAGGAAAATTAGGCAGGTTCTGTTTAACAAAGTTTCTAATTTGAAGATAGTGAAAGAAATATGTTTCTGGAATGTTAAATTTGGAATTTAATTGTTCATAGGCTGCAAAGATGTTGTCTATATAAAGATCTCAAAGTAATTTAATCCCAAATCTTTTCCAGATATTAAAAAATACACATGTTTGTAAGGGTTGAAAAAGGTGGTTCTCATGCAGAGGTGCCACAGATAAAAGATTCTCCATCTTAAAATTCTTTCTACATTGGTTCCATATTCTGAGTGAGTGAAGCACAATTGGGTTATTAGTATATTGGCAATAACTTGGGGCACAAAGCAGGGAATATAAAGAGGTACTGTAGGATTTTATTTCTATTGTGGACCAAGCCTGTGTTCATCTATTTGTGTCCAGGTTTTTATAACTTGTATGTTTACTGCCCATTAATAAAACTGAAAGTTAGGTAGAGCCATGCCACCTTCTGCCTTAGGTCTTTGTAGGGTCACTCTTTGGATACGTGGATGTTTTGAGTTGCAAATAAATGAGGTTATGGTTGAATCTAATTGCTTTAAAAATGATTTATTGGTGTATATTGGAATGTTTTGAACTAAAAAGAGAAGCTTAGGAAGGATATTCATCTTAACAGTGTTAATTCTTTCAGCTAGAGTGCGATGAAGGGTTGACCATCTATGCAAGTCTTGCTTAATTTTTTCCATACAGACATCAAAATTTTGTTGATAAAGAGCTTTATGTTTGCTTGTAATATTTACCCCTAGGTATTTAAACTGATCTGCAATGATAAAAGAGAAGGTGTCCAATCTTATATTGTATGCTTGAGAATTCACTGGAAAGAGCATACTTTTATTCAAATTAATTCTGAGACCAGAGATCTTTTGAAATTCTGTAAGTGCTGTTAAGACTGCAGGCACAGTATTTTGTGGGTCTGAAATATATAGTACCATATCATCTGCATATAGAGAAATTTTCTGTTCCAGTCCTTCTCTTATAATACCCTTTATCTCATAAGCATTTCGACAGTGATCTGCAAGTGTTTCAGTGGCGATTGCAAATAGCAGTGGTGACAAGGGGCATCCTCGTCTGGTACTACATTCTAGTTTAAAGTAGTCTGAACAAATGTTGTTGATACAAACTGAAGCTTCTGGATTGGTATACAGTAGTTTGATCCATGCACAAATGTTCGGGCCAAACCCAAATGTCTCTAATGTAGTGAAAAGGTAGTTCCATTCAATCATGTCAAATGCTCTTTCTGCATCCAATGATAATAATATCTCTGGGGTGTTTGACTTTGCTTGTGAATATATTACATTAAACAGGCATCGAACATTGGAAGCTAAGTGTCGGCCTTTAATAAATCCAGTTTGATCTTGTGATATTACCAAAGGCAGCACTTTCTTCATCCTTCTAGCTATGATTTTTGAGAGTATCATAACATCATTATTCAGAAGTGAAATTGGTCTGTATGATGCACATTGTAATAAGTCCTTATTTTGTTAAGGAAAGACAGTGATTAATGCGTGGCGAAATGTTTGAGGTAGAATTTGATTGTCTCTGGATTCTGTAAATGTTGCTAATAAGAGGGGAACTAGCTGAGTGAGAATTTCTTATAAAATTCTACAGGGTAGCCATCCGGGCCTGCTGCTTTCCCACTTTGAAGTGACTTTATAGCACCTAGTAATTCTGATAGCATCAGAGGTTGATCCAGTTCCTCTGCACTAAAAGTATCTATTTGTGGTATTTGTAACACATCCAGAAATGCATTAGATTATGTTTTGTCTTCTTTAAACTCAGTAGAATATAAGGATTTATAGTAGTCTCTAAATGTGTGCATTATATTTTTATGGTCAATGATTTTATCTCTGTTTGTGTTGGTGATTGCTGGGACTGCATTGCGAACTTCTTGCTTGTGGATTTGTTGAGCTAAGAGCTTATTAGCTTTCATTCCGTGTTCATAGTAATAATGTCTTGATGTACAAATGAGTTGTTCAGTTTCTTTGGTTGTTCAGTGGTTGAGCTCTGAAAGCAGAGCCTGCCTTTTCCTATGAAGAGCTTCACTTGGACACCTGGCATGTTCTTCATCTATTCTAGTAATTTCGCTTCTTAGCTCTAATACCTTCTTGGTTTCTAATTTATTTCTGTGGGAAAGATATGAAATAATCTGTCCTCTTAAGAAGGCCTTTAGAGTTTCCCAGAGTATTCCTGCAGAGACCTCTGAGGATGTATTTGTCTCTAGGAAGAAACTGATTTGTTTGGATATAAATTCTGTACAGTTCTCATCTGCTAATAGAAGTGGGTTAAGATGCCATCTGTGAGATGGGTGTGTGGGGAATAATGATTTTAGCTCCAAGATCAGAGGGGCATGGTCGGAAATAACAATGGCGTCGTACTCACAAGATTTAATCATAGGCAAGAAATTATTATCTATAAAGAAGTAATCAATTATTGAGTAGCAATGATGCACTAGTGAATAGAAGGAATATGTTCTTGAGTTTGGGTTTAGAAACCTCTAAGGGTCTTATAGGTTGTGGTCAGTTAAGAACAGTGTAATTTGTCTTTGCAGTGTTAGATGTCACCCCTTCTGTGACAGGAGACCTATTTAAGATTGGATTTAAAACACAATTAAAGTCCCCAGCCATTATAATTTTATGAGTATTCACATTGGGAATGGATGCAAATACATTTTGCATGAATTCCTTATCCTCGACATTGGGTACATAAACATTTATCAGAATCACTTTACAGTTAAATAAACTGCCCATGACAATCACATATCTTCCTTCAGGATCAGATACTACATCTGATGCTACAAATGAGACTGTTCTATGTATGAGAATTCCAGTACCTCTAGTTTTCTTTGTAAAGCTGGAATAGAACATTTGGCCAGTCCAGTCTTTTTGCAGCTGGAACTGATCCTTGCTTAGTAAGTGGGTCTCCTCTAAAAATACTATTTTACCATTTAAACCTGTTAGGTGAGAGAATACTTTCTTTCTCTTTAATTCGTGATTCAGACCTTTAACATTCCAGTTCACAAAGTTAACTGTCCCATCTTGGAGGCATTGATTATGAATTTTGATGTCATTTTGTAGTCTTAACTGGACGTGAGACAGCTTTAACTTTAATTAATGTGTTATTTTTTTAACCTGTTCATTGGCTATTTCAAGTAACTTAAAAAATTGGAAGATAAGTTGTTTGTCTCTTCTCTTGTTTTTTTATTATTTTTGACTGTTTCATTGGCAACATTAAAGCCTTGCTTCTAATATAGATGACCACTTTTATAATCCAGCACAAAGAGAAGCAAGCTGTGGAAAAAATCAGTCACCATTTAATAATTGCTTTGAACATAACTATTAATTTTCATTTTTTTCCCAGTGCACCTGATTTGAGGTGTTTGGAGAATCTTTTTATGTTGACATTATTTAGTGGCATAGTGGTTACCACTGCTGTCTTAAACCCCTTCACTTCAATTTTAAGTTTAAATATTATCTCCCAGCACCTATTTATTTTTCTAGGAACCTTCTTTCAGGGGTTATTATTGCATATGGCAGTTGTATAAATTGCTCATCCACCCTTTATAACATCATTGGACTGACAGAATAGAGCTCTTACATATTATCGTGACAGGTGACTCTTATTTGGGCCAATATCTCTGTAGGTGTCTGTGTAATGGACATGGGGATTGAGGGCGGAGAGTTGGTTTAAATATGTTTTAGCTTATTTTGACATTTTTTTTTTTGCCCTTTCCACATATCCAGGTGCCCTCCGAAAAATTACATTCTAGTAATGCATCTGGTCAGAGTATTGTGTCATTTCATCCAGTAACAGCTTTCAGGAACGAGTCAGTCCTGTAATCAAAACAAGTTATGTGGGAATTTTATGGATAAATGGGATCTTTTAAGTTATTTAGATGTCTTTCTATGTTTCCATGGTCCTGTAATTCGTGACATCAGTGTTAATGTCAGGATAATCATGAACTTACAGAAATAGGACTTCATTCTAAAGATTCTAGTAAGGTGTTTTTGCACAAGTACACGATAAGTGATTTGTTCTGAATTCTAAAATATTTATTTACCTTTAATGATGATATGAGTAAGAGCTTGTTCGCATGTGTGTCGATTAAATACAAAGGCTTTACAAAATCCTACTAATTTAGAGAGACTCTCTGTCTCTTTTTAAAATGGTCATTTAAGTTCTGTAGTTGTGAAAAAATGAGTGGTGAGACATTATACTCTTAAAAGTTATTGGTACTTGTTCATATCTTCTGATTAACTTTGGATTTTTTCAATTCCTTGATTGTTTTGAACAAATTGTGTTATTTCTTTGACTCAGTAGGTTATTTTAATGTGCATCTAGTGGATTTTACATTTATTGTGCAACAAACTGCATTGCTGCCTAACACCCTAGTTTAATTCCTAGCTGAGGTGCTTTCTGTGTGAATTTTGCATGTTTGCCTCATGTTCACATAGGCTTCCCACAAATCAGAGACATGATTTAATGTTGATTGGCTGCCCAAATCTGGCCAGTTGTGTGGTTAGTGGGTGTTACCTGTAAAGGGTTGTGATATTATTGAACTCTCCATGATCATGAACTGTTAAAGTATGTTCACAAACATGATGGACAGAGGAGTGGAAGAAATCAACATAAAGTTACTTTGCGATCCCCATGTTTCTTAAAGGGGAACAGTCACCTTTTTCATGGTGGTTAGGGGATGGACTGTCCATGTATGGCATAGCTCAAACTACTGTGGTGATTCTTGGGATCTGAGGTCTTGTACCAGCTCAATACTAGAATAGTTTTGACACCAGTCCACTCTTCTCTGTCTAATTATACGTAAACAGCTGAACTAGGTCACACTGTGATTTTCTCTAAGCACCCACATAGTACTTTTTGATATTAAAAGTTAGAAAAACTTGGCTGTTCTCCTTCAAATTATGCTTTAGTCTTTGACAGATTTGCAGAAGGTTTTGCCAATGACTGTCAGAAGTTCTTTTTTAGCAAAAGCCAAAGCACTAATCACTGGTCACCTTCCCTTTCACTCCTCTCCAGCATTCAGCCAAGTCAGCACTTCCAAAGGCAACTCCACCATTAACCTGTGAACTGATTCTGCTTTTCCTAATGTGCCTATGTATAAAAATGGAAATAAAAAATGAAGAACTTATATACAATAATGATAAATGAGAGATATCAGTGAAATTAAAACAGCCTTTCTAAACAGTTTCACATCTGTTGGTCTGACAGTCTCTACTTCTTTCTTTGTATACATATGCCACTTTAATTTTCCTAATATATACTTGTTGAAAAAAAAGACAGTGAAACACAACTCAGCAGAAATGTCAGCTTTAATGTGTTATATATACATTATCATTGTACTTGCAGATTTCACTTTTATGTCTATTGACTTTTTATAAACAATACCCATACCACAGATTTGCTTCAGTTTGCTTTACTTATTAGTTAGCAAAACATGCAGCTCAGCCTATTCCATAATTACTTGCAGATGTTCTTCATTTTCTTTCCGGTCAAGCAATGTTGAACTCCCTGGAGACTTTATTTTTTTTTAAAGCATATTTTATTACAAAATGTTACATTTAAAAATCTCTGCTCAAAACAGAATGATACTCTAAGGACCTGTGACACTGACTTCATTTTGGAGGTCATTGAGCCTTCTGTGTTAATATAGATGTCCCTTTGGAACTGTGACACAATAATACAGTCACATTTATTTTAGCCATATAGAATAGCATACTTGCTGCCTGGGTGTGAGTCACATGTACAGCTGTCTTTAGACTTGGTAGATACTGTTGTTTATGCTCAGTTGAGATACATTAATGGCATTCTGTTTTCTAAGAAGATTTTGTTATTAAGGTTACAAAACTTTTCACTGTTTAAATGGCTAAAATTAGGTCTTTCTTGCAGATTTTACTTTGGAATGTATTGGCAGCATGGTAGGGCACAGTATAGCTGTGCTTCTTCACAAGCTTATGCCTATGCTGATTTTCTCTTGACTACTCCAATTTTCTTTGACACCTCAAATATTGTGTATTACAGTAAATTAACAGGCATCTTTAATTGGGCCTGTTTGAGTGACTATGGGTGTGAGTGTGCCTTGTGAGGGACTGGTGTGGTATTGAGGTTTAATTTCTATGTTCTGTGTGACATTCTGTGTACTGTCGACCATGCTAGTACTAATTCAGACACAGACATTGATTTCAGCTTTCACTTAAAACTAAAATTGCATCAGAACCAATAGTACCAAATATAAGGAATACAAAGAATTATACAACATGTGTGGGTTCATTCATTCTCAGGTGACAATTCCCAGATTGTTTCTTTTCTTTGGTTGGAAATTATATATCCTTAATTGGAAAATGTAAAGAAAATGAGTTCTTGACAAAGAGAGAGCTCCATGAAAATGTCTGTAGCTACAAAAGACAAAAAGCTGTATGAAAGTGTCCATTTCATATGAGAAGCTTTCTGCTGTCTTGATCAGGTTTCCGGTGACGCATTATTGGTTATGTTTTTTCTACCATCTTGGCTGCCATTTTGTCTAGCTATCATTAGCTCCACTTCCCACTTTCCTAGGGGCTTGGCCTTCCTAGGTTGTGACCTGCGAGTAATCAGCTGAAGGTTCCTGTTTCTGTCCAATTTGCATTTAAAAAAGCCTTCTAAAAGAAATTACAATTACTGTTCATACTTCTCAAGAGCTTGGTTCAGCTGGAACTATTTCTTTGTCCATGACTTTGATTCTAGTCTCTCATTTGAAGTTGACTGCTATTTTTTCAGTTTTGTTTTGGTTTCCATTTTACACATATCTCCTAGTTTACTCAGTGAAATTTTACCTGCCCTTTCATTGGCAGTACATTTTCAAGTAGCATCTGAGCTGAGCTCCTCTGTGATTTGAAATAAAGATAAACTTTTTGAAAAATGTCTAATATAACGGCAGTCACTCTTCCCCTCCATTCTCACATGAAACATCTGATTTACTTGTATTCATATGCCATTACATTTTACAGTTTCTTAAAACACACAGAAAATGCAACAAAGTATTTATCACTAAGCTCAAGATTATTTTCCTATGGAAATCAAAAGCAAAGTATTCTTTATCCTGCTTTGTCTTTAATCTTTCCCAAAATACACTGCACTCCTGTTCAGCATGGCAAGAGTTTCAGGTCTGAAGTCTATCACCTGAAATATGTCAGCTGAAAAGGTTATCCCTTATACAATTAACAACTAAAAATGCCTGAGTTAATGCAGGTTTAAACAACTGCAACCTTCTTTTATTTTGCATCCACTTCAGTAAGACCTGGTTTCAGAATATTTTGCTTAGTTAGAAAGTGCAGCGTTTGGTTCCAATGGGAATCGACTGTGATGTTTGGTGATAATGCATTAATACAATTTTACATGTTTTGAGAAACTGCCAGCTTTGATAATTGAAAGAAAGCCAGATGTGTGCACTTAATTTGCATAAGAAGGGGAAAGGTGGATGCTTTTTATGACTTTTTTTAAAGAGTTCAGTTGTTCAGTTTAGTTTGTGCTTTGTTACAAAAATGGAGTGTTTCTTACAGTATCTTTCTAACACTTTTGTAAAGAGCTCAGCTCAGTGGCAAAGATGGACATTTTGAAAGATGTTGTGGACAGTAAAAAGGAGCTTGCTATCTGCTTAGCTGTTCAATACTTCCCAAGCAGCTCTGTGTCCAGCAATAAATCTTTCATTTTTCAATTAAGGATGTATAGTCTGTAACTTAAAAATAGGACCACTCTGAGCATCTTACTGATATGAAAACTACATGAACCCACACAGGTTGTATGATTCTTTGTACTACGTATATTTTGTGCTGTTGGTTGTTATAAAAATAAATATGATTTTATAAGTAAACATTGGAAACCAGTCTGTCTCTGAATTAATTCTAGCAAGTGCAGACGTTAAGATTGATCATTCCTTGTCTCTTAGGGGTTCAAGGGGATGTCTTGAAAGTAAGGACTGAAACTAAAAGACAGTCCCAGTCAGCTACACAACCTGCTAATAGATGTTCCTAGGGTTGAATATGAGGGGTACAGCTTGAACTGTCAGACAGGTAAGAGATTACAGGTAACAGTTGTATAGCCAGTTTTCACATGTGATCCTATGTCCCATCTACAAAAAAACCTAAGAAGGTAGTTGGTACCTTTCTGGTTAGGTGTATGTCATATGTGATCTGATATGAATAAGTCAAATAGGCCTAACCAATTGGTTATGCCATAACTGTTGTTGATTTATTGCTAATTGCAAGATCTTACACACCCAACAGCGACTGAGAAAAGCAAAAATAAAAACAGATTAAATGTATTTTTCCAAAATGTATTCTTTAAGTTAATTAACTTAAAAAATCTCTCTGAAAATCAAATCAGCAGTAGATTTGGAGTCTATTAAATGACTTAGAATGATTTTTGTATCGCTTCAGGCTCATTTTTCAGTAAAAGGACTATTTAGATTCTAATCTTAATTTTATTTAAAACTTAGATAAATAGAGTGTATTTTCATATTGACAATAATAACAAAGACATTACACTTTATATTATGAATTTAACTATATATAGATAGGTAATACCCACAGAGATAATATTTTTTTTCTAGATTACTGCAATGTTTAGATGAAAGACTACAATTAAAATTCTAATTACTTTAATATATTTTTAAATAAACATTTGTGGCAAGGAATAATTGCACAAAGCATACAGCATTCTAGATATTTATAAATCTCATTATCACTAGATGACATCCAAGAGAAGTAGTCAGCTACCGTATAGCTTATATTACAGCTATGACGGAGGGAGCATTTAATAACGCAACTGCCAATTGTGGTCTTATATATTTAAGTAAGAATTAAGTTTCAAAAGTGTTCCCTGACTAAATCAAAAACCTCAGTTATTATGTTTATGCCAATGAGTGTAACAAGTACCTATGCACTGAATGGAACAAGGCTGTCAGTGAGCCCCAAACCCCAAAACACAAACACACAAATAGTCCCGGGTTCAAATAATGGAAGGTTTGTTCCACACAATACCTCCAAAAGTTGCAAAAGTTTTACTTTCTCTCTCTCTCTTTCCACAATACTCTCTTCTCTCCACCCCACTACCAGCCATGGCCCCCACAAGGGGGGATGCTGACAAGACTCTAGCCAGGGGGCCCAGGATCACAGGGGCCCGGCGTGGGATGAGTAGATATTATGCACAAACAAAAAGCAAGAATTGATCCCACAGCGTTGAGTGTCAACTTCAGCATAAAATATTTTGAAAACTAAAAACAATATCAAAAAAAGTTCAGATAAAAAAATTTCTACATACATTTTTCTACAACTTTCTCACTTTGATATTTTACAAATCCAAATAAAACATAGACCTCTCCACTGGTCGAAAATTTTGATATTAATTGGTGATTTGGTGTTATATAGGATTAACCCCTTCAGCACTGAACACTACAAGTAAAGGCCTAAGAAAATATTTTGGATCTTATAAAGGTCTGCTGATGACAGTGTTTTGGCACAAAGTATTATCAAGAAAGTTGTCATACAAAGTAAAGGAATAACACTCAACGTTGAAACTTCACTTGTAAAAGACCTAGTTCAAGAAATGCAGCATTTACGTGACTCGTGGGAAAGTATTATTCAGGAGGCGAAAGCAGTTGCTGAGGTAGTAGCAGTGCAAACTCAGTTTCCAAATAACCGAAAACCTTCTACAGAACCAAAATATGATTTCAAAATTTCAGTAGTTTTCCCAGTATTGGATTTTATCATCAGCAATTTAAAGATAAGATTTTAAGCAGCAGATGCCATATATGAATTATTCTCACCCATTTTGAATTTTCAGAACTTGGACAATGGCCAACTCACCGCAAGCGCTGCAAAACTTGTACATGCATTTGCAGAAGATCTGTCAGATGACTTACTGGATGAAATCTTTCACTTCAAAAGTATTTACAAGACAGTTTTTGGTGTTGAAAAAAGCCCAATTAGAATTTTGAATGCAATTTACGACAAAAAACTTTAAGGTATATTTGCCAATATCTGTCTCGCTATTAAATTGTTTTGTACAAGTCCCAGTTACTGTTTCTTCAGCAGAAAGATCGCTTAGCAGATTGGCAAATTCATTAAAAACATGGCAAAGAAGTACAACTAGTCAAAAATGACTTAATCATCTAGCAATTCTGTGTATCGAAAATGATTTAGCTAAACATGTTGATTTTAGTGAGGTCATTGAAAATTTTGGGTCAAAGAAAGCTAGAAAACAGATTTTGCAATAATTTTTGATTATATTATAAGTTTTTCATTAGGATCTTTATAAATATATTCAATAAATGTGCATAATACTTCTTATTTTTTTGCATCATTAACCTTGTTTATTTTATTTTAAATCCAATTGGGTATCACGTTTTCCTTAACCCTAGGTGAAGGACGCGCCAGAGATCCTGGCCTAGGGACCCGCGTTAGAATGTGGGGGCCATGCTACCCGCCTCCAGTGGAGTGTTGCTTCATGTCCTCCCACCTCCGACTCACCTGGATAAGGGAGTGCGGTCCCTTTTATTAAGGATCTGGGAGTACTACCGGTGCCAGGGCTTCTGCCCGATCGAAGTACTTCTGGGTCATACAAAAGTCCGATTCATTAGGGAGCACAGCTCCTTGTAGTGCCCCCTTGTGCACCCACAGACCCCAGCAGGACTGTGTTGCCGGACTACACTTCCAAGCGTGCCTTAATGGGTAACAATATCTAGGGCCACTGCCATCTAGTGTCTTGGAGGAATAAAGAGTCTCCAGCAATATCTTCTGGTGGGATGTCCGTCTACCCACTCCAGCCAACACTTCAGGGTCTGGTTCCTTCTTCTCTCTTGGTCAGGAAGCCCATCTGCCTGCTTGAAGCCTCCCGTCTGGGTAAGGAACCATCCCCTTTTCTGGTCAAGATGTCCGTCCAACTCGTGTTATTTACAGCACTGAAAGTACTGATTCCCTTTTGCCAATAGTTTTTTTGCTTTTTGTTATTCTTAAGCTGTCTTTTAACCATATATTATTTGATACCAAAAGTTTTTGTAGAACTAAAATGTGCATTAATAGGTGTATTGTATTTTATGGTTATCAATATCTTATATAATTAAGTTTTTATTCCCATCTGAAGGATTAATCTAAATTGATCATTGGAACTTTTCCAGTTCCTTCTCTCTTGCTGTGTTTGAATTTATTTTCATTAATATATCATCAATGTCAAATAGAATAGATCATGTATTGTTTTTTGTTATGGTGGCCTGTCCTTGGTTAGAAAAGAAAGTAAGCCAGTGGGAGCACAGTACCCAGTTAAACTTGTTGATGAATTAAAAAGGGTGTCTATGAAAAAGTTAAAAAATAAGGATTTGCACTCTGTGTTAATCATAAATAAATATTTTTTTAAAGTAAGTTAAAAAATGGTTAGCTGAATGCGCATTTTAGAGTAATCTTCACAATATGGGATGGGAGTTAGAATGTTATTTACTCTCCATTTACTTTGATTGATTTATTATAAAATAATGTACATGTGGCTGGCACTCAGGAATTGCTAATTTTTCCTGTAATATACTTAAGTAAGTGTATGTTTACAAAGCAGCTGAATAGATTACAGTGCAAAATATTCTTAATGAATGTGAAACCTACTGTACATGCAAATAAGCTAGAGGAATTTTGGAGGAAAAATGAGACATGGCTTGATAGTAATGGTATGTTTTAATTTAAGCTGCTTACATGTGTAATCACCCATATCCAATTCACTCAGTCAGATTTATTATTTCAACATCTTTTGCAGTACAGCAATAGAGAATAAAAATGTTCAGTACAAGAAGTGTAGTAATGTAATTATCTGCAAGGCACCATAATGAACTATAACTCAAACAATATCAAAATTGCTTCACAGTTGATTTGGTCAGTTTAGCTGAAGATATGTTGGAGGATTGCAAAGCACTGGTGAAAAGTCTGAGCAGTCTTAAGATGCTTTTAAAGAGGTGCCTGAACATCACTAGACTGGGGGTAGTTTAAATGGTTATGTAGAGTTCATTTCACAGCTCAGAATTATTGCCTAATTATATCATGATTGGAATGAAGAGGTTGAGTTAGCTGACAGACCAAAGTTGAAGAGTTCTTTATAGAATATATGCAGAAACCAAAAACTGAAGGTTTAAGGAGCAGAACCTGACAGGGTCCTGTAGAATTTTCAGCTGGATCCTTGCTACATTTAGAAACCAATTGAAAGAGAGGGGAATAGGGAAAGTGTGAAATTAAGGAACAGTAAAGAAGTTTTTTCAACTGCAACCTGGAGGAACTGGAAATGGCTGATACCAGAGGCAGGGAACTTTGATAGGAGACACTTGCAATGGTTTGATGGTGTCACAATTTTCATTTGGGTATGTTGCTTTTCTTTTGTGGATTAGGATCTGAAACTTATTTAATGTAGTTTACATGCCCAGAATCCTGATTGTTTTCTGTTTTTTGTGAACAGACTTATGACTCACATGTAACTTTCTCTTGATTTTTCCTGGTGAGGGTTGCAGTGGTTAGTTAGACAACAGTTCCCTAAACTAGTAACAGTCATTGGCAACTAGTGGGAAATTCCCACGTGCTTCCACTCCATCTGAGAGATATAACTATCAAAGTTTGTTCTGAGTTTGTTTTTGAGCTCTGCAAGCAATAACAGTATACAGCATGATTTTAAAAAATGTACAAGAAAAAACTGACACTGGACACAATCTTGTACATAATTCAAATATGCATCCATATTATATAAGCACTAGTCTATGTGTTTTAAGATTCTGTAGGGAACAATATCAGTTTAGTTGAAAAAATGAAATCAAGTTGGAACATACATGTTATCTCTAGATAAATACTCAGTGAAGCAAATGATGGTAATCTTTTCTTGCCTTATTCTGCTTTTTTATCAATTATTGTGTTTTTAAATTTAAATAATGTTCATTCCTTTTAACAAACACATATGGTAAGTACTTATACACATACTAAAATGGCTCTTCCATTGTTTTATTTAATGCTTTGAATGTACCTATATTTTTTTCATGAATATTCCACCCAAAAAGTAATAGGAGTGTAGAAGAATATAAGAGTAGATGACACTTTGATCTACATCATTCATTGTCTATCACACTATCTTGCCTCTTGGGTTTTGCAAAGTTGTTCACGTAGATGTCCCTATGGTATCCTTACTAACACAGTACAGTTTGTGAGGATTCAGGCCAGTGTGTGAGGGATGGTGGTCAGCAATAGAGGAGTATCCCAAGGAACCTTTACCACCTAAATCCCAATTCTTTAGTACATCTCCAATTTATTTCATATATAGAAGACTCTTATATATATCTTAGAATATCTTATCTTAGAATATCTTATCTTATGTTATAGAAGACTCCATTGTAGGTTGCATTGTCAATGGGATCATGGAAAGTTTGGGGCTGTTGAATATGTTCATATGGTGCATAGAAATCCACACCCCCAATGAATGAAATTTTACAAAGACCATGAAATTAGTACTGGGCCTTTGGAAAGCCGCAAACCTGTACTCTGCTGGGGGAGTAACACTATCTCCGATAACAAAACTCCTCAATAAAAGTATTTTGAAGGCCAGCATTACAAGACAGGCCCCGGCCTTATATAAGATGATAACAGAACAGAACATGATGGCAAAATTAGTGTTGAACGTGTCTAATGCTCCCCATCATATACATGATATGATGTAGTGAAGCGTGTTTAGTTACTAGCTCTTTCTACCATGGTATACTATGATTTTTTGCACACAACCATCAGACTGTATAATGCATCCTGCCTTCACAATGATTAGTTATAGTATACACATTGGCAAAGAGGCAATGTTTGTTGGTATTGTTACAGTATATCATTATGATACAGTAAGGTTCATAAATATTTGGACAGTGACACAATTTTCATAATTTTGGCTCTGTACACCACCACAATAGATTTGAAACAAAGCAATAAAGATGTGATTAAAGGATATACTTTCAGCTTTAGTCAGCAGCTTAGTCATTTTCGACTTGGAGGTGACGTTAAAAAAGTTGCCTAGAAGAATGAAGACTTTCAAAGGAAGAAAAAAAGTAAAGTTGAGTGGGATTGTTTGAATCAACCTTGTGTTGAGCGCAGAAAATGAATCTGCCAAAAAAGAAGAATATTTGAGTATATAATAAGATTAATACTGAACTGTAAAGGGCTTTAGCTTTGCTATCAAGAATCACTATCTGTTTGTGAGCAGTTTTTAATTCCTTGTCAAGTATAAAAATATTTAATGACAAATCTTTTTTTGTAAATGTAGATATTTTGGTTTTATGGACATTTTGAACTTATGCAATTTGATTTCTGCTTTGTTTTATTGTTATGCTGGTAGCATAATTTTGACACAGTCTTTGGATGTTTGCTTTTCATATTTTCTGCAGCCGTATAATTTAAGGTTGGCTTCTCCTGTTGCCAGTGATTTGACTTGGAAGCTTTGTGACATAATATGCCATTACATACAACCAATTTAAGACAGAAGCACCTAGCTTCTGGTATCCTAACTTCAGTTAGAGGAAATTTAATATGAGATAGCGTTAGGATTTTCTGGTTACAACATCTTTGCTCACTATGACCTTAGTTCTGTATTTTTGGTTTAATGATTGACTCTTGTTGTTTCTTTTGGTATTTCTTACCTTTGCCTGCTCCCTGATCAAGACTTTTGCCTGTCTTTCTGAGTAATTTCACTTTGTTTTTTCTTTTACTGTTTATTTCTTTGACAGTTTCATTCCACAAAGTGCTCATAATAATTAGCTGTGTTAAAATACTGTATGCTAACCTGAGACAGTATGGTTGTACCTAGAACTGACCCCCTGGCTAGTCACAATCTGTGCGAGGTAGTTGCACATTTTCCCTCAATTAAAATGGTTTTTCATATTTCCATATTTTCACATTTTACATTTACAGATTGTTAGCTTGTAACTTTAAATTGTAGAGTCTTTACTGAAATGCTCTGTTTTGTTCTGAACTGGTTTCTATGTTGTGCACAGTGTTTACAGTATATGCTTTAGCACCTCAATATGCTGAGCTTCAAACGAGGGAAGAACATAAAACTTCAGACTATTTCTAAATTAAGCTTAAAGATTTCAGTGGAAAAACTACTTTTATTCATGTATCTAACCATCCATTCATCATCCAACTTGCTATATCCTAACACATGGACACAGGGGTCTGCTGGAGCCACTCCCAGCCAACACAGGGCACAAGGCAGGAACAAATCCCGGGGAGGGCACACACACACACCAAGCACACATTAGGGACAATTTAGGATCACCAATGCACCTAACCTGCATGCCTTTGGACTATGGGAGAAAACCGGAGCACCCGGAGGAAACCCACGCAGACATGGGGAGAACATGCAAACTCCATGCAGGGAGGAGCCGGGAAGTGAAAACAGGTCTCCTTACTGTGAGGCAGCAGTGCTACCACTGTGCCACCGTGCCACCCTGTATCTAACCTATTTCCTATATAACTAGTTACCATATTTTGTCCTTCTGCATAATATCTGTGATTACAGTAGTTAGTTTTCTTGTTGCCAGTCTTGTACCTGGTTATGATTGCATTCTGGCAGTAGGTTGTTGTCTACACAAACATCTGCAAAGTATTTTTTTGAATTTTGTTATTGTTACTACTCTGGTCAGATTTCCTTTTGTATTATTTTCCATAATAAGAAGTTAGGTTCTGTGCTTCTGGAGAAATATTTGATTTTTAGTAATGTGATCCTGAATTTTATCATATCACATGAATTTTACCATATAATCATACCTTCATTTATTTGTGTATGACCTTAACTGAGCTCTTCTTGCGTCAGAGTGATCATGTCTTTGTTTTACAAGGATTGTGATTGCCACCTCTTGGTACTTACCTGTATTTAAAGATTTTGATCTAGTTGTACAATTGTGTTTGGAAATTGATTTCATTAATGCATGGTTCTTTGAGGATGCTAGAATTTCATGTAAAGGGGTGGTACATTTTATATACAGTATGCCATGATATTTTTAACTCTGCTCCTAGCACTTCAGCTCTTGGTATATAGTTGATGGTGCCTGATGTAATTTATTCAATGAATTTACCTAGTCATGACAGAAAAACAAATGAAATTTTTTACTTCACTGAAATATAATTTAAATGGTAATAATATAGCTATGTTTTAAATCTTTGCATTTACATGAAAACCAAGACAAAAATTCATATTCGTATATTAAGTTCAATAAAAGGTACTATTTGCTAGTTAATTGTTAAACATTGGATAATTTGACAGGGCTTTCATTTTTCAGTGGCAGAGATTTTTAGATCTTTTTTTAGAGCTACCTTGTATAATTATCCAGTTCTAAACCTATCGGGCTTCTGCTGTGAATGTTACTTACTGATCAAAATAAATATGTAAGAAATCTCATAATACTTAATACATAATACTTTTTCAATAAAAAGTAAGGATATTGACTGAAATGGGAAAGTTAAACAGGTATATAACTGTAGGTTGCAAACTTAAAGTCTACAGCATATGTCAAAAATGTAAATGGACATGATGACTGAAACAGGAGAAAAACCCTCAAATCACTAATGAAACCAGGTGGGATCCAAGCACTATGTGTATGTTCCATTAATGTTGTTTTCTAATGCAAATTTATATATTTCTGTAGCCTTTCAAGTTATGTCAACTGTTCACAAAATTGCAGTATGTTACTTAAAATGCTTTACTGTGGCATACTTTTAAGTAAAGTTCAAATCCTTCAAAGTCAGATTTCAAAGACTAATATTATTTTTACTCATTTTCAGTAAAAAGGAAATATTAATGTTTTGTTGATTTCCTTTTCTCTGGATTCATGAGTCAGAGATAATAATTATAAAAATCAAATTTAAACAGTTTCTCCTACAGCTGTTTTATGTTATGATTGAAGCTTACATAGCCATAATATCTAATCCTTAGCTGACTAATCATACTGAAAATGGACAAGTGGTTACTTTTATAAATGTGTACAGGAAACACTTGTCTTGTGTTGCCTGCTGTGACAATTATGATCCACTCAGCATATGTTATTAATAATTTCTTAAAAGAAAAAGGTTGTAGCTAGCTGTTCATTATGTAAATGGATAAATCTACATAATATTATTCAGAAGATGTAGCTCTGTTAAGAAATTTTTAAGAGTGTAACAAACCTCTCTGCCCATTAGTGTAAGTGCTGCATTTTTCATGTTTCCTTTCAAGTAAAGTCTAACAGGATAAATAGAACAAAGCAGCCTTAGAAATAAGAGTTTACATGGAACTATGAACCAAGACTAGATTAATGTTTGTAAGTTCCAAAAACCTATAAGTAGGTGATACATTTCTAAATGATGTTTAAACAACCTTAGCCAAGGATTGGTGCAAAATAATGAAGAACATTTTTGGGTGACATGGTGGGACATCAGTTAGTGTTGTTGACCCACAATTATTCTGGGTTCAAATCATGGTGTAATCACTTTCTGCATTAGTTTTTTTTCTGGGTTTTTCAGTTTATCCCATGGTCATGCTAGTGAGTGGGTGTATGTGTATGGCCAGCAGTAGAGTGGTATCCCATCAAGGGTTGGTACACCATATGTTCAGGGCTGCTGAGGCATATGTTTGTTTCTCACAATTCATCACTGAAAAAAGTGGAGTTCAAAAAGGGTATACTCAAATGCACATGAAATAGTAATATTCAGAAGCAAGTACTTATTCTTATTATGCTGACAGGGTTGTAAATGTGTTATAGAGGAAGACTAGCATGGAGCATATGAATCAACATGCTGGTGCAAGGTGGATGATCGCTGCAGACAGGCAGCTCCCTGTAATCCTGTACTGAATAAAATATCTGAAAATGGATGGCTAGAGGTTTTCTTTGTGTATTTTAGTGAAGTGATCTAAAATGAAAAGTAAAATACAGTGTTTTAGCTGAATAAGATGGCTGGATATATTGATTGATAGACAAATAGTATAAGATGTTAAATTGTATTGGATACGTATTGTATATTAACTAATTGCAGGCCTATACATTTCCATGTTGTTGTAGAGTGACCATTAATGCTAGATATAAGTATATTCATGGCTAATGGGCATGATATTTTTAAAGACATGATGGGAATTAAATGAAAACTTATTGTCAGATGCAGAAATATTAAAAAATGTAGATAAATGCCATTTGTATTTAAGTAATACTTCTGTTGCATAGTAGGATGCATTGTTTTGCTGCAGACCCGGTATTACCCTTAATTCTTGCATTATTGTTTTGCACTGGTTCTAAAAACAGTAATTACTTTTTAAAATTATAAAGAGCTGAGTTTCAGTGTTTGCTCCAATGACTTTAATTTCTGGGTTCAGCAGCAATTTTTGTTTATTTAAAACAATTTATTTAAAAATACCAGTGCCTCCTTTCAACTGTATTTCCTATACTTATATACTTGTATACTTATTACTTAGTTACATTGTTAATATATGCCTAAAACTCTTATATTTTAAGACATGCATCATTCCTTTAGTTAATTTATGTAGAAATGAGTTGGCAGTATTATGACTCACAGCTCTGCTGCTCAGCTGCAGTTTTAAAGCCATGAAATTTCATGAACTTCCATGTAATGTATGTTTATTTAAGCAATGCTGCAGTTCTATGTGTAGAATATAATTCACTAATAAATAATTGTGTGTTTCATTCATTTATTCAGCAAGTTATTCATTCACTAGTTATTTTGAATATCATATAGAACATATCTGAAAGAACTCTTCAAAGTAATTAAAACTGTTGTACATGAAAGTAAATCCATCTTATGGTTAAGTTAAAGAAAAAATATTCAGAGGGCTGAATTTTTTAAATAAGTATAAAGTACAAATCTGTCAGTTCTATAATTCAGTTGAGGAAACATTGGTTATATATAGTTTTAGCAAATATGGCATGATTTTTCCAGTGGCTGAACAACAATAAAGATAAATCTGATTTTACTAGTTAGTTCCAAGTATAAAACATTTAAGTCGTCATCAACAAGTCTAATTTGTTGTATAAGCAGTGAGGTCGAAATTCCGTGCTCTTGAGGAGTATTCTTAAATGTTTTGAGGAAGAAAACAGATTTTAATGTTTAACCATTTTACGTTATGTACTGTATATTAAAATTCAAGCATCAGCTTGTTATTCCAGTACACTATAATAACCATTGTTATTTCACAGCTTTTATGTTCACTCAAACAAATCAATGAAAACATATTCTGAATTCCATATTTTCCATGTATCTTACTAAGAAGTATTCCAAATATTATTTGTGTATTATTAAATACACTTTAATGAGCAGCTCAATTCAACTTGTAACTATCATATTAGTGGCCTTGTCAAACACTATCAATAATAACTTTACTCAATATTGAAAAGTTTAGTGCCACTGTAAAGTCTCAGTGAAAAACTAAACCGTAAAGAAAGATTTTTATTTGTTCATGATCTTCCTGTTTATTATCAACAATTAAGAGGTAAATGAAGGTTTTATTTGATATTTCAAAGTAAGCTGTTTTATGTTGCTGGGAGTTTGACATTGGCCACAAATGTACATTTATATGGGTACATACACCACAATTAACAATCCTAAACTAAACACACTGTAATCAACAAGACTCTACCCAATGTTATCATCTCTATAATTTAATTAGAGGTACAGAATTTTGAAAATACTCTGATTTTCTTAAAATCTTTTAACAGGGACTTGACCACTTCCTCAACAGAAATATCACAAAGTTCTGTTACCATTAGTAAAATGAAAATTCAAACCACTAATTGTTACTAAAAGAAAAAAGCATAATTAACACTAGAATTCCAGAAGCTTATGATTTTTTTTGTTATCCCTGACCTCCTTAAATTTTCCTGACATACGCCAAGAAGCTCATAGCTCCTTATCACTTTATTAATAGCCTGCTTTTGTTTTGCAAATGTGTGGATTAGTAGAACACAGCCTGCTACACCCCCCCACCATGTTGTGTTTATCTGGCAATGTAAATATGTAAGGAATTATATAGTTAATGAAATACCTTGGCTTGAAATACATATATTTCATGTGTGTTCCTTGTCTATAAAGATTTGTGTAAGTATAGAATGACAGAGGAAATGCGGGGCAAGAAATGCTGAACACACTGCTAAAACAGAAAATGTTTTAATATGTTATAGTAATAATAACATAATTTTGATGTGAAATGTAGGATGTGTGAAGCCCAAATATCAAACAAGCACTTTCACTAAATGTGTAACAAAACAAGTATGCTTTTATTCAAGAATAAAACAGTAGAAAAAGAAACTGCTCAATTGATATGTTGCTGAATCCAACTATCAATCGGTACAAAATTAAAGGCTTTCACATATGTGTGTTTGTGCGTATTATTTTTCAATCAGTTTTCACAGTGGTAATGCTACCGTTTAGCAATGGCAAGATAATAGGTTCAAATACTGTGTCTTCCTTGTATTTAGTGCTTTGAGTAGTAAGCTGGCCTTATTATTATTATTATTATTATTATTATTATTATCATATAACAAAAAAACTTACATTTGATATGAGTCAGTAACATCCGGTTTAAATTTATGGTACTTGTTAAAGATTTTACTTTTCCTTGGACATGGAAATTAATATCAACATGTCATTTGAATGATTTTATATTCAGTTTTATTGTTGTACTAGCAGAATACCCGCGCTTCGCAGTGGAGAAGTAGTGTGTTAAAGGATTTATGAAAAAGAAAAGGAAAAATTTTAAAAATAACGTAACATGATTGTTAATGTAATTGTTTTGTCATTGATATGAGTGTTGTTGTCATATCTATATATATCTATATCTATATATATATATATATATATATCAAAATACCCGTGCTTCGCAGCGGAGAAGTAAAAAGAAAAGGAAATATTTTAATAATAACGTAACATTATTGACAATGTAATTGTTTTGTCATTGTCATGAATGTTGCTGGCATATATCTATACTAATAAAAGGCAAAGCCCTCACTGACTCACTCACTCACTGACTGACTGACTGACTGACTGACTGACTGACTCATCACTAATTCTCCAACTTCCCGTGTAGGTAGAAGGCTGAAATTTGGCAGGCTTATTCCTTACAGCTTCCTTACAAAAGTT
>JANRMT010062825.1:26155631-26167333 GCA_026402145.1 Polypterus bichir lapradei | reverse complement strand
ATATATATATATATATATATATATAGACTCAAAACCATTATGATGGCAGCAATCCAAGCTGTGAGAAAACAGTAAAAAGGAGGCGTGTCAGATGTCGTGGTACATTTTCTAATGCAGCTAGACGAAAACAACTTTGTGACGCTGCTGCCAAATACACAAAACAATTACTTTCACAACCATGTTACATTATTTTTCAAATGTTTCCTTTTCTTTTTCATAACTTCTTTAACACACGACATCGCTGCGAAGTGCAGTTATTTTGCTATATATATATATATCACAGCGACACTCATAACAGTGACAAAACAATTACATTGACAATCATGTTACGTTATTTTCAAAATGTTTCCTATATAGATATAGATATATATATATATATATATAGATATATAGATAGATATAGATATATAGATATAGAGATATAGATATATAGATATATATAGATATGGGAACAACACTCATATCAATGACAAAACAATTACATTGACAATCATGTTACGTTATTTTCAAAATGTTTCCTTTTGTTTCTCTTTCCTTCTTTAACACACTACTTCTCTGCTGCCAAGAGCGGTTATTTTGCTATATATATATATATATATATATATAGATAGAGAGATATATAGATATATAGATATGGGAACAACACTCATATCAATGACAAAACAATTACATTAACAATCATGTTACGTTATTTTTTAAATTTTTCCTTTTCTTTTTCATACCTTCTTTAACACACTACTTCTCCGCTGCGAAGCGCGGGTATTCTGCTAGTTACCAATAAAGTACCATTTGATTTTTAAACCATTTACATTTTTCTTTCACTGTCAATAATGGAAGGTCACATGAAAAAAGTTTATTATAACCCAGCAAATCCTGGCAGCTTTGGGGGAAAAGACTCTTTGAAAAGAGCTCTTGAAATTTTGGGTCAGAAAAATAATGACCATCAGGTGTCGGACTGGTTATCCTGTCAATATTCTTATACAATTCACAAATCCGCTAGAAAGCATTTTAGGAGAAATAAGGTTTATGTATCTGATATAGACTCGCAATGGCAGATGGATTTAGCGGACATGACAAATGTGTGCGAGCATAACCGGGGTTATAAATATTTGTTAACTTTTATTGATATACTTTCTAAGTACGCGTGGGTATGGCCCCTGAAGAACAAAACAGGTAAAGAAGTGACAAGAGCCTTCCAAGACATTCTGAGTGCTAGTAGAACTCCAAAGAAGCTCTAGACCGACAAGGGGAAAGAGTTTTTCAACCGAGATTTTCAAAAGCTGCTAAAGAAGATTGGAATAAAACATTTTACCACAGGAAATAAATTAAAGGCCTCCATGGTGGAGAGATTTAACCGCACACTAAAATCTAAAATGTGGAAATATTTCAGCACGTATAATACGAGAACCTACATCGATAAATTGCCAGATCTAGTATACTCTTACAACAAAAGTTATCATCGAAGCATAAAAATGGCTCCTTTCGATGTAAACACGTTAAATTCCTGGAAAGTTTTCAAAAACTTGTATGGCGTAGCCAACCCCCTGGGACTGCCGTTGTTTAAGTTCAAAGTAGGAGATACAGTTAGGGTGTCTAAAACCAGACATTCTTTTGCGAAGGGTTATGAACAAACATTTTCAGATGAAATCTTTACCGTATCTGAGCTTGTACCTAGGGCACTGGCTGTGTACAAACTGAAAGATTACGATGGTGAAGAGATCGTAGGATCCTTTTAAAACCCTGAATTGCAGAAAATTAAAGTTGAATCCACAGACGTTTACAGGATCGAAAAAATACTGGCTAGGAAAATTAAGAATAAAAAATGATTCATTTTAGTCAAATGGCTCGGGTGGCCAGAAAAATTTAACAGTTTGATACTGGAGAGCCAAGCCCAAGATGTTCAATAAAATCCAGAACACTCATAATCAGCTCATCATTCTCTAACGGTATACGATGGAGCGCAAAAGTTTAGGGAATAGTTCAGACATATTCCCTAACACCACAATTTCCAATTTCACGACAAAGCTTGCTAAACCCATAGAATTAGAAGGTTCTTGGGAAGTCGGTATAGCAGAAATACAATACCCACACACGTGGAATACCATAGACAAACTGGATAATGAATTCTACGTATCAGCTCCGGGGATAAAAAAATATTACTACATTCCATGCGGGTATTACGAAGGTATTCACAACCTACTGTCTTTTATGAATTCGACAACCTTAAGCCTACCCACTTTGACAGATGTTGCAAAGGGAACTGTCCCTTCTGAGAATCCTGTGAAATTCAGTTATAATGCGGTGGAAAGAAGAGTCTACGTGGTACTGGGTGAAAAGGATGAAACTATACACTAAAAAGGACAGCTGGGTCGAATATTAGGAGCGCATCCTGATCAGACTCGGGGGTTAACTTACAAGGCTCCTTTCCCCGCCAACATCAGAGCTGGCTTTTACACGTTGTACGTGTACGGGGACGTGGCATCTCATCAGAGAGTTGGAGACAGCTATGTACCCCTTTTGAGGTGCATTCATATAGAGGATCAAGTGAATAAAATTACAACCATCACATACAACAAACCTCATTATGCCCCAGCCTGCAAGAATCACTTTGACACAGTGACTATTGAAATAAAGATGGATCAGAACAAAAACTGCCATTTCACTTTGGTAAGGTGATAGTGAAGTTGCATTTCAGACTCGTCAGGCATTGTATGCATGAATGAAACAATGAGGTCTTACCAGGACCCAACACCTTACATCCAATATTACCAGACCCAAGCGGGTAACAGGCTACCAGGATTCTCTGGATCCCCTGTAATGTATGGTGGGGGGATTGGAGGTATATTTTGAGTGTTGTTTAGAAGAGCTTTACCTTTCTTGAAAAAAAGCTTTGATATTGCAAAACCAGATATCAAATCCGCTACTAAAAATATTGTAAAATATGCGATCACCGGGGCTATATCAAGTGCGGCTGATGGAGTTAGAGAAAAGCAGGAGGGAGCGGGCTTGATGGTAATGAGAAAGACAAAGTGCAAGAGAGCACCACTATTTTTAAAGCATTTTCTAAACGTCGTCAGAAGAAGAAGACAAAAGTAAGCAAAAAGAAGAAGAGAGACATTTTTTAAAAGAAGATGACTTTCGTACACAGAATGTCTGAAGAGTGTGTCAAATCTGAACTGGATCTGTTTATGGTGCCTTTTACTCAAACAAGTGTAGTTAAAAGTATATACATTGAAGTCCCACCTCTCTCAGCCCTCTCTGAAGTAGCTCCGCTAGAATTTCTCATAGCTGGAAATGGGTAAGATTACCTTGATTTGAATAACACTCTTCTACACCTAAGGGGTAAAATAGTGAACGCTGACGGGACTAACATAGCTGCCGGTGCAAAGGTTGGATTTGTCAACTACTCTATAGCTAGTTTGTTTTTGCAAGTTGATATTACCCTGGGGGGCAGCCTAATATCGCAGAGTTCAAATTGTTATCCTTACAGAGCTGTCTTGGAAGGCCTGCTAAATAACAGCCAGGAGACTCTTCATTCTCAGTTTGCTACGGGACTTTTTTTACAAAGATGCACTTAACAAATTGGAAGAGACAGATCCTGATGGAGAAAACATCGGTTTTAATAACAGAAGCACCTATACGGCTGGTAGCAGGACTGTTGAACTTCTGGGGCACATACATACAGATCTCTTTTTCCAGGAAAAACTAATATTTAACGGAATAGATGTGAAGATTAAAATGGTTCGGAACAAAGATGAATTCTGCTTAATGTCTGGTGATGCTGATTGTTACAAAGTAATCATAACATCAGCCTCCCTGTTTGTAAAAAAAGTAAAAGTTTCACAAGCCATGAAATTAGGGCACGCTAATGCCCTTACATCAGCCAATGTTAAATACCCTGTGGAAAGGGAGAATATGAAAGTATTCAGTATGCCTGCGGGAATCCAAGTATGCAATCAAGAAAACCTGTTTCTCGGTCAACTACCAAAGTATGTGGTGATTGGCATGGTGGATAATGAGGCCATTCCAGGTTCTTATACAAGGAATCCATTCAATTTCAAACATAATGATGTAGAGTTCCTGGCTCTGTACATGGACAGTGACCAGGTTCCAGCCAAACCTTTTCAGCCAGACTTTGCAAGTGGCAACAGTGCCAGAGAGTAGTATAACCTGGTATTGACCACTGGTAAGTATTTGAATTATCAAGCTCTGTCTATCACCCGTTCAGAGTTCTCACAAGGATATACTCTTTTCGCTTTTGATCTAATCCCCGATCAAGAATGCGGCGATCATTTTTCATTAGTTAAAAAATGAGATTTGAATTGCGCTTCCACGTCCCTCTCCCTCGGACCGTCAATCTAATAGTATATGCAGTCTTTGACAACATCACTGAAATCAACCAGAGACATAATGTTCTGTATTACTACTAATAAACACCATGAATACAAAACAATTAACAGAACTACTGTCCCAAGATCCCTACACCGAAAGATATTTCCGTGGTGTGCTAGTGTGTGATCAACTACCGGAAAAAAATAACAGCGTGCCAGCCATGTTTGTAGTGAATACTCACCGTGAAACCCAACCTAGAGAACACTGGCTGGGGATTTACCTCACAGAAGACATAAATGGGGAGTTTTTTGATTCCTATGGAAATCCTCTGGACTTTATCTACTTCCCGAATGACATTTACCGTTTCTTAAGCAAAAACTGTAAACAAATCATTTACAACAACCAGCAGCTTCAAAGTTGGTTCTCGGACAAATGCGGTCAACACTTCCTCTTCTATCTGCATCAGACAGGAAAATGACTCCTGTACTCCTCTGTAATAAAAAAGTATCCTGATGATGTGAACAATAATGACGCTATGGTCTCTAAATTTGTTCATTCCTGGCTTCCTTCACCGGGACGTTGTTTTTATCGGTACCCTTGCATGTAAAGATCAGAGGCCTATAAATATTTCAATAGATGGTTAAAGGATGACGACACTCTGTAATGACATAAAATTGCATTTAATAAACAAACAATTTTACAAATTAATAAGCAATCCATTCCAGTCATTTTTTCTCGGTTTCCGTCGGTAGGGGCTAACTTCAGTTTGATGAACTGGGAGGGGGGCGGCAGGCAGCTTAAAACTTTCAAGGAGTTCTCTTGTTTCATCATTAGGTATGACAGAAAATGGAATGTTCAAACCAGCCATGGCATTTACAAATTCCTTCCAACCACGCGGTCTCCTATGCTCAGGTATTTTATGAGATGCTGTCAGATTACGTACCAAATCCACCATGTTGGAGCCGACCAAAGGTTTACCTTCTACCAGTAGCTCTCCACGATTATTCCAAAACGCATGATTGGGATTGACAGACATTTTATGTAAAACAAATTCAACATTTTTCTTTGCTTTTATAGGAGCACTTCTCAAAACCTCTTGCCAAACCCTGTCCTCAGACACATTGACTGTTCTAATGTCCCCCTCGACGTTTTCTTTGTTTGGTAATATGAGTGCCAGACTGCTAGTTTCTTTATTGGCCTTTTTAACTAGCGTCAGATATCTCTGCAAGATAGAAGTGTAAAGCTTCACCTTCTCATCAGCCCCTATATCACAAGCGTTGCAGGATGTTTCTCATTTCCTTGTCCAGTTCAGTTTCTGTGGCGCTCAAGAGATCGTTCGGGTTAGCGCTCTTTTGCTGAAAAAGAGACATTTGTTGCTGTGGTACCAAATACATTTTTTGAGCGTATTCCATGTTTATGCTCTAGAATTTAATAAACTGGATATGAATGGCACGGCGACACTTAAAAGAGACCCCAAAAAGCCTCCTTTCTGGTTCAAAATAGCTTTCTTCTTTTTTAAGGTTAGTTTTCTGTCACTTACGTTTCTAACAGATGTTTTATGCTTCTTGAGTTGCTTAAACTGTTTGGGTGAAAGAGGTATATTACCTTTTAAAGTATTACAGGCTATTTCAGCATTAATTAAATCATCAGAAGAGGCATTTATAAGAATTTTACGGCGGCGACAAGAGCAACGGAGTAAGGCCTTGAGAGGCTGTAGGTTTCTGCTTATTCTGGCCAACATGCTGACAGAATATGTAACTTTGACTCAGAACAGCTTCTTTTATCTTTTCACGGTGTACACGACCGGCCAATTGGGTGGAAACAGACCTGCTCTTAAAATCGCAGCTCATCGGGGGTCTGTGCCTTCAAATCCACTAAGAGATAGCCATATGGTAATTTTGTAGCATCTTCAAAAGCTTCCAAAAAGAACTTAACATGGCCCGGATACATTTGGCGGGCCAAGGTACTAATCTGCAATTTGTCCCTGGGGCTTTTAAAAAGACTAATATAACTGGCATTAAGATTAATCGTTCGGCTTTTCTTTCCTTAAAAGAATACATTTTGAACCAAGTAAATGATGGATAGATTCCGATGATGAGTATATTTTGTGAAAGATTTTCTATTTCCTGGCTTTCGCTAGCTGATTCCATCAGATCATCATAATGACCAAATTTATTTTCTCAGGAGGGAGAAGTTCGTCATCGCATAAACACTTTCGGATCCCCTCAATAAATTTTAATTGCTGAAATTTAGCTAATAGCTCGTCGTACATTATCTGCCAGCAACTGTTAAACCAAATTATATTTTGAAAAGGTTGAGACACCACGTGATTTGAATGTTCCAGTCATTTTTTCACATAATAGGATTTACCGGAACAAGAAGGACCCAAGATAATTTTAGCGAAGGGATGTTGAAGGCATGTATCAAAATCTCTTTTAGTATCCATAAGGTATTGTGGTGTAATCTTTTAGCGTTTTTTATTTCTGCGGATCTGATTACCGTGAACCAGTAACTCTTGACGAGGAGCTTCATGAGACATCACAAAATTCTGAACTAAATTAGTTAATGTTTCGAGGTTTACAATTTTACCAGTTTTGTGGTTAATGGTAATGCCTTTTACCTTCATACATGTTTTGCCTTGTGCTGTTTTATACCTGTACGTCTTTGGCCCCCCGATGCAAATTCTGTAATATAATCACCAGGATTTAACTCACTGGTGAGCTCTCCTAAATAGTCACCCAGAGGAGGATTGTACTGACCAGGCTGAGAAGTAAAAGTAACAGAGTCGGTATCGTGGTACAACACCCTTTCTCCCAGATGGTCCATTAAATCGTACAACTCTAACCGGGCATAGGCAGTGGTGAAAGCAGCAATGACAACATTAATGCTACCAGGTAGGGTATACTTTTCATCAGAGTACTTCCATTGTATTTGAGCAATCTCATCGCCGATAAATTCAAAAGGAGAAACATTATACTGTTTGGAGAAAATATATTGCAAGAATTCCTCACCGTTCTTGACTAAGCTAGTAGTGAGTTGGAGAGGTTTTTGCCCAAATTTACCACAACGAGAATTTAAAAACAACTTTGAAATCTGTCTCTTAGCTGGATTTACAATGATGTTATCGCGGTCCATTTGTACACCTTTCTTCTAATAATAATCTAAAATATACCGGTCTCGGGAAGCCTCATCCGTACACCAGGCAGGATAACCCGATGCCTCCTGCTTGCCTTTTAGATGAAGCTTGATATAGTCCAAGAATAACTCAGAAGTACGTTCGGGGTAATGCCAAATCTTGAGTACTTTTGAAAGTTTATAATCTCTGTCAATGGCCTTTGCTATTTCCACACTGCAACAAGTCCCAGTTAAAGCTCTCTCATCCTCCGTGTGACGACAGTCCATAGTCTGAGATTCTGTCTCCACGCAGGTGTGACAGAGGGTGAACATTATTTTCCTTGCAAAACCTGAGAGGCAGGACTAGAAAATTGAGATCACATGGACGCTGGACAGTGGCTTTAATTAATCCAAAATACTGGCCGAGATCACCAAACTGCTGAAAAATGATGGTGGGATGCCCTATGGGTACATTTTTGTTTTATTCACAAATGGGTACAAACTAGTGAAATCATAATAGTGAATCTGCTCAGTGCCCACGGCCTTGTGGTACAATTTTATGGCATTGGCACGGCCGCCGAACAGCGAATCCCTCGGATTTATATATTGAAGGAAATCACAGTGTTTTAAGAAAGTTTGTAGTCTGAGGTCGTGTTTTTTCATCATCTCCCAATTGTGTTCCCAGAGCACGCGCCCATCTAGATTAAACTTTGTCCTAAGTATTTCCAATTTTTGCATAAACTTTTTGTACATAACCGCACAAGTCATGCCGGTTAAAGGATGAGTACTGTTTAAATCATAACATTCTGGACAGCCGTGATAAAAGCAGCCAGCAAATTCAAAGGTGGTCAGAATACCTTTAGCTCGGGCATAGCCGTCAACAAAAAAGGAACCCTTCTTTACTTCTCCAAGGTTTAGAGCGTGACGAATGTTCAACTTTTCTGCTTCACAGAGATATAATAACCATTGAATACAGGCCTTCGAATAGTTTTTCTGACTACTAATGTAATTGTCAGAAGGAATTATACTGATAGATTTTGGAGGCATACAGTTTTGCCGGTACATGGCCAAAGATGGAGAGGCTAGGGTCATGCATTGAAACGGATCAATATTGCCAATTTTGATGACGTCATCTCTAAACTTAATGCATGCGGTTCTGTCACAGAGGCGACTCCACCTAGTTTCACTTTCCACACAGAGCCTCGCAGCTCAAGGCAAGGCGGTGGGCTTGCAGTAATTATCAGAGCAGACTTAAACATCAAACGAATCCCAATTGACTATCCATTGTCTATTGAGTGCCTGGCTCTTAAACTAATAATGGAATCAGGTCCCGTCTCACTCATTGTTCTTTATCGTCCCCCAAAATACAATACATCCTTCTTATCGGATCTGATTGAACTTTTGACCCACCTAAGCTCTTACTCTCAGAGAATTATCCTTCTCGGTGATTTCAACATCCATATTGACATTACTACATCTAAAGTGAGAAATGAGTTCCTATCCTTACTGGACTTTGACTTGACACAACATGTTGATTTTCCCACCCACTCTGGTGGTCATATATTGGATCTGATCTGCACTTCTGGACTATCTGTAGCCAACATTTACAGCACTGATTGGGAATCTCTGACCATAAAGCAGTATTTTTCACTGTCTCATTGCCTTTCCCTCCTCTTACCTGTAAATGACAAATTTCTTACAGAAACCTTAAAAATATCTGTCCCTCTATCCTTTCTGGATCCATTTCTGATCTTCTACTGTCTGTACCTATTCCGTCACCACTAGATAGTCTTGTTGAACACTATAACTCAGCCCTTCATTCAGCATTAGATAAAACAGCTCCTTTAAAACATAAGGAGGTTTCCTTTACACGTTCAGCTAATTTGGTATAATTCAGAATTGTGATCTATGAAAGCAGCTGGCCGATGCCTTGAGAGAGTGTCACGTAAGACTGGCCTCACCATGCACATCCAGGCTTTCTCTGACCACCAAAGAGCTTATAGAGAAGCACTAACTGCTGCCAAGAGCACCCACTATGGCAGAATAATAGAAAGTGGCCACGATAACCCAAGGGTTTTGTTCTCTATAGTTAATATACTACTCGAACCCGCATCTGGCCCAACTACCTCATCTGTGGGGAATTCCTCCACTTTTTCCGTAACAAAATTAAAGATCTAAATTATTCAACTAACATAAATACATCATCTGTTTATATCTCTCCCTGTTTTCCCACTCCATCCAGCTCCTTCTCTAAGTTCTCACCAGTCACATCTGTGTTTGTTAATAACCTGCTTTGTAAAATGAGGCCGACTACTTGTGTACTGGACCCCAACCCCAGCACACTACATAAATCCTGTCTTCATGCCATAATCCCGACTGTTACAACAATAATAAACTCATCCCTCAACACTGGGTTTGTACCGCTCACTTTTAAAATTGCTTCTGTAACCCCAATGTTAAAAAAGTCTGGTCTTGATGCTGACAATCTTAACAATTTCTGGCCTATTTCCCACTTACCTTTTCTGTCAAAAGTTCATGAGCGTTGTGAACGCTGGCCCGGACACAGACAGACGGACATCGCTTTTGCACCCAACACACGTTTATTTACAATATATTTACAGTCAGTGCACTTCCCAGTGCCTCCAGCACCGTTCCCCCAATGTCCAGGGCACACAGTCAAATTGCCTCTCTCCTGGCCGCCTCCAATCCTCTCTCCAGCTCCGTCTCTCTTCCACCCGACTTCCGCTCTCGACTGGAGGGAGGCGGCCCCTTAAATAGGAACCCGGATGGGCACCAGCTGCTTCCCGGCCTTCCTCCGAAGACACGCCCCAGTGTGGCGGAAATGCCGGCTGCGCACCCGGAAGCCCTCCGGGTGTCCCGTCTTCTTCCCCCAAGCACTTCCTGGTGTGGCGGAAGTGCTGGCCTCCAGACTTCTACAGGCACCGGGGCGCCGCCTGGCGGTGGCCACGGGTCCCTACAGGGCTGGGCTTCCAAGCCCTTTACCCGTGGCCCCCAACATAACCAGGGCGGTCGCCCCCTCGCGGTCTGGAGGAGGTACAAGCCCTCCTCTGGTCCTCCTGGGCGTCCCGGCTGGGCTCTATCCCCGGCTGGATGCCACAGCGTGTTGTAGCTTCCCAACTCACCAGTTACTTAACCTCTAATAAGTTGATGGAACCCTTTCAGTTGGGTTTCAGGACACAGCACAGCTGTGAAACTGCTCTGCTACGGGTAACCAATAAGTTGCTTATGGCAGCAGACTCTGGACAAACCAGCATATTAATTCTATTAGACCTCAGTGCAGCATTTGACACTGTCAAACATGACATTCTACTGTCCCAAATGGAGAACATGCTGGGTATCTCTGGCACTGCCCTACAGTGGTTCAAGTCCTATCTGACTGATAGGCAAGAGTTTGTTAGTCTTGGCAACAGCAGGTCCAGCTCAGCACCAGTCACACAAGGAGTTCTTCAGGGCTCTGTCCTCAGCCCTCTTCTCTTCTGTATTTATATGCTTCCCCTTGGCCATATTATTCGTAGCTATGGACTGGATTATCATTTTTATGCAGATGATACTCAACTCTACTTCATTGTTAAAAGTGGAACTTCATCAGAACTTTCTCAGCTCACAACCTTCCTTAGTGAAATTATAACCTGGATGGAGCAGAACTCTTTAAAATTAAATTGCAACAAATCTGAACTCCTGCAAATTGGGACTAAAATGCAACTTAATTAAATGAGCTCTTTCCCAGTCCATCTTGCTGGTGATCTCATCAGACCTGCCTCTACTGCAAAGAATCTTGGTGTCATTTTTGATTCCTTCCTCTCTTATTTCGCCCACATAAATTACATTAAGAAACTTTCTTACTTTCACCTCTGTAACATATCCTTCCTCTCCTTCTCTAATGCTGAGAAACTTGTCCATGCTTTTATCACATCCACATCAATTATTGTAATTCCCTACTGGCAGGTGCCCCTTCTAATCTTATATCACAGCTCCAGCTTATTCAAAACTCAGCTACAAGAGTCCTTACTCGAACCAGCAGCAGCGAGCACATCACACCCATCCTGCTCCATCTTCACTGGCTCCCTGTGTCTTACAGAATCAAATATAAAATCCTACTAATAACCTACAAAACCTTAAATAACCTCGCTCCAAACTACATCAGTGACCTTCTCCATCACGATGTGCCTGCCCGCCCACTAAGGTCCTCTGATTCTGGCAATCTTGTTGTGCCCCACACTAATCTACACTCCATG
>JANRMT010062825.1:26144085-26155531 GCA_026402145.1 Polypterus bichir lapradei | reverse complement strand
TAGTGCATCCCCTCTCGGGAATCGAACCTCGGACGTGGGCGCTACAGGCGAATGCTTTACCATCGCGCCACTGCGTGTGGTTTATCTATTCGAGCGTAGCAGTGTAATTCGGTTTTTGTTCAGCACTCTTTGGAACTGTTACTTTTTGTCTGCGCACTGCGTCAGTTGACGTGAGCCGCTGAATATGGTTTTATATGTCAGTCGCTCGCTTCTGATTGTTTCACTGCCTTCTTAATTATATAATGCATGTTTTCTAAAGCGCGTTTTGTAGCTCTTCCTGGCTTTCTACGTAATGCGTGATTACGTGAGAGGCGTGATGATGTCATACTGAACTCCGCCCCTCCAGCTCAACTCCATTACAGTAAATGGAGAAAAACAACTTCCAGTTATGACCATTACGCGTAGAATTTCGAAATGAAACCTGCCCAACTTTTGTAAAAATTTCGACGTCATTTTTATTTAAAATTAAAAACACCATGTTTGACACTCTCATACCAGGTAAAAAATTCTTCTTTTTCTTTTGTTATCATGCTCTGGACGCCGTAGCATTTAGGCTCAGGGTAGGGTATGATATAATTCTGGTTTTCAGCTGTATTGAAGAAATGGGTGAAATATCCTTTTGTGCCATCAAACCCCATGGCTTTAGGCATGACACTCAATTTCACTGTTAAAAAATTCAAAGAATCTATAAAACGTAATTGATAACCATCATCTGTGAAACACATCAACTTATTTCCTTGAGTGGTAACACGAGGGTTCACACCATTTTCAAGCAAATACTTCATTAAAAAGTACTGGCAGTAACTGTTGCAATCAACACACTTGATAAGCTCTTCAGGGATCGGCCTGCAATCGGGGTAGAAACAGACGTTGCAGTGGCCATCACAGCGATTGCTAAGGATTGAGTGGTAGCTTGTGTAACAGCAGTCACACAAGTATTTCACCTCCAGAAAACCCTTTAAATTCAAAATGCCGTAGTAATGGTTGTCATGCAAAAACATAATAGGTTTTAGGGTTTCTACCGCGGGAGCTTTCACATTTAAAAAATTTCTCATTTCTTGGGCATCTGTACCAGACAACAATTTTAATATCCAGCAAGTTTTCAAATTTATGAACGTCCACAAAGGACACTTTTTCATGCTCAGATAATCCAGCCCTACTCTGAAGGTTGTACGATTCATGCATGCATAACTGCAGATTTTGCCTGTACCGGTCTTCCATTAGGGTAAGCAGAAAAAAGGCAAAACAGAGCTGATTCCCGTAATTATAAGAAATAATTAAATGCCTCATTTTCTTCCTAACTATTTCATGATTGAGTAGAGTGGACGCCTTGCAAGTGCCGCTAGCACCCCTGCTAGGTGACCGAACAATCTGTATGACTAGCATCAGAGACTCATCCACTAACACACTCACTTGACTCTGAAGAAGATTCTCTATCTGTTGAAGAAAATTATCTACATTAATATTAGATCCAGTCATCTGTATAAAAACGCCGATAGGTAAGGAATCAGCATGCAATTCTAACTGTACAACATCTTACGGATTTAAAGTACCTGAAAAACTATCCAGAATTCTTTGCAGCGTCTCATGAATGCTGTTAAATACCTCCTCATAAGACTCTAGTTCATAGGCGTCAGCAAAATTTAAGGGGTGTCTTATTTCTGTATGATTAAATGGCGGTCTGTTGATCTGATGAAAAATGCTGTGATTGTCATCACTATAGACAGCATAGGGACCGACCATGACTGTTACACCTGAAGTAGAAGCGGATGAGGGTTTAGGCACCACAGAACCACCGGACATAACTGGCGTGACTGAGGAGGTTAAAGGGGTAGCCACAAATGGCTGTGCAACAGGGGCTGAGGAAACACTGACTGAAACAGGGGACAAGACTGAAGCAGAGGGGGCAGAGGGGCATACTAAAGCAGAGGTGTTAGCTACAGAGACTGAAGCAGAGGGACCAGAAGAGTTAGCTACAGCTGAAGTAACAGAGAGGTTAGCTACAGATGGGGATACTGAAACAGAGGGTGTAGCTACTGGGACTGAAGCAGAGGGACCAGAAGGGTTAGATACAACTGAAGTAACAGAGAGGTTAGCTACCGATGGGGATACTGAAACAGAAGTGTTAGCTACAGGGACTGAAGCAGAGGGCCCAGAAGGGTTAGCTACAGATGGGGATACTGAAACAGAGGTGATTGCTACAGAGATTGAAACAGGGGGCAAGACTGAAGCAGAGGTGTTGGCTACAGAGACTGAAGCAGAGGGGCCAGAAGAGTTAGCTAGAGCTGAAGTAACAGAGAGGTTAGCTACAGGGACTGAGACTGAGGAGACAGTATCTGAAGATACAGTGACTGGAGCAGAGGTTGCCGTGACTGAGACAGAATTAGAGGGTACAAAAGGTATAACTGAAACGGATGTAACCAATGGGGTAGCTGAGACTGATGTAACCATACTCTGAGAGACCACAGCGTTCTGGGTGGGTGGACCAAAAGGCTGAGCATTTGCAGAACCCACTATGTTTGTTAAACCATGACCCGCTTGAGCATTCACATTTTTGTTCAAAGACCACTGAAACCTTTCTAACAAATTATTTAATGTCAGCATTTCATCAGGGGTGGCTACTGGATGCAGGGTTTCTAAAAGGCAGTCAAGCTGGTCAAAGTCAATGGGAGTGGTAACAGGTGAAGGAGTTCTCATGGTAGCTATTATATTATTCATTTGTATCATGTTTTGATATTGCCAATTAATATATTACAATTCATTAAAATATCAGGGTGGAGGAGTAGGCATTTTTGGGCGCCAAATAGAGTAACTAAGTTCATTCACCATGTCATGCAATAAACCAGAATTTTGAGAACCGCTCCCAGCGTCCAAGTCCTCACTTGCACGCCTTTTCCTGCTTTTACCATCGCCACTCATATTACCTGACATTATTTGGAACAAGTTTTCTAAAATAGCGTACAATAAAATAACCTTTTCACGTAAATCTGGAGAAAGTGGTAAAAGGTCCGGTAATGCACTTTGAAAATCCAACAGAATGCGACCGATTTCAGCCTTAGCCCCAGCATCAATTCTTTCGGATTCGCTGACTATTTGGGAGAGAATTCCGGGTGATGATACAAACTGCAGTGAATCCCCGAGTATCTGAGTCAGTAATCCTGGCGATGCGGGCTCTGAAAAAATCAAACAAGACTAAGTTTTCTTTAAAAATAAACATTTGCGGTGCACTCGCACAATTAGTTCAACTTACTGGGCCGCGTGAAAGAGATGTTCAATAATAGACTGTCCAAGGGCCTTTGCGCCGATTCTAGAGGTTGACTGGAACCTTCGGAAGAATAACCACTCTTCGGAAGCGTTGAGTTTTCTGTTAAAAATTATATATTCAACTCCCAACACCTTATTTTTCCATACACCCAAACCCTCAGGTGAAAGTAGTACTTACGGGGTTCTGGGGACGCTTTAGTTTTTTTGTCTGAGGCAGGATTTTTAGTCTCAAAAAGACAATCTGTAGTAGCTATTAATTCTTCCAATTGCGTGCTCGTTAGGTGTAAAGAAGAATGCAGGTTGGCCTCTAATTCTTCTACAATTAAAATATAGAGTACTAAGTTTGTACGTACTTAAAGACATTTACATTAAAAAGTAATCAGCCTGAACGTGCTTGTAAAGTAATAAGTTTGTACATTTCCATTAAAAGTAATCAGTCTGAACGTACTTTTAAAGTAATAAGTTTGTACATTACCATTAAAAAGTAATATGTTTGTATATACTTAGACATTTCCATTAAAAGTATTAAATCTGTGCAGTCTTATAAACAACATTTCGATTTAAAAGTACGACCGAAAGAAGAATTGACTCACTTTTTAAGCAATCAATGAGCCAGAAACTGCAACCTTCTGAAATAAGAAAAATACTTCATTTATAAACTCTGAGCGTTACAACTAGGTACAGTTTTTTCATTTAAAAAGCAGAAAACCCACCTCCTGGTGAGAGGAATCTCGAGATTGCTCTTCGTCGTTGGAACTACCTGATTTGAAATTGGATTTATGAAAGAATATCATTTCATCAGTTTGAAGAGAGACGATCGTTAACAGCACATATTTGGATAATCTACATTTACCAACAATCACAAAAGTATTTTTTCCATTTTCTGCCATTGCGGAAGAAAAAACGAAAATGCCTACTTTTTGGAAAGATCGCCGAGACACTTGTATGCTGAAAAAAGTTTGCGTGGCTATAGATGGCTAAGCAAACCTCTTTATGCAGCCTGTCATGCTCTGTCCCACCTTGGAAGGGCGGAGCAAAACACCCTGTACGTTTGGGAGAAAGCTCATAGGTGCTGAGTTGTTGATGTTCCTCCTCTAAGGGGCAGGGCCCCTTTGTAGCGGCAAAGAAGACTCATTCAAGCACTCACAGCTGTAAGGGTAACATCTAAGCAATAGGAAAAAGCGCCCTGTTATGTTTTACCGAGCGATCGTTGTGCTAAATGCAGATGTTTTATATGTGAAGCCGTTTCTTATATTGTCACAGGTAATTTAAAGTTGATATAAACGGGGGGTACATGCAAACCATGTGAAACAAAGTCTATTTTGACATTTACCCGATCAATGAGGCTAAAGTACAGTATCGGTAAGAGCCGAGTTTTTATCAAGTGCCATAAAGAGCTGGGGTTCGTTCAGAATGTAAACAGCGAGCACCTGTTGAGCTTTGTGCTAAACGCCGAAGTTTTTAATAAATTGTCTTGCAAGCTTTTAAAGTTCATTGTGTAATTTGGTATACAAGAGAGATTCTTTATTGGGAAATACTTCATCTAATAATATTCTTCTCAGATCAGCCGAATGTAAAAAAAGTCTTTGACATTTACCCGATTATCGTGTCTAAAAATCATTATCATGATTAAGCTCACAGTGTGACACAATTTTTACCACGGGGTCCATAAACGGAGCTAACGCGTATTAAAAAAAAAATGATGTTAGGGCTTTTCTTAATTTAAAAAGAAACACGCTGACAGAATCTTAGTGTCTAATGAGATTTAAAGGATAACTCTATTCTTTATTTTCAATCCCTCTGACTGGCGTGGAGTGCTTTGATAAAATATCTTCTTTAATAATCGTATGATTTTCCGATTTTATTAAATAAAAAGCATGAATTGTTACAGTAAATGTTTTATCAGCAGCGTGCTCTTTGTTTTAACAGCTGCAGATTTAACACTAAAGGCTCTTTTCCCACTATTTAAAATTGGTGGCCAAATGGTAATAATACATGTGGCTGCATGGCTGGGGGGCTTCTTATTGACTGTTTTAACAGCTGCGAATTTAACACTAAAGGCTCCGTGTCATGTGAAAGAAAGTTTATTTCCCATGGCTTTTAAAAAGAGCCACACTTGCGTGGCTTTGTCTTACGATTAGGATAAGTGTATATTTCATTTTACATCGTTTTTAGAAAGTTACACATATGAGTGGCTACATAGGCAAAATAAGTGCATATTTTATTTCTTAATATTAATTTTGAATCTAGTGTTTATAAAATGAAGCTACGTGTCGTGAGTTTATAACTTAGAGCGTATGGAGTGAATAATTTATATCGTTTTTTGAAAGTTACACATATGCGTGGCTATGCAGGCAAGATAAGTGTATATTTCATTTCTTAATAATAGTTTTAAATCTAGTGTTTATAAAATGAGGTCACATGTCGTAAGTTTGTAATTTATAAATCATATTTTTATAAATAATATTTTCATTGATCATATTTTGCATATTTTCATAAATCATATTTTTCATATTTGGGGCGGGGCTTAAGGCCATCAATCATATTTTGGGGTGGGGCTTCATGTCATCAATCATTCAGACCACCCCCTGTGACACTTCCTTTCTGATAGTACTACTACTGAGGTTGATGTGCTTGCTGCTTCCTGAGCAGTTTTTCTTTTCACCACACTAGCAGCCCGGTTCTTCTCTTATTCCATCAGGCATCCCTTTGCTTCAAAACTGATGAAGTCAGTGTTTGTGTTGCAATTACTTTGTACGTTTCCTTTAAATTTCACTGAAGCTGAGACTTATCTGCCTCAAGAATGATTTAAGATATGAAGAGCTAGGGGAAGTGATGGCGAAGGTGGTAAGGATGAGAACGTCGCCCGTACACATGTGCCGCCCTGCCGGCCGCTGCTGAGAGTTGATTCTACAATAGAATAAAATAAAAATCAAAAGAGGAATAGCCTTGGAGGTTAATCATCACCCTGAAGCAGACAGTAGAGATCATGTAGTATATGTGTACCAAATTTCAGGTCAATAGCTGAAATGGTTTGCGAGCTGCAGGTGATTTAAAATCCTGGACAGACAAACAGCCAGCCACGGTAGCGTATTATATATAAAGATTATAAACACAAGCTGAAATCAGCAAAGTTCCCATTGCGCAATCAATTTGCTAAATTCAATAGTGAGGTGCAGTGTCATGACCAATTTGATTTTTTTATAATGAGGACAGAATAGATCTGAATAGTTTCACAGTTGCTAGTTATATAACAAAAAAAAGGAATCGCATGAAACCAGATTCATCCTGAAATGCACAGGCTACTACTCAAATGTACAGCCTTGTCCCAAAAAACAAAGCAAAAGGAGCATGAGATTATTTGTAACATTTACAGAGATGCAACTCTTTTATACTGTACACTTCTTATAGGTAGCTGTACTAGGATATCTTATCTGATGTTCAGATTGCATTCATACTTTATGTGTTTATGTTGTATACTTTAGGTCCCATGAACACTTGACATTGTCTTGTTTACTGCTGAGGGGGGTATGTTGTTAAAGTTGATTCCTCAGCATGCCTTGCCTGCTTTCTTCTGACTGAGCTGCCTAGAGATTCAAGCTATGCCTGAATTGCTCCTTACTAAATAACACATCATGATTAGCTCTTTCTTGCCATTCCTTAAGATCAAAAAAGAAATTCCAAGTGAAACGAGAAAGAACAAACAGTCTGAACTACTGGTTTTAAAAGAAACAACCAGAAAGAGGATATTAATAAACAGAGAAAAGGGTCCATCAATTTATATCAATCAACCCAAAGACTTGGCTTACCTGGCTTACAACTTGTGGCAGTTTCTAAACCTAACTCTAACCCTAAACCTAACATTTGTGTGATTAAATTGCTGTTGCACAGTGCTGACAATCTATTCTGAAAATGTGTACTGAGTAATTGTTCTAAAATGTCACAATTGATAGTCATACACAATATAATAAATAAATCCTGGATTTTTCCATGACTAGATTTTTTTTATTGCATTTCGTTTCTCCTCCACCAAGGTGCTGAGGAAGCCTATCTTTCAAAGAGTGCCTTAAACGTTTATTTAGTTGAGGCAGTGATTTTCACTCAGATTGTTTAAATATGGGGTGGTGTCTTTAAAAATAATACGTAAGGCTGCAGTCTCCTATTGAATTACAATGTCTGTATTCTTCACAAATAACTAAGTATGAAAAAGAAAAACTTTGAACGTTAATAAATCAAGCAAGGCAATGTCTTCTAGGAAAAAAAGTTTTTTTTTTATTTTTATCTATGTTCCTACATGCATAATAAATTCTGGTTTGCTTTATCTGGAATAATTTGTTGTGCTTTGCTAATTTTTTTTGGGTTTGTTTTATTGTAGTATTATTTTGCTGATGTCATTGCATCACCATTTTCTTTCGTTGTTTTTCATTGGTTGTCACCATTTTGTATATGCCTTGTCATGATAATGCAGCATGATTGCTAAGTATGTGATGCTTGTGCTAACCTCTAACAGCATTGCAGACATTATATAATATAAAAGATAAAGATACAGAAGCATGTATCTGAATTTTAAAACACCAAAGAGAATGTCTTTAGTTCAAACAAATCTTTGACAGTAAGGGTTAGGGTTAAGGATCTTTCCTTATTCAGCTTTCAGCCTTTGGTTGATAATTTGGTTTTGGTTTACATTTCAGTAATAAAAGTTTTTTAAAATGTCTCATTGTGGTTTAGTTTTCCCAAAGGACAGTGCTTGATAAGTCTTTTTTTGATAGTGGCAGGATGCTTTTCACTATCAGGAGATTATTTCTTGGTAAATGTTATTTAACAAGGCTGCTAATATAAGTGTTATGAGTTCCTAAAATCTTTCTTTAAGAACCATCATAAAGAAATGCAACTACATTATTAACATTTTTTTAACTATGTCACAGTACTAACTGCTATACTTTGCAAGTTGCAGAGACAATATTCAATCTCTTTTGTTATATATTTTTCTACTTTTTATTGTTCCATTGTTTTTAAGCTGCACCTCTGTAACATGGAAGATTAATGATTTCTGTAATTTTGCAGTAACACAAAAGGTTCAGTACAGTTTGTATATTATTTATTATTATGATATTACACAGATCTCTTTATCCACTGTGACTTATAAAATTAGGAAATGGTACAGTAGTATACAGTACAGGCCAAAAGTTTGGACACACCTCCTCATTCAATGTGTTTTCTTTATTTTCATGACCATATACAGCACTCCATCACTCTCCTTCTTGGTCAAATAGCCCTTACACAGCCTGGAGGTGTGTTTGGGGTCATTGTCCTGTTGAAAAATAAATGATCGTCCAACTAACCTGACTTCTGCACAACACAACTGCTGGTCCCAACCCCATTGATAAAGCAAGAAATTCCACTAAATAACCCTGATAAGGCACACCTGTGAAGTGAAAACCATTTCAGGTGACTACCTGTTGAAGCTCATCGAGAGAATGCCAAGAGTGTGCAAAGCAGTAATCAGAGCAAAGGGTGGCTATTTTGAAGAAACTAGAATATAAAACATGTTTTCAGTTATTTCACCTTTTTTTGTTAAGTACATAACTCCACATGTGTTCGTTCATAGTTTTGATGCCTTCAGTCATGAAAATAAAGAAAACACATTGAATGAGGAGGTGTGTCCAAACTTTTGGCCTGTACTGTATTTCAATTCATACCTTAGTGTGTTTACCTACATTTGCTTGATGGAGTCTTAATGCTATTTCGTCATAACTCTGGCAAAATAGACCTCTTTGTTCATGTTGAATGTTTCTGTACTTTACCAACAAGAAGAGACTCAAGAATATTCTTTTCATTTGTTGATATGCTGCCTATCAATCATGTTGAGGAAAGCTTCTGACTGAAGCAATGGAGGTATTTTTCGTATGTGGATTACTCGTTTAGCTGGATGTAATTGATGATGATTTGGCATGAGCCTGGATCTGTCGGTTTTTAAAAACTCTTGCTGGATGTGTTGCCATAGCAGCACATCCAAATCCTCAAACCTGCTCAGAGCAGCTTTGTTCTATGTAAACAAGAATTAGCTCACACACTTAATCAGTGTTCGTGCGTGGAATTCATTCAGTCATGGCTTTGCCGTTCATGAATGAGCGACCAATTGATATCGGTGCGCAAATTATAAGAAGAGAATTTCATATAGAGAGGGTTTTGCGCAATTGGCAAGATCTTTTATTGCTCCCAGAAGGAAATTCTTTTCGAAAGATACCGCTTTAGCCAGGAGAAATATTGTACCTCAAAGAGTTAGTAGCACCTTATATTCGAAGTCAATCTATGCGAAGTCGGGCTGTCGCAACCACACAGACAGTATGCATTGCTTTGAGGCTTTTTGCAAGCGCCACTTTTTTATATACTGTAGGCGATGCAGAAAATCTATTTAAAGGTGCAGTTTGCCAGGCAATTTGTAAAGTCTGTTTGGCCCTGAAATATTTCCTTCGGGTTTTCATAGTGTTTCCTGGACACCTACGTGTGCAAAAAATAAAAGAGGCGTTTCATGCCATTGGACGTAGGTAATACACAGACAAAAACACCTACAGTTCCATAAAGAATTTCACAATCAGCCTAACATTCTCATTACCCAGGATTTCCAAATGTGATTGGGGTACATGATGGGACTGATCACAGTGGAGTTTGATCAGACATTTGGAAAATGTACCTCTCCTCCTGATGAATAATCAGACACAGTGTCTTCATCAAATATTTGACCTTCGTCAATATCAAGTGGGTCAGACACAGGTGCTGGGGATATGACATTCCCTGCAACTAACCCAAAAAAAAAAAAAAAAGAGGGCTATATGGAACATACCTATGGCACACATTGAGGACAAATATATGCAATGACCATCCTTTACCTGAAATGAAGTGACCACTGCATCCTGCCACTGGTTCTGAGGAGGAGCTTCCACCTGTAATGCCCTCAGAAACAGGGCGATGGGCATTTTGCTGGAGAGCCAACTCTTCCGCAGGGGTTAGGTCTGGACCACGTGGACCTCCACCTGTTTTTTACTTGTCTGCCTTCTTATTAGCTTTAAAATGAATGATTTTTATATTATATATGATACTTTATGTCAACAATTCTTTAAATAGTTATATACCAATATTTACCATGTTGAAGTATATTCTTGTACTTCACTTTAACCTGTTCCCATGTTCTCCTTGTACTCATGTTTGATCTGGAATTATGACATATTAAATAATAATTAATCTTACATATAGGAAATGAAACGCTGCATTCAGTAAGTACATTGCACACTACTTACGCGTTTAATTTGTTGGCCACTTTTTGCCAGCCGTCTTTTCTGGTTTGGGCTGCTTTTGCAGTGTTACCCCTTGTGCATATTAAATCTTGAAATTCTTCATATCCTTTGAGTAAACGGTCCTGCTCTGCTTGTGTGAAAAAATGCGCCCGTTCTTTCATCATTTTGTTGCAGCCTATCAAGGACTTGCTGATCATGTTTTCTAGACTCAATATATATGGGCTTTTCAATCAGCGTGGGTGCGTGCAATCATCTTGGATGATTAAATCCAGCTAGACTAATCTACTACACAGCTGCGTTTGAAAAACCGACTTATCCCTGATGAGTTTCACCGGCATTAACTCATCCAAGATGAGGCATCTGATCTCGGATGATTTAAGCGACGTACGGAAAATACTCCCATGGTTTTCCTTGTCAAAGAGAAAACATTTTGTATTATTTCTGTCATGCTCATGCTAGCTGACTACTGCATTGTAAAGCTGTCTCCTGCTATGTTTAGACAAGTTCAAGAGTTAGTTTCACATTACAAGTTTGGTGAATTCTTGGACAGATGCCATATCACAAAAGTATTGATTGAATCCAGATGTAAGGTTAAAACAAACAATAATAGGCTAAGCCAGGGTCTGGAAAAGGAAGGTGATCAAAGCAGAGGTAAGCAGGCAAACAAAGGTTTATGTACAAAATTATGTATAAAGACTGACAGAAAAAAAATTCCCCAACAATGCAAAAATCCATAAATGTGAACACTACAAGAAAGTGCTCAGACTAAACAGTAATTTCTTTTACAAATGCAGAATTTAAGAATATAGGAACACTAGCAGAATACCCGCGCTTCGCAGCGGAGAAGTAGTGTGTTAAAGAAGGTATGAAAAAGAAAAGGAAAAATT
>JANRMT010062825.1:26116043-26143985 GCA_026402145.1 Polypterus bichir lapradei | reverse complement strand
GGAACTGTTGCTTTTTGTCTGTGCACTGCGTCAGTTCACGTGAGCCGCTCGGTGTACATGCATCGAAGGTTCCCAGCTGTGCTGTTGCCATGTCGTGCTATGTCCATGACTGTATCTAATGCTACCGAAGTCCCGGTACTTAAAACTTTCTCTCGCAGTTTTGCTGAGTTTGTGCCAAACACCACCCTGACCATCTCATCTTCCTCTGCATAAGCACAGTCCTTACTAATATTTGTTAAACATTGTTCATGTTTCTCGTTAAGCTACATGTTTTGATACCTTGTATGTGATTTACTAAAGGCACAGTACATAAGGAACCCTAGAGGGGTTTACTCCTCTTTTATTGCAGTCTGTTCTGTTTTATGATTGTCAGGTAGTGCTGCCTAGAAAATACAAAAATATATGGATTATAAACAAGCATCCTGAAAGGGGCAGGTGCCAAGTTCATATCTGACATTCTATAGAATACTGAAGACAACCTGGAGTAGCAAAACTTCAAATAAATATTTAGAAATTGAAATAAAATAATCGGTACTCATAATAATAAGGGTAACTAAACAAGTTAGTGTTTGGACCTTTTCATTACCTTTTGACAAACATTCCTGCTCATATATTTTGTTATTCTGGCTCCTCCCTTCCCCAGTATTGTTTTCATCTTCTGATCACTTAATGGCACCTTGTCTGCAGGCAGCTCTTACAAGATCATGAAAGATGCGGTGGACACACAACATGAACAGATCCATAAAAAATGGATTAAACTGACCCTTACCTATTCCATATAGTATCTGTTTCCTCACTCAATGTCATTCTACTGTATAATCCTCCATTGTGATTCACTGCATAGTTGTAGTAACTTTTTCTGCTTTTATTTGATGAAGGATGGTGTCATGGGTTTATGGTTTTTAATAACCAGAACCGAAATGTTATCTCGTTTTGTAGATTAATGATTTTTTGGACACAGAAATATGTCATTTTTTTAACTTATTTTATGCACTTATATTTTGTGTCACACTTTCATTTATGGTCATTATAATTTTGTAGATTTGGCGAGCCTTTTGTAGCTGGTAGTGTCAAATGCTTCCTGGAAGAGGTGATACCACTGTTTAAGTTGGCACTGCTCTGTTGTACATTGTACAACATTGAGAGTAAATCTAAAAAAAATTTACAGTGCTAGATAGTGATTTTCTTAGGATTTAAAGACTTTTCAATTGTAGCAAGCTGCAGACAATTATCTTTGGTTAGTGTAAAAGGCTTTAATGTTTTAGTTAATTTGCTCTTTTTGCTTTGACAGAACAGTTGTTCTGGACCATAGTGCATCACTGAGAAACATCCCGCCAATACAGAATTCTATAGCTTAGGTTTTCAATGTGGATTATGAAGGGGGATGGTCATGTTACAAGTTGACTAGGCAAGAATGGATCTCCAAAGGTGTATTGTTCTCTAGCATTAGAAATTCTGTGATTTTGTTATACTTTTTAGCATCAACACAGACTTGGTTCTGAATCAAAAATATACTCTGTAAACAAAGAAACACTAAAAACCTCCAGTGTGATTCACATAATTTGGTACACAGGAGGTGGCCTGCTTGTAAATTCAGTACCATAGAATGTACTTTAGGTGCAGCCTAAAATCTCTTTAATCACCCCTAAAATGTAATGGAGAATCATAAACTAATACATAAAGGATAAGTTTGGTATTTTTCAAGTCACAGTTATTTCTTCACTATTATGCTATTATGGCATGTATTAATTTAAGACCTCAGAAAATGTTCTCACCTGAGGCATATATTAAATTAATTTTAAATAATACCTTTCCTGTTTATGCATTTTAAAGTTGGGCTTAAGGGTCATTAGTCCAAAGGTGATAACAAAAGCCTTAAAACTTAACCAAATATGTCCACATATTAGAAGATTAAGAAGCAGAAGACTTGAGAAAGTCCAGAGATGACCTACTAGACATAATCAAGGATTGCACTGTGACTTCTATAAGGAAAACTTGAGTGATTTTGTTGCTAAGTGAAATGAAATGAAAAGGTGACAGGGTATAAGTAGATATCATGAAGAAAATATAAGAAAGGTGTCGGGTGGATGTCTGATGCATCTTTAACACAAACTCTTCAGAAAGAACACTGAGGCACCAGTGGATATTAGTTTAGGGTAAATTTCATTCAAATATTAGATATTTCCTCAAATAAAGAACTGCAGGTGCATGGAATAAACTAACTAGTAATGCACTTTAACCTTGAGGGCTTTCAAATTTTGACTCATTGTGATTTTGGATATCTTAAGAATGTAAGAATGTATTAGTGTATTCTTGTCACAGATTTTCCACTGTTCAAGGGATAATACTACTTACTGAACTAATTTTACATAAATTGCACCAGTTGTTAAAGAAATTGTTCCTTCTTCAAATATATGAGAAGACCATAAAAAGTTTTAAATGCAAATGAAACACGAAGTAAACTAAGCACAGAAAAAGTAAATTTTTAAAGAAAGTCATAAGAAAATGCAGTGGAGCAGTGAGTCAGGATTGCTTCTGTTTATTGCTTGAACCCTATGCTCATACCCAGGCTTGGATTCTTTCTTTCTTGGTTGTGTGTAGGGGTTTCATCTTGGACCTTCACCTTACTCTAGCTTGTTTACCAAGAGGCTATTTCTCTTCCTCAAATGGTACACAGCAGTGCTCATGATGGAATACTTGGCATTGAGAATGCCAGTATCTGGCAGCGTCCATTTTTCTCGGCTAGTGTATGTTGCTCAAGGTTCAGGAGGTTATACGGTCTTCTCTTAAACCACCTTCTTTAACATTTGTCTCATGTTCTGACAGAGTCTTCATGTACAGTGTCTTTTAATGTACATTTTTTAATTTTTTGGGCATACTTTATATAGCTTTTGCACTTCTGAAGTTATTTGGATTTCCCACATTTTTTGTATTTAACATTCTGAGTTAATAATTTATATTAGTCATATTTAGTCTTGATAATTCAAAAAGAACCCTTTCCAAATGACAGATTTTTACAATTTCATTATGCATATCATACTTGATTTATATCTGTATCATAAACATATAGATGTTTATGCTGTAGGATTAGACATATTTCAATAAAGTATGTCTTTAAACAGATCTTAGATAGCAGGTAGCACATAAGGGTGTAGCATATAGATGACTTCTAGAATCAATCAGCATAACATCTTCAAAGACATTTTTAAAAGGCTGGAATACAGTCAGGAATCTTTCTGTTTACACAAGAAATTGTGGAGATCATAGTGAGCTGGTACATTCAGCTGATGTCCTGGACTGTGCACAGAAATCATCAGTCAGAATAACTCATGTCTATAACAGGCCCCGTTATATGTTTAAAACTTGCTCAACCATGCTTATCGAGCTGTGACACAAGAGGCTGTTTTTGCTAGCAAGCTGCATGCAGCCTATTATTGTACCAAAGGAAACAATTGTGTAATTGATCAAATAAATGTTAACATGATATTATTTTAAAGGACACATGTTACACTAAACTATCCTGATTTCTTGTTAAATTTAAGAAAACGTGTTTATAATGGCACATGAAGTGGTGTGGATGTGAAGAAGAAACATTATTCCTTATGCACTTTGTTATAGCCATAAAACTACTGAATGTGCTGGATTCAATATGGGTGTTCCAATACAGCACTAGCAGAAGTATCTTCTATGTTGTAATCTTTAACTAAATAGGTCTGTTGTAACAACTTGTCAACTTGTCATTGCCTTCTAAGATATTTTGAATATTATAGGTTGGTTGATGTCAGTGAGGCAAATCTTGCGGGAAAACTAGATGCTTTTTCACCCTGTTTTCACCCTGCTCAATTTGCTTGCTCTAAAAAGGCCTAACTGTAACATCATATACTGTTTGCTTACATTTTCTGCTAAACTATGTAACCAGGAAGAAAGCGTTACAACTGGTCAGTTCTGGGAGAAGTACATATTCATTACGTATATATTATTTATTATGTTTATTGAAAAACTGTACAATATTGTTTATTGTAAATCTGTACAATAACAATTATCCAAATAAAACAATATTTGTGAGGTTATGTAAAAATGAAAAATTAAAATTAAAAAACCCTCTGATGCTCTCCTGTCCCCCACTCTCATCCTCTTCCTTCAAGTTTATATTGTACTAGTCGAAGCCCGTCGTAGCATACGGCGGTGTAAGAAAAGGATCGGAAAACGGTGAGAAAGGAATTCAGTATAACAAAGGCTTAGGAAACCACCGTTGCAGTATAACAAAAATAGCAAGGAGCGAAACCAATGCCAATGGTCGAGAGAGTACATTCCTGTAGCAGGCTACGGAAAGCATAGACATATATAGATAGACGCTGCATTCACTGTGTTGCCCAGTCAACACGATAAGTCAGCGCGTCCGCCCTATTGCGAGTGGTAAAAGTGCCATTTAAACTAATACAGGTAGACGTGGAAACTGGGTTTTCTCATGAAAAAACATAACGTTTTAAACAGTATCGTTTACATACAACAGATTTTGGCGAATCGTTTACATGCAATTGTTTATATCCATTTATACACTAAATGCGTATGTATCCATTGGACTTAAAGTTGGTGGGCAGTGCTCTCTGTCTTGCGTGCGCTCTCTGTCTTGTCTGCCTTTAGTTAGAGTTGGCGAGCGGGCTTTGGCGGGCGTGGCTCTATGTCTTGCGTGCGCTCTCTGTCTTGCTTGCCCTTGGTTAGAGTTGGCGGGCGGGGCTCTGTGAGTTAGCGATCGTGGCTCTCTGTCTTGCGTGCAGTGTAAAGTCAACGTGGCTCAGAGGTGCATGTAGAGTTTTGCACAGACGAAAGCGACTGAGGCTGTGTTTGGTGAGTTGTTGCGTGCCTCGAGAGCGATGCTGGACTCGGAAGGACGGTTACAGTTGGCTTGCGTGGCTCAGTCGTGCGTATCCCATGACGCGGTAGGAGGGTTAGAGTTGGCGGGCTGGGCTCTGTTGAGCGTATCCCATGGTCTTAGACTTGGTAGGCAGGGCTCTGTCTTGCTTGCGCTCACTGTCTTGCGTGCCCACAGTGTCTTGCTTGCGCTCAGTGTCTTGCGTGCCCTTAGTGAATTATATATATAGATGAGGAACAAGATGGCCAATCTGACTGAAGAATTGAGAAGAGGCAATGCTGTCCCAGGAATAATTTTCTCATCTTTTAAAATTTTCTCACTCAATGGAAAATTCCTCAAAATTGTCTGTGGGTTTTTTATTTTCTGCTCAAGCTATCTTTTTTGAATACGCATAGGTTTATAAGTTTGCGTATAAACAAGTAACAAATAACACAATTATTCTAAATGTTATTTGTACAAAGTGTAGAAAACATGATGCGGCACTGCTGTTATGGATATAACATCCATATACTTAAAAATGCTACAAGGTTGAACAACTTAGTATATATTATATTGACAATCTGGGCATTTTTCGTACTTTTATGTGAGGTGTTTGGTTAAACAGATGATAGACTTACCCGATAGCATCTATGAAATAGTGTTTACATTTGCCTGGACTATAAGATTATTGTTTTAATGAACCAAAGGATGCTGCGAATCCACAAAAATAGGGTCAAATATCCTCACTGGGAGTCTTTTTGGAGCTGCATATGAAAGAAAAAGGACAGTTAGTGACATTTCCTCCTCTTGGTTCAAGGTTATGGTATTGCTTATCTCTGTTACGCATTGAAAGTGACCCCCAGGCTGACATGAATGACAACACCATGCTGTCAGAATTTGGCTAACTTTAAACTTTCTCCTTCTGCAATTAGATCTTTATTAATTTTAAATAGTATATCCTGGGTGATTTCAGTTAAAAGAGGTGCCGCTTTCTCAAGTATGCAGAGTGCAATGTTTGTAGTTATGCCACAAACATTAAAACCTGCACAGTTCATTTATTTGTTTATAATTAGAATTCCAAAGTATGCTATATTGATTTTTTCATGTCTTGATTGAATTAAATGCAAACAAAGAATTCATTTAGTTTGACCCTTTTTCCTTAAATTGTAAGAGCATATCTAGCTAATGCAACAAACTTTAACCAGTTGAAATATTTTATAATTTTTTGTAGCACCTGTGGCAGGGATGCATTAAATGCATCAAATGAATTGTCATGTGTACACAGTATAATGAAATAATTGTATGTCTGCAACAGACTAGTAGCAATAGAACAATACAATAGTAGACAATGAATAAAACAGTGTATACAACATCATATGTTCAAAATAATATCAGATAATTTTAGAACACTTCAGTTTTACCATTTTCTATTGTAAGCAATAGAATGTAAGCAATATAATGTAAGCAATATAAGTCCAATGAAAAATCTCAAATGTTAACAAAAGTAAGTGGTATACTGCCCAAGGCTGAAAAAAAAGTTTAGATTACCAAAAACTGATAAGTAATGTAATTTTTAGAGATATGCAAAAATGCCCTTTTCAGTGAACAAATAATGGCTTAACAAATTACTCTATGACTTTTCTGCAGCAATTGAAGTTAATGAAGCCTTGAAAGTCAATACAAACAATTCCTACAGGTGTCCGAGCTTTTGTCAATTACTCTTGCTGTACAAAAGCAGTGTTTGAACAAAATGTAGTTTTCTATCCTCTTTATAATTGGTTTGGGCCTAACACAGCATAAATAGACTTCTCCACTGAAATATCAAGGTTCAATAATGTACCGACTTACTAATTCTTTAATACTATCTGTAAAAAAGAAACAGCCTTTGTTTTACTTTTAACAGTTCAGAAAATATTTAATTCTTTCTGTCCCCATTAATGTACATTAATTTTGGACACTTTAATATACTTTACAATTTAATTTGTAAGAGGCATTGAAAAATTGTTTCATCTGCATTTGCTAGTGAGGACAGCAAAACAAGCCTCATGTTACTAATTTCCTGGTTTGTTTTTTCTCAGCTTGTTTTTTCTCATCTCAACAAATTTAATATCAATTATCTGGTTTAAATGTGTTTTCTGTTTTTTTTTTTTTTTACTGTAAATCACTTTTTTGTTATTGGAACATCATATACAATACAGTTTGTCATGTTTTGATGTTTTTCATTCCTTCTCAGTATTCCTCTCATTGAATGGCAGAATAAAAGTTCAAACATACAAGTAAATAAAATAAAAGGTTCTCAAAACAAAATTGGTGTTTAAAATGCTATCATGATACCTGTATATTCTCTAAAGTAGCTGGAAATATTCCCCATTTTAGTTAGTGAAATTAAATAAAAAAGTAAAGGTTATTCACATATTGAAAAGAAATTGATGTTAGGGAGACAGTTTTTGTCTGTGCAGCCATGGGAGATGAATGACTTGAAAGAAAGGTAAAGCTGCCATTTGCGAAGATGAAAGTAGAGATCCCTATAGGGTTTAAAGACTCATTGTTATGTGTACATAATACTGTGAAATTCTTTCTTGCATATGATACTTAATTTTTCTAACTTTCAGATAACATAACACATATTTTAGCCTATGAAATATTGAAAATGTTGTGAGATTCCTTTAACTAACTGACTAAGATCAGTCGGTGTACTGTAGAAGCAAGTGGCAAAAGCCAACAGATTAGAGAAGTCTTTGGTAATGCATGTTCCATCTAGAATAATTCCTAATGGAGCAATTAGTAAATGATAGGATTCCAGCAAGATGGTAGAACAAATGTCTAGTAACATTTAGGAATAAATGAAAATATGTGACCTCAAAAAAATTTTATACATTCTTTGAAGAGTCACATTCCATTCATTGTCTTTGATTGCAAAATTGAAATATTAATCCAATCATGTATGTGGGCCTGAAAATCAGATGTTCTTTGGTTTTAATCTAATTAAGAGATTACTCCTTTTTCTGCAGGACTGTACTGTAGTAGGGACCCTACAGTTGGGGTATAGGGGGGAATTAATTACATAAGGAAATTAGAAAATAAATGAAATATACTTACATTTATGTTTACTCAGTTGTACCTGTCATAAAATATTAGTGGGGGGACAGACCCTATATTACTAATTGCTGCCCTATTACCTCTGCCACTCCCCTGACTACACCTGTACACTACTGAGGTATGGTACATTCTCTAAAATCAATGTCACTTGTAGTATGAATTATTGTAACTTAGTATATATGTATTATCAAACTATGTTATGCACACAAAGTGTGTTCTGTAAACAAACTATACATTCTGTACGCTTTCAGTAACTTACTTGTTCTGAGCACAAAATACTGCATATTTCAGATAAGGGAGAGACGTATGATTTCATGTTAAGGGTACAGTCATCAATAATAAAACATGTTTCGAATGTTTTGATTTTGGTGCCATGTTCTGAGTGTATTTAAAACCTAAATATTTTTACTATTACTATGGCTATTTATAAGTTGCAATACACACATTAAAGGCACTCAATTAATTAGGAAGTAATAACAGATTTTGTTTCTGTAGTAATCCATGAGGATACCAGTCAAAAGGACACCACAGCCTACACATTCACAACCTTCTAAGACAGCCAGGTCATCTTCTCTTTCTCATATATACAGATATAGATTGAAGGCAATGTAACAACTCTGCATAAATGTTAACTCTGACTGTGGTAATTCTTCTTACTAGTGAAACAAAACATCAAAACATTTTGAATTGTTTGATACTTATCGATAAAGGAATGTTTAAATATTTAATTAAGGCCTTATGTAATAGTAGGTAATAAATTTATAAATTTAATAATAAATTAGTGTGGTACATGGAAGACAACCTGTTGAAGTTTAAACTGAGAAATGGGTTTAACCCACCTTTATCCTGAAACCCGATATCTTCTGAAATGTGTCCATTATACGTAGAATGTGTGAAAGTAAATAGTTTGGTTTAGAAATTTAACATAGCATATCAGGAAACTTCTTAATGTAACTTCTCCATTCAAATAATCCTGACATTTTCTCTTTTGAGGATAGTGACAAAAATGAGAATGAGGGCATTGATGTCTTCTACCTCACCTAAGAGCAGAAAAACAGCTGGTCATTTGTATGTACTATTGTTTTGGAATATACATGCAGCAGTCTTATCCAGTCTACAACCTCTGGGAAAAAAGAAATAAACCTATTACAACCCAAAATGTTTCATTCAGTTGTATTAAAAGTTTGTTCTTTGTCTAGAGATAATACCACTCCCATGGATCTGAAATATAGCACATGAGCAGTATATTATAGATGACTGAGATTGAAAAAGTATCTGATCTGAATGAATCTGGCCTGGTCCTGTAAGATATTTAATGCTTTAGCCATAATCTAGATGGCAGTTTCTAAATGTGAAATAAGATTCATAGTGAAAAAGGGGCCTATTAATACCAATAAGGAGTAAAGCAACAACCACACAGATACTTCCTTTGAATGTTACGCAAACTTGCAGGCCACCTTTAACCTGTCATATCAATGTAATTGTGCTGTGATCACCGAGGCACGCCCCTGACAACCAACACTGCAGCCTAAAAACTGCAACAGAACTACTACAATGATGACATGCATGACAATCAAGATGGCTGTCAAAATAGCACACAAAAAATTCATAACTCTCTGAAAATGACATTTTAGAAAGTAAACAATGTCAAAAATCAATGCTGTGAACCCTCCCCCCCCCAATATACAGGTATAATTCCATTACAACGAACTCCCAGGGACCTAAAAAGTATTTTGTTGTAACGAAAATTTCATTATAATGAGATTCTGTATTTGTTACTATAGTGCTTTCTTTAACTTGCACCCAGGCGTTTGCAATCATTTCAATACCCTCTTTCATGTTAATTTTAATCTCCTCCTACCTATAAGTTATGCTGACAAAAAATTATCTCAGCATTTCCTTGCAATAATACACTTTCAGGGTGTGAATGATGCCCAAATCCAATGGCTAAAGCACTGCTGCGCAATTGGATGGGAGGAATTCAACGCAAACATTAGCTAAATGCGGAAGCATGTTGTGGGCAGCACAGTTATCAATCAGGAGCCGAATCATCGTTTTCTTCTTCATATTGTGAGGTGTCTGAACTCTTTTGAGACACACCTCATCCCCAAACAACAGGAACGACACGCTGAAGTGCGTCCCGAAGCGTGATTACAGCGTCTGTGGAAGATTGTTTGTCCGTTGCCGAGGCAGGGCAAGAACAGGCTCATAGCACTGCAGTGAAGCGACACAGAAACAAATCATAAATGATCAGGGTCACGCTATAGTCCCTGTCTTGGACCCCAAAACACGTGGCTGAGTCTCAGTAATTTAGCAAAACAGCTTTATTCAGCTTGAAACAGGAATAGCACACTTTTTTATTGTAGCTTGATCTGCCACTCTGCTATGCACAGACACAGCAGTCAGGCATGGTCGTGGCCAGATCAGTGATCAAGTAATCCTGTTATCTGCATTTACAATATACCTTGGACCATCCATCGAGATCTTTTCTGTTCGCTTTGCTGGAGAGATGCAGCATAGCTGAGAGCCGCAGCATAGCTTTGAGCCTGCTGCTGCCCCGGCAACAGGTAAACAGTCTTCCATAGATGCGGAGATCGGACTTCGGTATTCTCTTCGGCGTACTATCTAGTTGGGGGAGGTCCCAAGAGAGTTTACAAACCTCACATTTTCTTGAATGAGTGCCTCATTAACAGGAATGTTTCTTGAACGAGCATCACTGAACCACATAAAAACGGCTTTTTTGACGTCTTCAAATGCAGCAGTTCACATACGTTTGAAACCCGAGATTTTTCTTCTTTTTTTGCTCAGTCTTTCAAGAAAGGTGACAGCGTCGATGGCAAAATTCTGAATTCACTGGCAACGTCTTTTTTCTTTTTGCCGCAATCGAGAGCTGCAAAAATGTAAAGTTTTTTTTTTCTAATATGAACTGTTAGCGCTTTTTCGTGTCTGCCGTTTCTATAGGAGGGTTACAATGAGTTAAATTCCAATGGATGTTTTTCAAATGTTGATGAGCAATAAGCAAAATGTATCACTGAAAACAACAGGAAACAAAAAAGGCAAAAAAAACAAAAAAACAGTACCAGGAAAGTACCCTATACAACTCCAGACACCTCACACCCAGATAAACTCACTTGTGCTCTGAGAACTTTGCGACTGACTTCAGTTCCGTTGGCCTCTGTGTTTAATGGGTTAGCAGGCTGCTTGCTGCTTGTGTTTATTGACACTTTTGCAAAACAAAGACGCTGATGGAGAGGTGCGAAGGAATTTAAGTTGGCCCAGGATTACAAGTTTTTCCGTAGGCTTCAGGGATTCTAGTGTTATTAAAGATCAGTTTCTGGAACTGCATAGAAGGTATGACTGTTCTCTTGAATTTCTGTCTGATGCTGTTCTATTTAAAAGGAAAAATATAATAATCCATCCATTTTCCAACCCTTTGAATCTGAACACAGTGGTCTGCTGGAGCCAATCCCAGCCAACACAGGGTGCAAGGCAGGAACCAATCCTGGGCAGGGCGCCAACCCACCGCAGGACACACACACCCACACCCCATAGCACACACTAGGAACAATTTTAGAATCGCCAATCCACCTAACCTGCATGTCTTTGGACTGTGGGAGGAATACTGGAGTACCTGGAGAAAACCCATGCAGACACGGGGAGAACATGCAAACTCCACACAGGGAGGACCCAGGAAGCGAACCCGGGTCTCCTAACTGCGAGGCAGCAGTGCTACCACTGTGCCACCGTGTCGCCCTAAATATAATAATAATACAGTTTATTTATATAGCTCCTTTCCCATGCTCAAAGTGCAGTATATGCATCTAAACTTGAGAGTGAGCATATGGAAAAATATTATCAAGAGAAAATACAGAATGGTTTTATAGCACAATACAGCAGTTCAGTTGGTGTTGGTTTTTTTTTTTTTGAGGGGAAATAGTGCATGTCTGAGACTATGTATGGATTGTCATGAATTAAATAGAATAGGTCCCACTTGACCCACAGTTTTTACCAAAGTGGATCTTTTCAGAACTTATAATCTTATCAAGTTTAGGTAAGTGGAAGACAACATTTAATACTTCCAACAGGCACTTATAGAGGAATGTCCTTTGGATAGGTTAGTGCATCCATGGTATTCCATTCCTTCATTACTGAAATTTTCATGACATTTGAGGGATCTTTGTTCTGATTAAGGAAATTCTCATTTTTCTGAAAATATGGGCTTATCCAACATGTAAAGGAAGTACTTTGTTAAATTAGACAAATATGAATTTTCCATTAAATTAGTTTTACTTCCCGGTTCCAAAATAACTTGTAAAGGGTTGGTAATGGATCAGTTTAAAGAGATTTGTAAGCTTTTCTAACTATTGCCGCTGTTTCATTATGACTTCTACTTCAGTGATTTCTCGTATCACCTCTTTAACTAAGAAGAGTCATAAAAAAATTTTATGCACATTTGAGACACATAGGGCATTTATAGCATCTATCCACTCAATGAAATTTACTTCCTCAAAACAAAATGATGATGTTGGAAATATAGAACTCCTAACTGATAATTTAGCCTTAAAAAATGAGACAGTGGCTTGAGGAAGGTAAGTTTCTTTTAACAATATTTACTGATCAAATCAGTTTTAAGTATCTGAAGAATGTAAAATGAACACTTGACAGGCTAGATAGGCTGTATTTTTTAGCCATTTTAATTTCACCATTTACTACCGTTATGTTGACAAAAATGGTAAGGCTGATGCTTGATCTAGGCTATATAATCCAAAATAAGCATCCAAAGGTCCTGAACCAATTCTTCCACCAGAAAAATATTTTGGGTGCTATTCTGTCTTTTCAAACCACTAGATGTTTTGGTTAGGTCAGTTCAGGATAGGGCACCTAATCTGAAGAAAATAACTGCACGAAAATATAAAGTACCTCCAGAATTTAGAAGGAAATTATTTATACAGGTCCAATATGTTTAGAAATCTGGAATTTTTAAAACCTTGAATATACAAAAAAGCTACCTTTGGTGGGAAAATATGCACAAAGAAACTCATTTCTGTATATTAGACATGTAGAGCTAAATTGTTTCACAGTTTGCCAGTGGGTTATTGCAACCTAATCCTGTTGCTTATTGTCTATGGGAAGCTGTTTCCTCCCTCTAATGGGCATATGACCATCCATTTGCTGGCTGATAAATTCTCTAAGTAAGCTAATTTTTCCAAATTTTTAAAGCTCCACTTCACTCTGTAGTTGACCAGTTTTTTTCTTAAAGCCATCGTTTGTTTACATGGATTTCTTTCCTGTGTTATTTCAGACCACAATCCTCAATTTTTTCTTATTTCTGGAGATTCTTTTGTGATTGTATGGTTTGTATAGTCAATATAATGGATCATTTTAAGATTCATTCTATATTTTATTTTTAGCACTCAAACCTATTTACTATAGTACTTATTATGTTCATATAGTTTCTCCCTGTTCTGTTTTTGTGGATGGTAATAAGGAGTGTGAAATGTGGTCTCTCATAGACTATCATTGTCAAGGTTCTCATTTTGGCTATTTAGTGCATTGAAATGGATCAAGTCAAGTCAAGTCAGGGAGCATGCACTGGTACAGTGCATTGCCACACCCACTACACGATGAAACAACTCGGGATCCTGGTTGGCAACCCCCCAGGCAGACACATGCTCCAGTTCCACCCCTTGGAAATGACCCCCTATCTGCCACAGCCAGGTGTTACGTGGGCGACCCCTTGGCCTGGTCCAGCCACTGAGGTCCCCAACAATAAGGATCTTACGAGCTGGATTGCCCTCAGGGAAATGCGCCACATGGCCATAGTGCCGTAACTGACGCTCCCTCACAATGCAGGTAATGTGCCTCATTCGGGACTCCATGAGCAACCGCTCATTTGACACAAAGTCAAACCAACAGTACCCAAGGATTTTCCGGAGAGACACAGTACCAAAGGAGTCCAGTCTTGTCTTAGGTCACTGGATAGCGTCCATGTCTCGCAACCATATAGCAAGACAAGAAGTACCAGTGGCCTCATGCATAATGCCGTGCATAGAATTCACACTCTAACATGGCGTATGGACAAAAGCGGAAATCTGCTTACGCACAAAAAAATCCAGATGCATAAATTTGTGCAAACGCCAACTTCCACGTTCTTCCGCTACATAAATCCCGGTCAGCGTGAAAAGTAACGCATGTTCACGCGCCCACTGTTCCACCGAGTCTCCTCCCAGAATTATGCCTCTTTAAATAATCAAATCAATATAAATAGCCCTTAAGTTCAGCATTCTGTGAAAAGGCAATGGCAAAAGCACGGGGGGAAATATAAGAATTTCAGCGAATACAAAGTGGAGGCAAGGAAAAACTTACTATTTGTTGGTTTAAACAGTGGTATAAACAACAAAAGGAAGTTGATCGAGTGACATAGAGTGTCGGAGAAACTGGAAAGCTCAAGTTCACAAAGTCGCACAGTGCCCGAAATAAAAAAGAAGTTGTCAGATATCAGTCGCCGTGAAAAGGCAAGTTGTAGCCCACCATCTGAGTGTCATATGAAAGCTTACTGGGGTACAGAGAAAAAAAATAGGCACACAGTGGGGAAAAAAGCATGAAATGTCAACTTTAATCTCTAAATTTCCACTTTAATCACGTAGTTTATTTTGTCATTAAAGTAGAACATCATAAACTTCATCTTAAAATCATTTAATTTACTAATTTCTCAAATCCCATCATAACTAAAGTAGCACATTAAATGCTTTGTTTTGTATTTGATCTTCTATGCGCTCTATGTGTGTGAATCACTACGTGCTTCTTAAACTGGCGTTCTCTTCCTCCGACAGGACACAATCCATTACATTCATGATATTACTGCTCTCTGAATAATTAAAATACTGAGATGTAATACTTGGTATCATTTTCATGATGATAGGAATTAAAGCATGTTATTAAACATGGGAACACGGTGGCGCAGTGATTGTTCATGGCTCACGCAAGATACTTGCTCGCCGTGTGCTACCTTTGATAAAGTAATTTATTGCAGCAGTACTGTCTCTTTCAAACATACTAACCCCCAATTCCTGTCCTTACTTTTCTCCAAATACCCAATCGCCACACAATCAGCTCTGTAATAGACGTTAATCCATCTGTAAGCTTAGAATGCCAATTCTTCAAAAACTTTAAGGAACATTGAAATATCTTTGTAGTACATGTTAAATTATTCTGTCCATCCAGTGTCGCACCAGTCGAGCAATAATATAGCGTGAGGCAGGAACAATCCGTGAACGGAGCGCCAGCTCCTTGCAAGCACGGCGACACCGTGTCCTCAAATGATTATTTATTAACAACATAGATTATTTAAATTGAGTTAAAGTTTTATTTTGCTGCATTTCATCTTAAAAATGACATTGTCATCATATGTAAATATGCGCTTTATAAAGTGGCTAAAGTTGTGCAATATATACTGTAATGCAAGTTTATAGTGATGTAATTGTACTTATAAGTACAAACAGTTCTACAAGGAGCACTTGATGGGCTGATTGAGTGTGATTATAGTTCTTGGGATGAAACTGTTTCTGAACCGCGAGGAAAGGCTCTGAAGCGTTTGTCGTATGAGAGCAGTTCAACAGACAGCATGGCTGAGGCAGCGTGTGCTTGATGCTGTATACCGATAATTCCCTTTCCTATCAGCTGCTGTACAGCTGTGATTTCCCACTCAGATACAGTGATATAAATACTCCGAGTGGTGCAGTGAAAGTAATATGGAAAAAGATGATCCGCTGTGGCAACCCCTAACGGGAGCAGCTGAAAGATGAAGTAGAAGGTTCAGTGAGAGTAACAACGCTAAAGCAGCTATTGTATTTAGAATAGTTTGACCATTCTGTGGACCATTATATTGTTACAGGTTAGTTACAATCAGATTCTTTTAAACTAATAAACAGTATGCAGTTAATTTCAGTGTATTTATAAAGCCACGTCATGTATGTCTCTCTATTATAAAAAGAAATCCTGGAAAGCAAAAGCAAGGCGACGATACGTGATCTTCTCGGAAGTTCTCGGTAGACATTTAAAAGACCAGCGAGACAAAAGAGACTTGCCACGGAGCGTCTCGCGGGGACCCTAAACATGAGATTCTTGAAAGACCCTACTTACAAAAGATATCATATAAGAGCACACCCATCAAAAAACAGTCAGTCGCAGTAAAAGCACGTAGTGCACACAGATCCTGTGCTCTCGACACATATAAAGCGTATGAGGACAATACGGAGAATAGAGACCCAAAGGCGTTGGAGAGAAAAAAAGGCAGATAAGAGATTATGTGAGCAGTGTAATTTGAAAGGCTCAAACAAACGATGACGCGATACACATGTAGAGAAAGGTACAGAATATGAAAGCAGTAAAATTAGAAAGTATTGTAGCGTCCCAGCCAGGTTGAGGCCTTTTTGGTTTTAAGTGACTGTTCGGTCTGATTGAGGGAGGGTGGAGTACAACAAGGAAGATTGATAGCGGGGTATTGATTGATGCGGTAAGGGGGGGGCAAGACGCGGGGGGTGAGGGATTGGAGAGGGTGCTAGAAAGTTGTGTTTGGGGTTACGAAGACAGCGATTGGTCAAGTAAAACTTTTGTGACACTTTATCATGTCAGTTGCTACAGTATCAAAGAAAAGATAGAAAAGATCGCATTACTGCAAAACAAAAGGTGATTCACCATCAGAACCAGGTGTAATTGAAAAAGAAGCAGGATAAATCGATGTCAGAAATAAAAGGCAAAGAGTAGACAACAAAGTCTTTTCGCATTCGCATCATTCAATGCACAAAACGTGGATTTACACAATAATAGACCATACGTTATGAGAATCGGAAGTCCCGGAACAATTAAAGCAACAACAAGTTGAATTTCAAAGAATACACAATTCGGTCAGGTGTATATTTATGATCACGGAGAAAAAAGCAAGGTAATGTATATGTTCCGCGAATAACATTACACACCAAAGGAGATCGTGATATGCCATTCGTATTAAAATGTTTACAGTTTACCGTGAGAATAGCTTTTGCTATGACAATCAATAAATCACAGGGACAAACATTAGAAAAAGTCAGATTATTTATTAGAGAAACAGAAACAATATTCACTCACAGGCAGTTATACGTTACATTGTCACAGTGTGTCGCCAGAAAATATTGTTTTTAATGAAGCTTTTAAGTAAAAGTGCAAATAATGAAATTGAAACAATTTCAAAGAAAAAAAAAATAAAATTGTATATCCGATTAACCAAACAGGGGCTGGCGAGCGAAGCGAGCAGGGGTCGAAGCCCCCTAGTGGATTTAAAAAAGAAAGGAAAACCACACTGGAACAGTAGCACTGCTTTGACGCTGGGTGCCACCAGTCTGCAAAACCAAGCGCAGAACTTGCGTACGCCAGGGTATGAGCTACCGTGGAAATATGTGTGGCTTTACGCCAAGTTTAGGTTTCATACATCGCGATTTGAGCGTGGAAACGTTCGTACGTAACATTTTTGTGAGTACACACCATTTATACATGAGACCCCAGGACTCTAAAGATTTGGACCTTCATCTTTTTGCATAGATATCGGGGGCGCTACACACCTCTTTCCAGCAACCTCATGACCCCCCATGCTCTCCCAATCCGTCTACTGACTTCATAGGAAGAGTCACCAGAGACATGAATGTCACTGCCGAGATAAGTAAACCTCTCGACAAGGTCAACACACTCTCCGCAAACAGACATACTGCCAATGGCTGTGCCCAAGAGGTCATTAAAGGCCTGGATCTTGGTTTTTATCCAGGACACTCACAAGCCCAGACACTCAGACTCCTCATTTAGTCTCTCGAGCGCCCCGATCAGAGCTTTCATTGACTCCACAAAGATCACAGCATCGTCAGCAAAGTCAAGATCCGTGAATCTTTCTTCACAAACAGATGCCCCACAGCCGCTGGACCCCACGACCTTGCCCAACACCCAGTCTATACATGCATTGAACAGAGTAGGAGCAAGAGCACACCCCTGACAAACCCCAGAATCAACTGGGGAAAACAAAGAGGTTCTACCTCCACTCTGCACAGCACTCACGCTACCAGTGTACAGACCGGCCATGATATTCAGCATCCTCGAGGGGATCCCACGAATCCTCAGGATGTCTCACAGGGCAGCTCAATCAACTGAGTCGAATGCTTTATGAAAATTGACAAAGGCCGCAAAGAAACTCTGCCGGTATTCACGTTTGCGCTCCATGAGAACCCTCAGTGCCAGGATATGGTCGATGGTAGACTTCTTAGGCGTAAAACCAGACTGTTCCGGTCTCTGGTAGGTGAGCAAGTGATCACGGATCCTTTTGAGGACGACCCTAGCAAGGACCTTACCCGGCACTGAGAGCAGTGTTATCCCCCTGTAGTTGTTGCAATCCAGGCGATCACCCTTCCCTTTCCAGACAGGGATGACAAGACCCGTTTTCCAGTCAGTTGGGATGATGCCAGTCTCCCAAATGTAAGCAAAGATTGCCAGGACAGCCTTACCACCAGCCTGGAGAAGTTCACCCCAGATACCACAGATCCCTGCAGCCTTTCCTCCCCTCAGCTGGTTCACCACATATACAATCTCAGTGAGACTGGGTGGTTTACAGCTAATTGGAAGATCAGCCTCAAGGGCTGTGGACCCAGAGATATCCAATGTCCTAGCCGGAGGATCAGCTTTGAACAACTGCTCAAAGTAGCCAGCCCAGCGGGTCACAACTGCAGTGTCATCCATAAGGGCCATATTGAAATGGATATGGTCCTGAAAAACATTCTTGAGTGTGGTCTAAGGATGTTCATGCCCCTCAGTTGTTTTCCATGCACACTTCCCAACCTGATAGTGGTTAGTCACTGTGATCATAATCAAGGAAAATTCTGTTGTCTTTAAGTATATTATTAATGTAGAGAAAAGCCAAGCAAATCACATCTTGCCTGAAGAAGGGGCCTGAGTTGCCTCGAAAGCTTGCATATTGTAATCTTTTTAGTTAGCCAATAAAAGGTGTCATTTTGCTTGGCTTTTCTCTACATTCATAATGGCTAACACGGTACAACACCCTAGTACTACAGTGTATTTTATATACTATAAAAATATATATACTATATATATTTACTATATATATAAAATATATACTTACTAAATATATATATACTATATATATTTACTATATATATAAAATATATATTTACTAAATATATATACTATATATATTTTTATACTTTATTTCTATAACTACACTCAGTTAATATAGAACTCTCATTAATTTGTTGCATGGAGAATTAATGCATTTTTATTAATTTTATTGATTTTATTGAAATCACACAACATTCCATACAAATAGATCAATTTTTCAAAAACAGGATTGAAAACAAATCAATCCCCACCACTGAGAAAGAGAGCATAGGCAGCAGAATAAAACTTAAATCTAGTAAAAATAAGTAAATAGATACATTAATAAGTGAATAAAGATAAATGGAGAAGAAAAAGAAATGGGGAGAGAATCTTCTTCCTCAGTGTTTTAAAAGCTTATTCTAAAATGTTATTGATTAGATCCTGCCAGGTTCTGAAAAATTTCTGCACAGATCCTCTAAGTGAGAATTTGACTTTTTCCAACTTCAAATAATATATAACATCAGTTACCCACTGACTTAAAAGAGAAGAGTTAGGATTCTTCCAGTTTAGCAAGATAAGTCTATGTGCCAATAGTGTAGTAAAGGCAATCACAGTTTGTTTGTCCTTCTCCACTTTAAGCCCATCTGGGAGTACACTAAACACAGCTGTTAATGGGTTAGGAGGGATTGTGACACCAAGGCTGTCTGAAAGGCATTTAAAAACTTTGGTCAAGAATGATGTCAATTTGGTGCAGGCCCAAAACATGTGACCCTGTGAGGCTGGAACTTGATTGCAGCGTTCGCAGGTTGGATCTTGCCCTGGAAACATTTTGGACAATTTTAAGTGAGACAGATGTGCTCAATATATAATTTTGAATTGAATAATTGTATGCTTTGCGCATATGGAGCTCGAGTGAATTCTCTGCATTCTACCTTCCACTCCATTTCTGAGATGTTGAGTGAGAGATCCTTTTCCCACTGTCCTCTTGGATCTTTGAAAGGGAGGGACTGTAAAATGGTTTTATATATTGCAGAAATGCTTCTAAGTCCTCGAAACTGAGCAATATTTTTTCTAGCATAGAGGGAGGTGGGAGGTGAGGAAAATTGGGCAGGTTCTGTTTAACAAAGTTTCTAATTTGAAGGTAATGAAAGAAATGTGTTGCTGGAAAGTTTAATTTAAAATGTAATTGTTCGTAGGATGCAAAGATGTTGTCTTTATACAGATCTCTAAGTGATTTAATCCCAAGTGTTTTCCAGATATTTAAAACTACATATGTTTGCAAGGGTTGAAAAAGGGTTCTCGTGCAGAGGTGCCACCGATAAAAGATTTTCTATCTTAAAATGTTTCCTACATTGGTTCCATATTCTGAGTGAGTGAAGCACAATTGGGTTGTTAGTATATTGGCGATAACTTGCATTTATTGGGGCACAAAGCAAGGAATATAAAGAGGTACTGTAGGATTTTATTTCTACTGTGGACCAAGCCTGTATATGTCAATCTATTTGTGTCCATGTCCAGGTTTTTATAGTTTGTTTGCTGCCCAGTAATAAAATTGAAAGTTAGGTAGAGCCATGCCACCTTCTGCTTTGTGGTCTTTGTAGGGTCGCTCTTTGGATATGTGGATGTTTTGAATTCCAAATAAATGAGGTTAGTGTTGAAGCAATGTATTTTTAATGGATCAGAATAATACAGTTCATACATTAAGTTGCAATATTCAAAATAATGCAAATGCCTTTATTCTTTTGTATCCCGTGTTTTGTAATCTTGTGAGCTAAACTCTAGGCATACTCAAATATATTCATATTTTCTTAACTTATATGGCCCTAGCCAACTTTTCTTTCAATTTCCAATTTTTTTGTAGATGACTTCAAATATAAATGCATTAAACAGTTTTAATGTTTCTTTTAACTTAATCCAAAATGGTAAGGCTAAAACTGTAAAAATAAAATCCTTTCCCAAACACCAAGAAAAATGAAATTACCCTTACAATTAACCTTGGTAAGTTTTTTAGTTAATTAAATTAAAAAAGGAACAATTACAGAAATTAAACAAGAGGATTAACTTTTCAAATTAATTACATTCAACATTAATGTTCTTAAATACAGAAAAAGATGCTAAAACAAAATAAAAAATGTTGAGGAATATTACAAGAGCCAAAGAACAGTCTAAATCTTGAAATCCTAAACACTAATATTTTTAAGTCAAAAACACAATTACAAAATGCTTCATTTGCATTTTTCTGACACATTTTCCAAGTTGACAATATTTATGATATAGTTGGTTACATTTCTTTTGATTTTCCAGTAGGAGCACAGGCAGATCACGTGACTTGCTGAGATCACACAGAGTCAGTAGCAAGATTTGAACCCACAGCTTCAGGGTTTGAAATCCAAAGCTTTAACTACTACACCACACTGCCTGTCTATTTCAAAAGAGTGCACTATTATTTATAAAAAGTCATTAATTCGTATAAATTTGTAGGTTTTTATTTTATTTTGTGTCAATTTTTTTGAATTTTATAAGGCTTTGAAAGATCTCAGTTCTATTTTTATTTTGTACTTTTGGTTTTATTTTAATATAGTTTATATTTAATGTTTTGCATCTGTACATATTAATGATTCAATATTTCTCTGACACTATCATTTTATCAGCAAAGCTCCACAGCTGCTCTATTTCATGGTCCAAAGCAGCCAACAATTTAACTTTGAGACTGAAACAGATTTTAACTGTCCATAGAGTACTTCTTTCAAAAATGTAATGTTTAATAAATTTGAACTACAATTAGTCCCAGATCGTCCACAACCATTAACTAACAATAGAACATCAATATATGCCATTTTTACATTACTTGAATTTAAAAGCTATTGCACTGCTATAAGCCTGTTTGGGCTATGTTTTTTTCTACATTATATTAGAAAGTACTCTTAAGGAGTATATACAGCATTTAAAATTAATATGGTCTACTAATGCATGTAATAGCATTCACTTATTGCTGTTCTTTCTAAATATGACTCATGTTATAAAAATATGTAATAAATTACAATGTAGTAACAGACTTTTTGATGAGATAACTAAAATCTATATATATAATTCACTAAGGACACGCAAGACAGTGAGCGCAAGCAAGACAGAGAGCCACACCCGGCAACTCACAGAGCCCCTCCCGCCAACTCTAAGACCATGAGATACGCTCGACAGAGCCAACTGTAACCGTCCTCCCACGTCCAGCATCGCTCTCGAGGCATGTGCACTGCCTGCTCATGTGCCCGCACGCAACAACTCACCAAACACAGCCTCAGTCGCTTTCGTCTGTGCAAAAGTCCACATGCACCTCTGAGCCACGTTGACTTTTCACGGCATGCAAGACAGAGAGCCACGACCACCAACTCACAGAGCCCCGCCCATGGGTTACGCACAAAACTGTGTCTTTCGGGAAGTGTTCACTCATCAATAAATAATTATATGCGACCGCGGGTTGGCTAGTAACAGTATAATTTTCCAACTTTCGAATCAGTCAGCTTAGTCCTTAAAAACACCTGAATGTTACGCCTTGCATACATTTTCTAACTTGCTTGATTTTGATGTTTCTCATAGCATATTGGTTTTTGACAGTCAGACTTTTTGATTTCTTTGGTTTCGACCTAGGCCCATTTTAAGACTTTGCATTTGCTTTGCCCTTTATACTTTCATCTCATGGGGCCTCATGTATAATTGGTATGTATGCACAAAAATGTTGTGTATGCCCATTTCCACGCACATTTTCAGATGTATAAAAATTAAACTTGTCATAAAGCCACGTACATTTTCTTGGCAGCCTCCTACCTTGCATACGCAAATTTCTTCTTGGTTTCACAAACTGGCGGCACCCAGCATCAAAGCAGTGCTACTGTTTCTGTGTGGTCTCCCTTATTTCAGATTCACATCAATGAAATGGGATTCATTAAATATATCAAAGTTAATTGCATATTGTTTACAAATTTAAGGCACTTGATTGTAATCATTCTGTAACAAAATAATAGTGCATGCAATTTCAAATTATTCCAAATACCATAGCTGCTTTAGCATTGTTACTCTCAGTGCACCACTCAGAGTATTTTAACCCATTGTATCTGTGTGTGGAATCACAGCTGTACAGCAGCTGATCGCAAAGCCCTGTAGGAAATTTATAGCACATGCTGCCTCAGGAAAGCTACCAGCATCTGCATGAATTTCACTCAGCCATGCGCACAGTCTATTCGAACTTCTTCCATCTGGCAAACACTTAAGAGCTTTTCCTGCTTGGACCTCGAGGCTCAGAAACAGTTTCATCCCAAGAGCTATAAACACACTCAATAATAATAATAATAATAATAATTACCACACTGTAAACTTGCACTACGATTGTAATATTGCACAACCTGAGCCACTTTATGAACCACTAGCAGAATACCCGCGCTTCGCAGCGGAGAAGTAGTGTGTTAAAGAAGGTATGAAAAAGAAAAGGAAAAATTTTAAAAATAACGTAACATGATTGAAAGAAAAAGAAAAGGAAACATTTTAAAAATAACGTAACATGATTGTCAAAGTAATTGTTTTGTGTATTTGGCGGCAGCGTCACATCAGAAAATGTACCACGACGTCTGACACGCCTCCTTTTTACTGTTTTCTCACAGCTTGGATTGCTGCTGTCATAATTATATAATAATAATAATTATATAATAATTATTATTATTATAATATAAATATAATAATAATAAATAATAATTAATGTCCCCATTATTTCCGGCGCCGCATCCGAGTGGCAGCCTTTTCCAGCAGCTCCGTATATGACTTTATCTTTTTACCTTTTTATCTCTATTTTTATCTATTTCACTGATCACTTCTACCACTTTCTTTTATGTGGAATTGCTCCCTGGACACTTTTTACTATTTTTACTACTTGACATGGATTTTTACACTCCGAGAATCGCCTATTCAAGTAGTCAGCTTAAAGCACTGAGAAGAAATGCACATGCCGGTGTGGTTGCTTATTTACCTGACGAGGTAAGAAGACGATATCGGGGCAGCCGAGCCGGCGCAAAGATAAAAGATAAGATTAAATCGAGACAACTTGAGAGAAAATGGCGTTATAAACCGTCGGTGCCTTCTGTGATCCTGGGAAATGTGAACTCACTACCAAATAAGATTGACGAACTGGCTGTGCTGGTGAAAACTGTCAGAACCTACAGAGAATGCAGCTTGCTGTGTTTTAGTGAAACGTGGCTAACAACTACCATCCCAGATGCTAACGTGGAGCTACCCGGGTTTAGCACAGTTAGAGCGGACAGAGACGCAAGTACCTGCGGGAAGAAGAAAGGAGGAGGACTCGCTCTCTATGTCAATACAAAGTGGTGCAACTCAGGACATGTAAACGTTAAAATCTCCAATTGCTGCAGGGACATCGAACTGTTGGCCGTAAGTCTGCGTCCGTATTACTTGCCCAGAGAGTTTGGACACGTGATTGTTATCATTGTTTACATCCCCCCTAAAGCGAACGCGGAGATAGCGAGTGACATCATCCATTCCGCAGTTGCTAAGTTACAAACGCAGCACCCTGAGGCACTTGTGCTAATCGCTGGAGACTTTAACCATGTAACGCTGGACAAAACATTACCTGCCTTCTCCCAGTATGTGGATTGTAACACAAGGGGAAACAGGACTATCGAACTACTGTATGCAAATGTTAAAGACGCATACAGCGCCACCCCGCTGCCTGCGCTTGGGAAAGCAGATCATAACCTGGTTCTGCTACAGCCTCAATACAAACCAAGAGTGAGGGTGCTACCTACAACCACACACTCATTCAGGAAGTGGTCCCCCGAGGCAGAGCAGGCTCTGAGAGACTGCTTTGGAACTACAGACTGGGATATATTCCTGGGGTCACATAGTGAGAACATTGAAGAGGCTGTTGAATGCACAACTGATTACATCAACTTCTGTATGGACATTGTAGTTCCAGTAAGAACAGTACGCTGCTATGCTAACAACAAGCCATGGGTTACAAGTGACATCAAGGGCCTTTTGAACCAGAAGAAAAGGGCTTTTAAAGGTGGTGATCAGCTTGAGCTCAAGCGTGTGCAGAAGGAACTCCGAGTCCAACTCAGGGCGGCGAAAGAGCAGTACAGGAGAAAGCTGGAGCAGAAGTTGCAGAACAACAGCATGAAGGAAGTGTGGGATGGGATGAAGATTATCACTGGCTGTAGCTCGAAGCGGGGTGCCGCCATCGAGACAGACGTGGAGAGAGCAAACCAAATGAACAACTTCTTTAATAGGTTTGATCACCCTAACCCACTATCACCTCGAAGTACTGCATCCTCCAACCATCCTTCTGCTGGTACCAGCATAGGTGAGACATCCCCACCCACAATTACAGCAGCCCATGTGAGCAGAGAGTTGAAAAGACTTCGTGCCAGCAAAGCAGCGGGTCCAGATGGTGTATCGCCACGACTGCTGAAGGCCTGTGCGTTGGAACTGGGGAGTCCTCTACAGCGCATCTTCAACCTGAGCCTGGATCAGGGGAGAGTCCCAAGGCTTTGGAAAACATCTTGTATCACCCCTGTCCCAAAGGTATCACGACCTAGTGAGCTGAATGACTTCCGGCCTGTTGCTCTGACGTCACATCTGATGAAGACCATGGAGCGGCTGCTGCTTCACCACCTGAGGCCACAGGTCCGCCACGCCCACGACCCTCTGCAGTTCGCATACCAGGAGAAGGTGGGAGCGGAGGATGCCATCATCTATATGCTACACCGATCCCTCTCCCACCTGGACAGAGGCAGTGGTGCTGTAAGAATTATGTTTTTGGACTTCTCTAGCGCCTTCAACACCATCCAACCTCTGCTCCTTAGAGACAAGCTGACTGAGATGGGAGTAGACTCACACCTGGTGGCATGGATTGTGGACTATCTTACAGACAGACCTCAATATGTGCGTCTTGGGAACTGCAGGTCTGACATTGTGTTCAGCAATACAGGGGCACCGCAGGGGACTGTACTTTCTCCGGTCCTGTTCAATCTATATACATCAGACTTCCAATATGACTCAGAGTCCTGTCACGTGCAAAAGTTCGCTGATGACACTGCTATTGTGGGCTGCATCAGGAGTGGGCAGGAGGAGGAGTACAGGAAGCTAATCAAAGACTTTGTTAAATGGTGCGACTCAAACCACTTACATCTTAACACCAGCAAAACCAAGGAACTGGTGGTGGATTTTAGGAGGCCCAGGCCCCTCATGGACCCTGTGATCATCAGAGGTGAATGTGTGCAGAGGGTACAGACCTATAAATACCTGGGAGTGCAGCTGGATGACAAATTGGACTGGACTGCCAATACTGATGCTCTATGTAAGAAAGGTCAGAGCAGACTATACTTTCTGAGAAGGTTGGCATCGTTCAACATCTGCAGTAAGATGCTGCAGATGTTCTACCAGACGGTTGTGGCGAGTGCCCTCTTCTACGCGGTGGTGTGCTGGGGTGGCAGCATAAAGATGAAAGACGCCTCACGCCTGGACAAACTTGTTAAGAAGGCAGGCTCTATTGTAGGAGTAAAGTTGGACAGTTTAACATCTGTGGCAGAGCAACGGGCACTAAGCAAACTCCTGTCAATCATGAAGAATCCACTGCATCCACTGAACAGTGTCATCTCCAGGCAGAGGAGTAGCTTCAGTGACAGACTTTTGTCACTGTCCTGCTCCACTGACAGACTGAGGAGATCGTTCCTCCCCCACACTATGCGACTCTTCAATTCCACCCGGGGGAGTAAATGCTAACTTTTTTTTTTTTTTTTTTTTCATTTTTATTACAATTTAATTTAATATTGTTTCTTTGTATCAGTATACTGCTGCTGGATTATGTGAATTTCCCCTTGGGATTAATAAAGTATCTATCTATCTATCTATCTATCTAATGGGTTTGTGTCTACATATATATATACATACATATATACACATACATATCTTCATATCTATATATATATATACATATCTATATACATATCTACTGTGGTCCCCGGCCGGGACGCCCAGGAGGACGTGAGGAGGGCTTGTGCCTCCTCCAGACCGCGAGGGGGCGTCCGTCCTGGTTCTGTTGGGGACCACGGGTCGAGGGCATGGAAGCCCTACCCTGTAGGGGCCCGTGGTCACCGCCAGGCGGCGCCCCGATGCCGGTTTATCCCATCTGGTCCTCGGCCGGGGCTGGAGCCCGGTCGGGACGCCTTGGAGGACCGGAGGAGGGCGTGTGCCTCCTCCAGACCGAGTGGGGGCGTCCGTCCTGGTTATGCAGGGGGCCTCGGGTACAGGGCTTGGAAGCCCAGCCCTGCAGGGACCCGTGGCCACCGCCAGGCGGCGCCCCAGTGCCTAATTATCCCGAGAGCCCGGCACTTCCGCCACACCAGGAAGTGCCGGGGGGAAGACGACTGGGGATGCACGGACGGCTTCCGGGTGCGCAGCCGGCACTTCCGCCACACAGGGGTGTGGCCAACGTCAGGTGCCGGGAAGCAGCTGGAGCTCATCCGGGTCCCCATAAAAGGGGCCGCCTCTCTCCAGTCAGGAGGTGGAAGTCGGGAGGAAGCAGACGGAGCTGGAGAGAGAGGACGGGAGGCGGCCAGGAAGGCACAGAGACTGTGGGCCCTGGACTTTGGGGAAATCGGTGCTGGAGGCACTGGGGTTGTGAGTGCACAAAGACTTGTATATAGTGTGTAAATAAACGGTGTGTGGTGCAAAAATGTTGTTCGTCTGTCTGTGCCGGGGCCAGCGTTCACACTACATATACACATATATATGCATACCTATCTACATCATATATACAAACACATATACATACATACATACACAGACACACACATATA
>JANRMT010062825.1:26085822-26096718 GCA_026402145.1 Polypterus bichir lapradei | reverse complement strand
GTGCAGGATCAAACTCGCGACCTTTTGATTCCCAGACGGGAACTGATTCAATTGCACCACGGAGGCAGTTACAATAAACAGCTGTCAATGTCGCATGTTAAGGCGGCTTTTTGTTTCTGCAGTTATAATTTTGAATAAAAGTGCAATTGTTGTGTTATATTTGGAACTTTTTTTTAAAATATTTCTTTGATTTTTGGACTTATGCTTCATACATTATATAGTTTATGCCTACATTTTGTCATCTACTACTAGAATATAAAAAACGTTTCTGTTTTAACAATGTGTTTACACAGATTACTGTAGAAACGGAACAGACATGAAATGCGTGTGTTCCAAATAACGATCTATTATTTCCACTCTAAAACTCCACTTCATTCCCAGATACTCAATCAAGGCATGAGCTGAGAGAAGTTTGTGCACGTTCTAAATTGGTGGGGGGATGGAATAGCCGGCTGCTTCTAGCTTCTTTTTATCAGCACATTTAGGCGGAGAGGTGTGAAGGGATTTAAGAAGCGATTTAAGGTGGGACGGAATTACGAGTTTTTTCGTAGGCTCTGGTAATTCTAGTGTTAAGCAATGATCAGTTTTGGTTGCAAAGAGATTGGTATGGCCAAATATTCCACTTCAGCTATACAAAGAAAACTAGAGGTGTGGGAATCTTAATACATACTACATCTGATACTAGAAATGAAATTGTTATATTTGATTTTGAAGGGTGACGTGTTCATTATGGGTAATTTATTTAATTGTAAAGTGATTTTGATAAATATCTGTGCATCCAATTTGGTTATAGAGATTTCATCCATTTGCATAATGTGAACACTCATAAAATTTTTATGGCTTTAGACTTTAACTTTGATTTAAATCCAGACCTGGATAGGTCTTCAACCACAGTGGTGATAACATCCAACACTGCAAAAACAATTATACAGTTTGTAATTGATCATAATTTATTAGACCCATGGAGATTATAATATATCGCTGTTCGGAAATACATACATTTCATGTGTGTTCTGTGTCTACAACGATCTGTGTAAATGTAGAATATATATTATTTACCCTATACAATTCCAGACACCTAACTCCCAGATAAAGAGTCTTCAGCTATGAGAATGTTGCGTTTGACTTTAGCTGCCTCGGTGGAGAATGGGATAGCAGATGGCTTGCTGCTTGTGCTGATTGACACATTTGTAAACAAAGCCACTGATAAGGAGGTGCAAGGGAATTTAAGGTGGCCCGACATCACGGATATTTTCGTAGGTTTCAGGTATTCTAGTGTTAAATGCCTATCAGACAGCCTTTGTGTCACAATTACTACTAATTCATTAACAGCTATGTTTGGTATACTCCCAGATCGTCTTAAAGTGGAGAAGGACAAACAAACTAATTGCCTTTACTTCACTATTAGCACATAGATGTATATTGCTCAACTTGAAGAATCCTAGCCTACCTCTTTTAAGTCAGTAGGTAACTGATGTTATATACTATTTGAATTGAAAAAAAAAACAAATTCTCACTTAGAGGATCTGTGCAGAGCTCTTTTAAAACCTGGCAGGGTCGAATCAATAACATTTTAGAATAAGCTTTCATTTTGGGAAAAAGGATTCTCTTCCCTCTTTTCTACTCTTAAAGTTTTACTCTGACTGTTGGCCTTCCTGACTTTTTATTGAGTGGGGGTCTAATTAAATGTGCTTTTGTTAAGTTTGACTTGTTTGTATGGAATGTTACTTTCTTTTAATAAATTAAATAAAAAATTGATATTTCTGAAGACATGGGGCCTCATGTATAACGCCATATCTTGAATTCACACTAAATCATGGCATACGTACAAAACTGAAAATGTGTGTATGCACAAAAAATTCCAGATGCATAAAACTGTAAGTCTTTAGAAAAGGTTGCTCCTCTCAAAGACAATTGAAAGGTAATCAAAATGAAATTGGATTCCCTATGGTTTAATGATGATAAGAGTATTATTGGTGTGGTTTCAAGTTTAGTGATCTGAAATGCAATTAAAGTATTAAGGCACACTCTGGATACTACTTCAGATTAGTAAATTAAAACATTAACAAGTCCTCAAAATTCATATATAACCTAGCCAATATGGAATTAAAACCTGCTAGCAAAACAAAAATTCATGTAATTACTTTATAGTTACATTTATGCACAGGTTTGATATCAGGGACCATAGCATTCTGCTACACAAACTTTATATTTTAGTTGGATTATCAGTCACTGTTCTTAGTAGGTTTACTTAATACTTTTCAAACTATTTTTGCATATGTGCAGAAATCTAAAAACAGTATTCCTCCATTGCTGTGTATGGAATGATCTACCTACCAATATTATAAAGGGATCTTTGGTCTCGGCAATTAATTCAAAACAGAAGTCATGTTCCTGTGGCTGCTCACATTTCATTTTTGTATTGCATTTTAATAGCTATAGCAGTTGTTTTATTTGACACTTGCTAAGTATTTCATATTTTCATTTTCTTCTCAGCCTCCTGCAATTGCAACTAATTATTTACTTCATAATTTTCCAACCATTTTAATGTACAGATAAAATGAATTGGTTAAAAAATTAATGCTGCATCTGATCACCTGTTTTTACATTCTGCAAATTGCATTAAAACAAAGTTGTAACGCTGTCTGATTTGGCTGATTATTTGGTAAGTCAGGGTCAGGTTCATCATACCACATCTCTTCAGGTACAGGCAATACACGATTGTGTGCCACATCGTGCAGCACGCTACAGTGTTTGCAAAATGCGAAACACTTTCTGTGCACTTTAGAGTAGCACATTAATAGAGTGGAAATGCTTTCTATTTGCATAAGCAACTTCATTCTGTGAAGGCACCTTTATAGTGTAGCGTCGGCACCAAACACACCAATGGATTGATTCTCTGCTGTTTCCATGGCTCTTTGAAGTGACCTTGGGGGTATTTTTCGTACGTGGATCACTCGTTTAGCTGGATGTACTGTAATTGTTGACTGTTTGGCATAATCCTGGATCTGTCGATTTTTCGAAACTTTTGCTGGATGTGTTGTCATAGCAGCACATACAAATCAGGTTTGTTCTATGGAAACAAGGATAAGCTCACACACTTAATCAGTGTCCGTGCATGGAATTCATTCAGCCTAGGCTTTGCCGTTCATGAATGAGCGACCAATTGATATCGGAGCGCAAATTATAAGATGAGAATTTCATATAGAGAGGGTTTTGCACGATCAGCAAGATCGTTTATTGCTCCTGGAGGAAATTCTTTTCGAAAAATACTGCTTTAGCTGGGGAGGGAGGGGGAATATTGTACCTCAAAGATTTATTAGCACCGTATATTTGAGGTCAAACTAGGCGAAGTCAGGCTCTCACAACCACACAGACAGTATGCATTGCTTTGAGTTTTTTTGCAAGCCGCACTTTTTTATATACTGTAGGCGATGTGGAAAATCTATCTAAAAGAGCAGTTTGCCTGGCAATTCATAAAGTCTGTTTGGCTCTGAAATATTTCCTTTGGGTTTTCATAATGGTTCCTGGACACCTGCGTGTGCAGACAATAAAAGAGGCATTTCATGCTATTGCAGGTAGGTAATACACAGGCAAAAACACCCACAGTTCCATAAAGAATCTCACAATCACCTAACATTTTCATTACCCAGGATTTCCAAATGTGATTGGGGCACATGGGACTGATCATAGTGGAGTTTGATCAAACATTATTTGGAAAATTTACCTCTCCTCCTGATGAATAATCAGACACAGTGTCTGCATCAAATATTTGACCTTCATCAATATCTCGTTGGTCAGACACATGTTCTAGGGATATGACATTCTCTGCAACTAACCCAACAAAAAAAGAGGGCTATATGGAACATACCTATGGCACCCATTGAGGACAAATACATGCAATGACCATCCATTACCTGAAATGAAGTGACCACTGCATCCTGCCACTGGTTCTGAGGAGGAGCTTCCCCCTGGAATTCCCTCAGAAACAGGGCGATGGGCATTTTGCTGGAGAGAAGAGAGCCTCTTCTGCAAGGCTTAGGTCTGGATTGTGTGGACCTCCACCTGTTTTTTGCTTGTCTGCCTTCCTATTAGCTTTAAAATTAATATTTTTTATATTATATATGATTCTTTATGTCAAAAATTCTTTAGTTATATACCAATATTTACCAGTTTGAAGTATATTCTTGTACTTCACTTTAACCTGTTCCCATATTCTCCTTGTGCTCACGTTTGATCTGGAATTATGACATATTAAATAATAATTAATCTGACACATAGGAAATGAAACGCTGCATTCAGTAAGTACAATGCACACTACACGTTTAATTTGTCGCCCACTTTTTGCCAGCCGTCTTTTCTGGTTTGGGTTGCTTTTGCAGTGTTACCCCTTGTGCATATTAAATCTTGAAATTCTTTATATCCTTCGAGTAAAAGGTCCTGCTCCGCTTGTGTGAAAAAACGCGCCTGTTCTTTCGTCATTTTGTTGCAGCCTATGAAAGACTTGCTGATCATGTTTTCTAGACTCAATATACAGGTATATGGGCTTTTCAATCAACATGGGCGCGTGCATTCATCTCAGATGATTAGATCCAGCTACACTAATCTACTACACGGCTGCATTTGAAAAACCGACTTATCCCAGATGAGTTTCACCGGCATTAACTCATCCAAGATGAGGCATCTGATCTCGGATGATTTAAGCGACGTACGGAAAATACCCCCCGCTATCTTTTGGCCTCCATTGTCAGAAAAAACACCCGCGATGGGGAGGAGTTTTCATAGGCTCTCCTGCTATAGATGGTACCAGCTCATTCTTTTTGTGTTCCATCCTTGGCTGATGTAACCTGTCCATTGCCATTACAATAGCAATGTGCATGCAGTTGACCACTTTGATTATGTTGTTAAAAAAACAGATGGTGCTGCGAATTGCACTTTGTTGTATGGCTGTTCAACCACAATGTAAGCAAATCTTATATACTGTATCTGGATGATAAGCAGATAATACCATCCTGTACAGCTGGCATGGAGTAAATCAGTAATGTTTGTGAAATACCCAATCGGTCAGCAAGTTCACATTGAACAGCTCCTGTGGCTAAAAACCCAAGAGTGGACAGAACTTGAAAAGGAGTAGGAAGACCACAATTCCTCAAAGTCTGCCTTTATAAAGCCAGCTCCAGTTCAGTACACAGCTCCAAGAAGATAGCTCTTGGAAGTCAAAATCAACTTAGAAGCTAGTCATCATGCTTTCTTCTAATTCTTCCATTTGCAATGTCTTCCAAAAACACTAAACCAGCTATGCTAGTTGGACTAGTTTGGCCATTCCATGCACCATTATATTGTTACAGAATGATTACAATCAAATGTATTAACTTTGTAAATGATATACAATTAATTTTAGTGTATTTGATAACGCCTGTGTCATGGATGTAAAATGGAAAAAGAAAGGTAAAAAGAAACAGTAGCATTGCTTTGACGCTGGGTGCTGCCAGTTTGCAAAACCGAGAAGAAAAGTGCACACAAGGTGTGAGGCTGCTGTGAAAATTTGCATGACTTTATGGCAAGTTTCGTTTTTATACATCTTGAAGTGAGTGTGCAAAAAGGCATACACAAAATTTTTGTGCGTATGCATCATTTATACATGATGCCCATTAGTCATAGATTGCATTGTTCTATGTCAGTTTTTGGTAATGTGTCTGCCCAGTGTGGAAAAATAAACACAGACAAACAACAAAAGAAGAGTTGGGGGAATTTCCCGTATAATGTTGGCGATCCAAATATTAAAAAAGGACTGGTTCAATGGTCAAAATAGAAAAATACATTTGACAATCAATCAGTTCTTTCATGGGTCTTTTGTGGAATAGTGGCAGGAAGGAAATTAGGATCAGAGAGGAAATGGAAGTGTTCTTGAAGAAAGTAATGTCATCATGGGGAGCCAGAAGTGATGTTGTTGCGTGGGACTGAGGTGAGAAAATTTGATTAATCTTCTGTTGGTCTGTTGGACGAGGAAAAAGGATTAGTATTCTCTACCAACCCCTTATTTCTTGCTATTTCATGCTCACTTGGATTCTTTGGCTGCCCCCTAAGCACACGTGTATAACACTAGGCAATACCAAAGACATTTTTTGAAGAATCTGCTTTTCCAGGGGAGGTGAACAGAAACCAAACAGCATTTACCTTTCTTGTTTAGCAGAAGAGAAGGCAAGATTATGCTTTTGCTAGTGTCTCAGCACTGCTTCAGCAGTGAAATGCGGCAGGGCACTGTTTCCTGAAGAGGCATTAGCTCTCTTGGAAATGTGTTCTTTTAAAATTGTGGCATATTAAATAATTAAACAATATCGTAATATACCAGTGTAAAAGAGTCAATACGAGACAGCAAAAAGGTTTGGGGTTTTCCGGCCCCTTATATTGTTTACAATCCAGGGTAAACAATATGAACAGTAAACAGGTCACAATAAACAAAAAACAGTTTCATAGGCATCAGCGGCCATTTTTATATGGGAGGAGCCGGAAGTGCAGGAATGCTGGGAAGGAGGCGTGAAGGATGATGGTATTGATGACGTCATAAAAGATGGCGGAGGAAGGGCGGAAGTGGACGTACTGCGGTCATTCTTATGGCGGAGCGTCTTTCATTCTGAAAAACAAAGAAACAAGGTTAGTACCCCGCCACGCCCTGCCGGCGAACATCTTTTGAGGTGCTTTTCAGGTCCCTCTGCGGCTTCCTATTCGCGCATGCGTGACACGACCCCCCCCTCAGCCCGAAACCGTCAGGACGGGCGGACCGAACCGAGAGGTCGTGAATACGTGAGAGGGCATCGGCGTTGGCCTGAAGGCCGCCACGGCGATAAGTGACCGTGAACTTATAAGGCTGCAAATCCAGAAACCACCTGGTGAGTATCGGAGATAAGTCACGGCCCACTTAATGGCCAGGGCCTCCTTCTCCACCGCCGCGTACCGGGTCTCGCGATCCAGCAGTTTCCGGCTCAAGTACATTACAGGGTGTTAAACACCATCGATGCTTTGGCTTAACACGGCGCCCAGGCCTGTGTCTGAAGCATCAGTCTGGAGAATAAATGATAAACCAAAATCAGGGGTTCTTAGTACAGGTGCTGACGTTAGGGCCTTTTTTAAGTCACTGAATGCATGTTCCGCCTTTTCGTTCCATACCACACGGAGAGGAGCGCCTTTCTTTGTTAAGTCAGTCAAGGGCGCTGCCCTCTCAGAGAAACGGGGTACGAACCGGCGGTAGTACCCGGCTAGCCCCAAGAAAGCCTGCACCTGTCTCTTGGTACTCGGACGGGGCCATTCCAAGATGTCTTTAACTTTGGAACATTGTGGTTTCACCTGTCCTCGTCCTACAAGATAGCCCAAATATTTGGCCTCCTTTAAGCCAAAGAAACATTTTCGGGGGTTTATACGGAGGCCGGCTTTAGCTAGGGTAGTGAGAACAGCTGAGACCTGCGATAAATGTTCTTCCCAGGTGCCGGAATAAATGACTATGTCATCCAGGTAGGCGGCACTATAGGACTGGTGGGGCTTCAGCACTCTATCCACCAGACGTTGAAAGGTCGCTGGGGCTCCGTGCAGCCCAAATGGGAGACCTTTATACTGCCAATGTCCACTAGGGGTGCTAAAGGCCGTTTTTTCTTTTGCAGATGCCGTTAAAGGAATCTGCCAATACCCTTTTGTCATGTCAAGGGTAGTCAAGTATCGAGCCGTACCCAGTCGCTCAAGCAAGTCGTCAATACGAGGCATCGGGTAGGCATCGAACTTGGAGACCTGATTTAGACGTCTAAAGTCATTACAGAATCTCCAGGAGCCGTCCGGCTTGGAAACGAGGACGATAGGACTGGACCACGGGCTATGACTTTCCTCAATAATGTCCATATCCAACATTCGTTGCACCTCCAATTCCACTTCCGCACGTTTTGCCTCCGGAAGTCTATAAGGTCTCTCCCGGACGATCACTCCGGGATCCGTGACTATGTCATGCACAATCAGGGCAGTCCGCCCGGGTGTCTCGCTCACCACTTCAGGGATGGCGTGGATGGTCTGAACCATCTCACGCCGTTGTACGGGGGTTAGCTCGTCACCGAGGTTAAGGGCAGATGCGCCACTGAAAAGGGAGAGGGACCTACGAGTATCGGGAGATTCCTCCCTTTCCTTTTAAGGTTTTAGCAGGTTAATATGATAGATTCTCTCACTCGGTCGACGATTAGGTTGGAGAACTAAATAGTCGACGAGTCCTTTTCTTTCTTTAACCTCATATGGCCCTTGCCAATGAGCCAGTAGCTTAGAATGAGAGGTGGGTACAAGAACCATGACTCGATCCCCCGGCTGGAACTCTCGGAGGACAGAGTTACGGTTATAACACCTGGCCTGCGCTGCCTGCGCACGAGTCACATGATCTTTTAGAATAGGCCTGATTTTGGTAATCCTGTCGCGCAGTTGCGCAACATACTCCAGTATATTGGGGGAGGGAATGGTCTCAGCCTCCCATCCCTCTTTTAACATGTCCAAAATTCCTCGGGGTTGTCGCCCATATAATAATTCAAAGGGGGAGAAACCAGTAGATGCCTGTGGCACCTCCCGATAGGCAAAGAGTACAAGCGGTAGGAGTTGGTCCCAATTCCTGCCGTCGGCGCTGACTACCTTGCAAAGCATCTGTTTAAGCGTCTGATTAAAACGTTCTACCAATCCATCTGTTTGGGGATGATAGACAGACGTCTTTAGGTGCTTTATTCGGAGTAGCTTGGCAACTTCCCTGAACGTATCCGAGTTGAACGGAGTACCCTGGTCCGTAAGGACTTCTTTAGGAATACCCACTCTTGAAAATAAATTAACTAATTCCCGTGCGATATTCTTTGTAGTAGCGGAGCGCAGGGGAACCGCCTCTGGGTATCGGGTGGCATAATCAACCATGACCAATATGTATTTATAGCCACGGTTGGAAGGATCGAGGGGTCCTACTATGTCGATCCCTATTCTATCAAAAGGAATATCTATTAGGGGAATAGGGACGAGAGGAGCGCGGTCCCTCCTAGGAATCTGGTATATTTGGCACTCCGGACAGGACTGACAAAAACGCCGGACCTCCTCGTTAATCCCGGGCCAGTAAAAACGGAGCTTAATCCTCTCCAATGTCTTCTCGGCCCCGAGATGGGCGCCCAGGAGGTGAGCGTGTGCTAGTTCACACACCTCCCGCCGGAAGGTGCGTGGTACTAGCAGCAATTTCCGCACCTCCCCCTCGTGAGTGGCTACCCGATACAACAGATCATTTTCCAGAACAAAGAAGGGCACGCGTGGTATGGAACTATCAGCTTGTGAGCCGCCTGGAAGAACAACTGCATTCCGGGCAAACCGGAGGGAATCATCATTCCACTGCTCTCTCTTAAATGATGCAGGCGTGGACCGAAATTGACAGTCCAAATTAGTGAGAGGATCTTCCGAGTGGCCTTGCGGGAGTGTTCCCTGGCTTGTCCCTTCCCCGGCGGATGCTTCCGGGTCAGAGTCCACAGCCTGAGAAACGCCCTGCGAGGTGCCTGCGCCATTTTGGTCTGCCCTGGAGCATGGCGTGGAGACCGCGGGAAGGGTGCCTCGTCCCCTCACAGCTAGACCTAAGGAAGCTTTGGGAGTAGTGCTCGTTTTACCGCAGTTTGTTTGTGACCAGTCTCGTCCCAGGATCACCGGATAGGGAGGTTCGGGCAACACCGCGACCATCTGAGAAGAAACCTGCCCCTTCCATGTAATAAAACATCGAGCGGAACGGTAAGACCTGGTCTCTCCATGTACACAAGTGACTTGTAAATGTTGTGTAAGCCACTGTCGCGGTAATACGTAACGGTGAGCAACAATGGTAATGTTGCTGCCGGAATCAAACAAAGCCATCACCGAGTGTCCATTTAATAACACCACTCCCGTATTTGGTATTGCCAGCGGGTGCGACGGAGTACAGTACCTTTCCTTGGTGGCCCAGGTGCAATCCATCGGCTCCGTGGTGTTGAGGGGACAGGTCGGTAGTAGATGGCCGATCTCTCCACACTTGTAACAGCGCGGAGATATCGGTTTCTCTTTGTTCTTCAACGGCGCTTCCGCAGCGCGTCGAGAGGGCTCGGGGTGGGCCACCCATCCCTGTCGGTTCCCACGCGCTAGCCTTTCGGACCCCCCGGCTTGATAGGCCGCAAGCTGACGCTCCAGTACCTCCAGGAGTCCCGACATGTCCTTGTATGGATGGCGCCGGACCTGCTGGGCGAGAGAGCTGGGTAAAGCGTTAACAAGGCCCTCACAAGCTACCTGCTCAACCACTTTTCTGGCTTGGGGACCCTCGGGCCTTAGCCACCGCCCCATCTTTCCCCAGAACTCGAAAGCCTGCGCTCGGGCTGGCCTCTCTGGATCAAACTTCCAGTCTCTCCATTCAACCGCCTGCTGGCCCGGCGTTATGCCGTAGCGTGCCAGGATCTCCTGTTTCAGGAGGTCGTAATTCGCGGCCTCCTCCTCGGGGAGATCGTAATAAGCGCGCTGCGCGGGTCCCTTCAGGTAGGGTGCCAGTATGGACGCCCACTCGGACCGCTGCCACTTGTTACGGGTGGCCGTTCTTTCAAAAATGCCCAGGTATGACTCGACATCGTCACCCTCCGTCATAGCCACTAAAGGTGGAGGTTTTGGAGCCTGAGTTTCGTGGTGTACCTTAAGTGCTTCCGCCAACTGGGCCCTCGTCAATTCCAACTCCCGATTGGTAGCGGCTTGAGCTTGTTGTAAAGCCGCGATCTGGGCATTCATCCCCTGGAGCACTGAGTTAAGGTCTTGTCCTTCGGACATCTTCGGACAATAATCCTGCCGACTACGCCAATGTAAAAGAGTCAATACGAGACAGCAAAAAGGTTTGGGGTTTTCCGG
>JANRMT010062825.1:26064153-26076096 GCA_026402145.1 Polypterus bichir lapradei | reverse complement strand
GGCTTTGCCTTTTATTAGTATAGATATATATTGTCTCACATGTGTGCATGGCAAACAGCTGAAGGGCCTAAACAATAGTAATTCTACGCCAGGCCAGTGGACGGCAGAGTGTACTGACTATCTCTCACAGTCCCTTGCAGACCTTTCCTGGGAAATCCCGTCTGTTGCTAGCCCCAAGGAGGACGCCACTCCCAGGTCCTGCATCGACAAACGTCATTTCCTTTACGGGCTGTTAAAACTGCTATCTTGCCTCCATACAGTTCTGTTCTGGACTCTGACCTATATATATATATATATATATATAGGTTAAGTGAATATGCCAATGCCAAGCACAATCAAGGATACATATAATACTAATTCACATAAATTTCTGTTGCATATCCAAGCAAATCAAAGAAGCCCTGTCCTACGCAATTTGGAGAGCTATGTGAACAAAATGCTCAATATAAAATAGTCCTAACTAGGGCAGGCATGTTAAATTATGCTCAGCTCTTACATAGGTCTCTAGGCATTAGTCGATCCACATACAATATGTATTGAGATACATGCTTTACAATAAAATACTTCCATGATACTGTACATCCTTAGAACGATGGGGAAAATAATAAAACAAATATTATTTTTTGAAAAAAAACAACAAAATTGACAGGATTAGCTTAAAATCATTAAATACACAAAATAGACAATAAAAACAATACAAATGTATACATTCTTCACTGCTTCTGTTTGACCAAGACATATTTAATTTAATCTGATTGCATGCTTCTCTAAGTACCTGGGTAGTTTCAAACTCTGTCCAACAAGCTAAAAGGCACATGTTTTTTCTAACTAAACACGCATGTTGCAATCTTATGAGACATTCAATAGACATTGTACGTGTGATTGACACCTTAATAATGTTCCAGAAGTTAATACAATTTTACAAAATGACAACCAAAATATACACAATATGATATGGGAAAAATCAGGAAAACAAACACCCATATCTGGTACTGAAATGTACAGTATAATAAAAATGAGCATACAATATTTTGATACTGTGAAGCTCAAAATGCTTACAGCTTTTAAAGTAAGCATATAAATTAAGCACTTTAAATATATATAACTTAACTGTTTTGTGTTATTTTAAATGAAAATGCCACCCTTACCAAAGTGTCAGTCCTAGTCCCAAAATGTATATGACAAGTCTTCAAAAAGGATACCAGAGACCCAGGAACTTTACCTTAGTATAGCATTGATGATTTCTTGCCAAGTCCTAAAAATTCTTTGGACTGTTACTTATAAGGGAAATTTGATCTTTTCTATTGTAAGTAAAACAAGACATACTTTTTCCACTGTGTAATGGAGAATATGTTTCTTCCAAATTAACAGATGAGACAATGAGTAATAATTGTAGCAGTATTAGTTGTAGTAGTAGTTGTGGCAGATGCAATATAGTCACAATAATTTGCCATAATACATTTTTTGTGACCAAAAAACTTCTATGTCTTGTCACTAAGAGTATTAAACAAATACTTTGCAGTCATAGAGTTATGTCAGCCATGATTATTCAAAGTGGCTAGCTGGACCACAGAATGGACTAAACAGAATAAACTTCTCTGAATTGCCTGCTGACAAAGCAGACTGCAGGCAACCACACAGGAATGTGTTAAAATTGACCGGGAGATCCATGTGTTTTCAAGAGTCTTTATTTAAAAGTTCAGAAATGGCAGAATAAAAAAATCAGAGTGATAAACCTTAAATAAATTCTAAATAAAAATTCCCAGGAGTTGTTTAGCAAAGGACAAGTTTATCACTTGAGCCAACACACTAAACTGTGAGCTGAATCCAGAAATGGATGGCTATGAATCACTAATTGAAAACCAGACACTAAGAGCACAAGACTAAGGTTGTTCATGATTTCAAATTGATGAAGAGTGTATCTTATAATTAAATTGATTTCATATAATCTTAAATTCTGTTCCCAACCTTGCCTTTCATCATCTAGGTGTTCACTCTTTGAGACAAGTTTGTCGAGTCTGGAGATGTGATCTTTCTTCATCTTTACTAGATAGTATGGTGTAAACCATGGACCCACCTTTATCTATTTATGTTCAATGATGACTCTATGCAGCACGATTAAAAATGCAACATAAAGTCAAAGATCTGGGAAATGAGCACAAGTAGAAAAGGAATACATTAAATATGAGCAGTGGGGGGATAATGGTGTGGCAAAACGAGCGTAATTAGTAACAGGATGTTATTATTACTCTTAGCATTGTATGAGTAGCACACAAGTACAGTGGGGCTTTGGGTGGAGAAACCATGAGCTAGTCAGCTGCTGAAGCATTTTTTGTTTTTCTTTTTTATTTGCTTCTGGCCCAATGTAGATGGTTCGCCGTGTGGTGGGTGCGGCAATGTGCTATCAGCACATGCTCCCAACCTGACCCAAAGATTTTAAATCATGACCCACCCATGGGTTTAGAAACAATGGCTTCAACCATAGATATTGATGGCATATCAGTGAAGATGGCCAGGTTTCTTTTAAGGAGGTTTTTGACCAGTAATGTGAAATTAGATGACTTTCTTTAAGGTATAATTGTTCTAAAGATGACAACATATTGACAATAAAAAAGTCTCTGAAGTCCTAATAAGAAGTAGTTTGCATAAATGTAGCCTTCTATAACCTATAGGTTAAGGGTGTCTGGAGTAAATTATTATCTTGCAGAGGAGCAACTGACAGTAACATCTCTGTTTTACAGTGTTATCTACAGTACAATGGTAATATATTGTGAGCAAATGCTGTACTAGTTACTGGAAAATTGAGGTTAATTACTAAGATTAAGGTCATATATACTATATATAGTAGCCCCAAAGGGCAAAATTAAAAAAAATATTAGATCACCGTGTACAGTTAATTTTATATATTGATTTTTCATTATTCATTTTTTTAACTGTTTTGCCCTTCAGGGTCATTGTATATCTATAGTATAATAGTTTGCAAGACTTTAACTATTTTGTACATTTTCTTCATTACAGTTTGATGTGTATTGCCTACTTCTTGCTAATTCATATTATCTTTTTCAGTATTTGGTCTTTGTTAAAATTTTATAAAATATTTAATGAAAATATTTTTTATATTCTTTTGCATATTCTGTACATGGGGATGTAGCCTCCGACAATGTTCCTCAACTTACATGAATACATTAACCCATGAAGGATGACTAAGACAAGTAGTCACTTCACAATGTTATTTTAATCAAACCTCTCCTCAGTTGTCATCACATAGTCATGATGTGGCTTTCATTTTTAATTTTTTATAGTTTCTCCTTGTGCTGTAGAAGTAACTGAAACTTTTTTTGGGGATTTTAGAGGTCATTGCATTTTTTTTTTAATTAAATGTATTTTTGACAACACATTCTCTTGCTGTGCCATATTTTTTGCTATGGGTGTCACCATTTTGTGAATTTTGTTTGCTTGGTTGACAGGCAATTGCTAGTCAGTTTCTAGGCTTGATGACTGGAAGTGTACAATGTGTAATGAAAGTACAATGACAGTATAATGCCCAGGGTTGTGATTTTTTTGATTTTCCAAGTTTGTGAATTCAAGCTAAAAAAAATAACTAGTGTGAATTATTGCATTTATTAATTGTCTCTTCATTATGACATTGATTGCATCTTTCATTTTGGCTCCCACATAAAAAGTAGTTTCCCACAAGGAAAACAAAAAAAATGTGTGTGCTGAATTTGTGTCATGTGTCTGTCTGTGTCGGGTTTGGGTGGCAGGAGCCCTGTACAGGCCGCACAGTATTTTATAATTTTCTGCCTCACATTATAGACAGCCATGAATATATACCAATGATATCTGGAAACACATTTTCCCCCTGAATTTCTGACTGTCAAACACACACAGAATACTCAATAAATAAAAATATAACTTAAATCAAAATGTAAAATAGCGTTATAATGAATGACATTGTAAAGAAGTGGAATTTAAATATATGGTGCATAAAGAAAAAGGAAAAAAATAACAGATAAAGGTTAATCCCACAATCAGAAACACAAACTTTAAGGCATTAAGTCTTCATCAGGAATGTGACTGAAATCGGCAGGCAGGTAAGATATGGTATTGGCAATGGGCAAAAGAATAAGGTAGCAAAGTATTAAAAGATAAAGGTGAGGAGTTGAAAGGGCAGACTGGCTGGTGGCAGTCATTAGAGAAGATAAAGAGAAAGATTAACGGGTTAATTAGTCATTCTGTGCAGGAAAATTGTATGACCTGAATTTGACAGTAAGTTTAGCTTGTTCTAGATTAATTTGAGTGGTGCTTTTGAAATCTTGTGAAAGAACACAGACCAGTGTGGCTATGATCAATATAAAATACAGCATTTGCACTTACCTGTAATATATGTATAAACTCTTCATTGCACATGTAAATGATTATTCTTATTTTCTTAATAAACATCAATTGATAAATCCATCTGAATAATGTAAATGTACAGTCATTACTTCAATATAGAATTTCCTTATCACTGAGTAGTGCATTTAAATGTACATTCTTAAATAATTGCTCCAAAAACAGGTTTCTGATTAGACTATTAAGCTGTCTATTATAAAATACCATTTTGCTACAGAGGACAAAAGATACTAGTACAGAGTAAGCATAAGATGTATGAAGTATGAAAAAACAAGATAATTTTTGTTTTGTTTTATAAAGAGGGGATGTGATTTATAACAGATTGCATTCCCTTCACTGCTGGCTAGAAATCTGGTGTGGAAATAAAAGCATAGTGTTTGTGAACAATTGGGTTGATTTTTGGGAAAGACCTGGATTTTTCAAAAGAGATGGTCTTCATCCTACGGGAAGGGATCCTATGTATTATTCCAAAATATGGCAGCAAAACTGCCTGGCTGACTGCTTAGAGCACCATCCAGGCCACAGTCATGTGATCTTAAATCACAGGCTGTTGTTTATCCCACCTGTTACTATCCTCAAGCTGTTACCCATAATCCGTGTTGTGGGGCATCCAGTAAATTTAGTCTTGATGCAAACCTTAAATTACTTGATAACCAAAAAATAAGGTGCATAATTAGACCAAGAGATAAAACCAGACCCTCTACCAGGGGCATCTGTACTAGAAATTCACTTCAAATTAAAACAAAAAATATATCACCAGTTCAGACAAAAGCATGCAGTTTTAAATGCTGCTTATTGAACATTCGTTGTCTTGGCAGTAAAACTGTTTTGGTAAATGATATTCTGTTAAGTACAAAATCTGATCTGTGTCTTCTCACTGAAACCTGGCTTTGTAAATGTGACACTTTTCCCATAGTTGAGGCATCACCAGATGGATACTCGTTCCTTCATAAGTCTAGAGATTCTGGTTGAGGAGGAGGCCTTGGAATAATTCATTGTAACAAAATGCAAATCATGTCTAAAAATTTAGGCGACTTTATATCCTTTGAGGCATTCATTTTAAATATTAAAACAGATTTCAACACAATTATAGTGCTAGTCTACAGACCACCAGAGCCATATTTATTGTTCAAGACTGAATTTAGCAACCTTTTATCTGATTTGGCTGTAAATTATGATCACATAGTACTGATGGTGGATTTTAATGTACACATTGATGTGGAAACTGACACTTTTAGCAATTGTTTTACCATCCATCCATCCATCCTCTTCTGCTTATCCAAGGTCGGGTCGTGGGGGCAGCAGCTTGAGCAGAGATGCCCAGACTTCTTTCTCCCCAGCCACTTCTTCTAGCACTTCCGGGGGAATCCTGAGGTGTTCCCAGGCCAGCTGGGAGACATAGTCCCTCCAGCGTGTCCTGCGTCTTCCCTGGGGCCTCCTCCCGGTTGGACGTGCCCGGAACACCTCACCAGGGAGGCGTCCAGAAGGCATCCTGATCAGATGCCCGAGCCACCTCATCTGACTCCTCTCGATGCGGAGGAGCAGCAGCTCTACTCTGAGCCCTTCCCAAATGATTGAGCGTCTCATCCTATCTTTAAGGGAAAGCCCAGACACCCTGCAGAGGAAACTCATTTCAGCCGCTTGTATTCGCGATCTCGTTCTTTCGGTCACTACCCATAGCTCATGACCATTGGTGAGGGTAGGAACATACAGTAATCCCTCGCTATATCGCGCTTTGACTTTCGCGGCTTCACTCTATCGCAGATTTTATATGAAAGCATAACTAAATATATAACGCGGATTTTTCGCTGCTTCGCGGGTTCTGCGGACAATGTGTCTTTTTACTTCCTGTACATGCTTCCTCAGTTGGTTTGCCCAGTTGATTTCATACAAGGGACGCTATTGGCGGAGGGCTGAGAAGCTAACCAATCAGAGCACGCAGTTAAGTTCTCCTGACTGAGAAGCTAACCAATCAGAGCACGCAGTTGAGTTCCTGCGTGCTGAATGCAGTGTTAACCAGGAAGTCTCGTCTCGCTCATTCAGCATCAACGTGTTTCGCTGTGTAAAGAGTTGTGCTCTTTTGTGTTTATCTTTGTGAATAGTCAAGCCCTTCATTATGGCTCCAAAACGATCTGCTACTGCTTCAGGGGCCGTGCCCAAGCGCAAGAAGATGTTAACGATTGCTGAAAAGGTAAACGTTTTGGATTTGTTGAAGGCTACGATTCTTTTTATTTAAAAAGTAGGAAAGGAATATAAGATCTACGGCCGCAGTGTCCTTTTAACCAGGGTGCAAAACGAGTTGTAAGTGGATGTAATAAGGCAGTAGTCTGGATGGAATCTGCTTTAGGGATTTGGATTGAAGACTGCCAGAAGAAGAACGGCAGTGCTACACAATCGCCTGAAGTGGCTCCTTTACAAGGGCTGTAACGCTCTCCTTTGTTGTGCAGTAAAATTAAACTCATTGTTATCGGACAAGTCATTGTGTCATTGTTGGTGAGTAGCTATAATTAATTTTCTTCTTACAGTGCTTAGTACATGTACGTACATTTAGTGTCACTGTACACACATTTACTGTATACTATTTTTCTTGCATTGTACGTATTTATTGCTGGTGGCCTGTCTATCGTAATGGCTGTAACATATGTGATATCGGAGACACTCAATATCTTTAAAATAATATTTAGGTTTTACATTATATAAACAGTGTGTTTATATACATAATTTCAATGAATCTTACCTAATATCTAAGAGAATACAAAGGGATTATGCTGTATAACTGTGCGGGGAATATTTATAAACAGTGTGGGAGAGTTTATAAGGGCTTAAAATATATAAAAATAACCATACAAACATATGGTTTCTACTTCGAGGATTTTCACCTTTCGCGGGGGGGTCTGGAACGCAACCCCCGCGATCGAGGAGGGATTACTGTATATCGACTGGTAAATTGAGAGCTTTGCCTTACGGCTCAGCTCCTTTTTCACCACAACAGACCAATGCAGAGCCCGCATCACTGTGGACGCCGCACCGATCCACATGTCGATCTCACGCTCCATTCTTCCCCCCCTTGTGAACAAGACCCCGAGATACTTGAACTCCTCCATTTGGAGCAGGATCTTGCTCCCAACCCTGACAGGGCACTTCACCCTTTTCCGGCGAGGACCTTGGTCTTGGATTTGGAGGTGCTGATTCCCATCCCAGCTGCTTCACACTCAGCTTCAAACCGATTCAGAGAGAGCTGAAGATCACGGCCTGATGAAGCAAACAGGACAATATCATCTGCAAAAAGCAGTGACCCAATCCTGAGTCCACCAAACTGGACCCCCTCAACACCCTGGCTGTGCCTAGAAATTCTGTCCATAAAAGGTATGAACAGAATCGGTGACAAAGGGCAGCCCTGGCGGAGTCCAACTCTTACTGGAAACGGGTTTGACTTACTGCCGGCAATACAGACCAAGCTCTGACACCGGTTATACATGGACCGAACAGCCCTTATCAGGGGGACCAGTACCCCATACTCCTGGACACCCCCCACAGGATTCCCCGAGGGACACGGTCGAATGCCTTTTCTAAGTCCACCAAACACATGTAGACTGGTTCGGCAAACTCCCATGCACCCTCAAGGACCCTGCTAAGGGTGCAGAGCTGGTCCACTTTTCTGCAACCAGGACGAAAACCACATTGTTCCTCCTGAATTCGAGGTTCGACTATCCGACGGACCCTCCTCTCCAGAACCCCCAAATAGACTTTTCCAGGGAGGCTGAGGAGTGTGATCCCTCTGTAGTTGGAACACACCTCCTGTCCCCCTTCTTAAAGAGGGGGACCACCACCCCAGTCTGCCAATCCAGAGGCACTGTCCCCGATGTTGCAGAGACATGTCAAACAAGACAGTCCTACAACATCCAGAGCCTTGAGGAACTCTGGGCGTATCTCATCCACCCCCTGGGCCCTGCCACCAAGGTGTTTTTTGACCACCTCGGTGACCTCAGTCCCAGAGATGGAGGAGCCCACCTCCAAGTCCCCAGGCTCTACTTCCTCATTGGAAGGCATTTTAGTGGGATTGAGAAGGTCTTCGAAGTACTCCCCCCACCGACCCACAATGTCCCAAGTCGAGGTCAGCAGCGCACCATCCCCACCATATACAGTGTTGACACTGCACTGCTTCCCCCACCTGAGACGCCGGACGGTGGACCAGAATCTCCTTGAAGCCATCCGAAAGTCATTCTCCATGGCCTCCCCAAACTGATCCCATGCCTGAGTTTTTGCCTCAGCAACCACCGAAGCCGCATTCCGCTTGGCCTGCCGGTACCTGTTAGGTGCCTCCAGAGTCAATAGAGGCACGGAACATGGCCCATTCGGACTCGATGTCCCCCACCTCCCTCGGGACGTGGTCGAAGTTCTGCCAGAGGTGTGAGTTGAAGCTACTTCTGACAGGGGACTCTCCCAGACGTTCCCAGCAGACCCTCACAACACGTTTGGGCCTGCCAGGCCTGACCGGCATCCTTCCCCACCATCGAAGCCTACTCACCACCAGGTGGTGATCAGTTGACAGCTCCACCCCTCTCTTCACCCGAGTATCCAAGACATTTGGCCGCAAGTCCAACGACACGACCACAAAGTCGATCATCAAACTGAGGCCTAGGGTGTCCTGGTGCCAAGTGCACATATGAACACCCCTATGCTTGAACATGGTGTTCGTTATGGACAATCCGTGATTGGCACAGAAGTCCAATAACAAAACACCACTCGGGTTCAGATCGGGGGGGCCATTCCTCCCAATCATGCCCTTCCAGGTCTCACTGTCATTGCCCACGTGAGCATTGAAGTCTCCCAGCAGTACAAGGGAGTCCCCAGAAGGTATGCCCTTTAGCACCCCCTCCAGGGACTCCAAAAAGGGTGGGTACTCCAAACTGCTGTTCGGCGCATATGCACAAACAACAGTTAGGACCAGTCCCCCCACCCGAAGGCGGAGGGAGGCTACCCTCTCATCCACCGGGGTAAACCCCAATGAACAGGCTCCAAGTCGGTGAGCAATAAGTATGCCCACACCCACTTGGCGCCTGTCACCGGAGGCAACTCCAGAGTTGTAGAGAGTCCAGCCCCTCTCAAGGAGACTGGTTCCAGAGTCTAAGCTGTGTGTCGAGGTGAGCCCGACTATATCTAGCCGGAACCTCTCGACCTCATGCACTAGCTGAGGCTCCTTCCCCTTCAGAGAGGTGACATTCCATGTCCCAAGAGCCAGCTTCTGTAGCTGAGGATTGGACCGCCAAGGTCCCTGCCTTCGGCCACCACCCAACTCACACTGCACCCGACCTCCTTGGCCCCTCCCATAGGTGTTGAGCCCATTGGAAGGGGGACCCACGTTGCCAATTGTTTTACTTATTTGTTAAATTCAGTAGGATTTTGTCATGATTGTCAAAGGTCCAGCTTATAATCATAACCACACATTAGATTTAAGTATAACTTACAAAGTTGAAATTCAAAATTTAAATATTACTCCATTAAATGAAATTATTTCCGATCACTACTTAATTACATTTGATTTAGTCCTGCCCTTGCCAACGTACTCACAGATTAAAACAAAGATAGTGTGACATCTAGATTGCAATTCTGCCTCAAAATTAATAGATACTTTGAGTAAGTCAAGTGCAATTGTGGAAAACCATTTAGATCAGTTAACATCAAATGTAAATGTGGAAAACAATCACATTATAATGTGACCTTGAGAGATGCTCTAGACACAGTGGCTCCCCTTAAAACAAAAGTGATCAAAGCACATAGATACTCTCCCTGGTTTAACGAAAACACTCGAGCTCTTAAATTAGAGTGTCAAATACTGGATCCATGTCTTTCAAATTGCATGGACAGAGAGTGTTAAAAAATATAAAAAAGCTCTCTTTAAAGCTCGCTTAGAATACTATTCTACAATAATAGATAGCAATAATAAAAATCCTCAGGTGCTGTTTAGAACAGTTGCTAAATTAACAAATTGGAATTCAGATCTACAGTGCAAAATACCAACAGATATTAGCAGTACAGACTTTATGAACTTCATAAATGAGAACATCTATACTAATAAAAGGCAAAGCCCTCACTCACTCACTCACTCACTGACTCATCACTAATTCTCCAACTTCCCGTGTAGGTAGAAGGCTGAAATTTGGCAGGCTCATTCCTTACAGCTTACTTACAAAAGTTGGGCAGGTTTCATTTCGAAATTCTACGCGTAATGGTCATAACTGCAACATATTTTTCTCCATATAATGTAATGGAGTTCAGCGCGATGGCCATGGGGGGCGGAGTTTCGTGTGACATCATCACGCCTCCCACATAATCATGTGAACTGACTGTCAACGCAGAAAACAAGGAAGAGCTCCAAAAAGCGCTGAAGAAAACATGCATTATACAATTGAGAAGGCAGCGAAACAATAAGAAGCGAGCGAGTCACACATAGAACCATATTCATGAGTGCAGCTACTTCGGAAACAAAGCATGGTGTAAACCTAAAGTTTAAATTAAGTTCATAGACAGGCTGCCGCTGGCGTTTGTCATGCCCACGGCTAATGCAGGATACAAGTTTAATGAGAGGACGCAGGATATAAACGAGAGTTTTGATCACTTTGTAAGTAAGTTAAAATTACTGGTGAAGGGCTGTGCTTATGCAAATTCCGAGTGACTGTCTTTGTGGGGGGATTGACAGTTAAGGCGGGTGGGAGAGTCACGTCATCATCTCCCCTCCCATTCTCCTCATTTCGCTGTGAGCTGAGCTCCACAGCTAACGCAGTCTTGCGGAACCAACTTTGTGACGCTGCTACCAAATACTCACAGAAAAATCCACAAGTTAATACACATGCTGTCTCTACAGTTTCCCCACACTCTGAATCCTCCAGGCACTACTTACAAAAGGTTACATTGACAATCGTGTTACGTTATTTTTAAAATGTTTCCTTTTCTTAGCACAAGCACAGCTAAGAAGCTTCGATGCATGTACTCCATAACGCATTTAATCACACTTTCCATTCCAAGCAAAGGGGAACTTCTGTCAATGCATGATTTCGTGGTACGCTGATTACATTGATGCACACATCAGAGCTACAAAAATGTAACAGTCGGAAGAAAGCGCATTGCTACGACTGATTGGAGGAAAATTTCATTTCAAAAGACTACCCGACGGAAGCCTTGATAAAAGCGTGGTTTTGTGCACATATATATATATATATGTATATATATGTAGATGTATATGTATATATACTGTATATATGTGTGTATATGTATATTTATGTTTATGTGTGTGTGTATATATAACACTCATGACAATGTCAATCATGTTACGTTATTATTAAAATGTTTTCTTTTTCATTACTTCTTTAACACACTACTTCTCCGCTGCGAAGCACGGGTATTTTGCTATATATATCTATACAAATAAAAGGCCCTCACTCACTGACTCACTGACTGACTGACTGACTGACTCATCACTAATTCTCCAACTTCCCGTGTGGGTAGAAGGCTGAAATTTGGCAGGCTCATTCCTTACAGCTTACTTAC
>JANRMT010062825.1:26041076-26056396 GCA_026402145.1 Polypterus bichir lapradei | reverse complement strand
CATTTGGCCTTTCTAAAACGAACAGGTAGGAATAAGGGATGAGCAGACAGACTTAAATGGAATGTGTGAAGACTGTACAGCTAATATGAATGTGTATGTATGAATGAGAGTGCAGTAAACAGGACGCTTCAATCCCAGTCGAGACGGAGGGCTGCACGGTGCAGTATCTAAGACGCTCCGACCCAGGTGAGTTGGGAGCACTCCAACCCAGTCGAATCGGGGGCTGCATTGTAACGGGTAGTGTTGGAAATCCTGTCAAATACTAAGATTGCCGTGACAACGGTAAACCAAGTATAGATGGGTGTGGAATTCCTGAATTAGCACTCTATGTTGTGGCTGTATATGCTCTCAGTGGAATGTGAGTGAGAAGGCATAGCCATTCGTCTGCAAACCATTTGAGTGCCAGGGAACGTGAGCGGGAAGGCATAGCCATCCGTCTGCAAGCCGTTTACGAAAGGGAGCCAATTTTTGGGAAAGCTGACGCCATACCAGTGCCGACAATTCCTTCTGATTGTGCCACACTAAAAGAGCTAATTCAGGTGTGATTGGAGACCGAAAGTTGACGCCCTGAATTAGAGAAGGGGATTGGCAACATGTAGGCAGAAATTTCTGTTCAGATAAACGCTTTCAAGTTCATATAGAAAGCTGGTGAAAGGGATCCACGATGAGACAGGTGGATTGAGTGTGCTAGTACAAGGGACAGATAAGGGAATTAGAACTTTATTTTATTTTATGATTTCTCTTTTGATAGGTTAGAGAGGCACGCAAGAGCTGTGTGTATGGAGCGCTTTTAAGAAGCGTTGCGGCAATTGTAGAAGCACGCACACGTGCACAGAATGCTTGGAGCGCTTTAAAAAGCATTGCGGCATGTGAAGCACACAGGTGCAGATTGGAGAAGAGTATATGGTACAAAGGTACAAAACTAGTATAGGGCAAAAATAGGGCACTAGGGATTAGCACACTAGGTGCTAAAAACTGTGATTGAGTACGAGTGTGGATTTTAGGGTGTATAACTTTTTATGTGCAAAATAAACTATATTGATTTAGAGAATATAGAAAACACCTGTGTGTGAAATGGCTAAAAATAAATTTCACCTGGTGGGAGGAGCAGTAGAGTAGGAAAAAGGGCTATTATTCAGACCCATAATTGTGACTTTATACACTGTTCGGAGATGTGTATGGAAAAAATATTGTTACGGAGGATATAAGTTGTGGGATAAAAAAGACAGAATAGGATTGACAACGTGTATTCGAAGGAGAATAAAAGAACAGTGCTAAAAATACGAGTAGATAAATATTTACATAAGAATGGAGTAGAAACAAAAATACTACAGATTAATGAGGAAAGAAAAATAGCAGGAGATGTAGATATAATTACCGGAAGAGTCCTGTGCAAATATTGGAAGGTTGAGACCCAGGAGAAAAATAGTACAGATTTATTACTGTGGTTGTAAGTTGTGGAAAAGTTAGGCAGCAAAATTTATGGCACAACAAATGATCCTGCAAATAATTCATGGTGTGCATACTTATTATTGGAGCGAAAATTTTTACATAAACGCAGCAGGACAACTGCACAAATTAGCTAGCAGACACGGTAAGGAATGTCCTGTGTAAGATCAAACCTAGTTTAATTAGAGATTCAAAGTTAAGATTGGCAATCGGAAGCCCACGGCTACAGGGAGTTAAAATGAGTGCAAGCGAGTTGCCCATGGATATATTGGGGCGTAACGATCCCCTCCACAAAGAACTCATTGAGAAATAATCTCAAAATGGCATAAGAAAACAAGAGGTTTTAAAAACCGCTTGCCCCAAAAGGGTTCATTTAATCTAGGACTGTGCAAAGAAATGATAGAGCACATAAAAAATTATAAAATAGAGGATGTTAGCGAAAAGAGAGAGAATAAGAGGAAAGCGTAACTAAACATAATGCAAATGTTTATGGGGGAAACAATGAGAAGAAGCACAACACTAGAAAGAATGAATCGGTGCTTTACTGACAGAGAGGTAGAGAATAAAATCCCGCTGGCACCACCGTCGGGCATATCACATGAGTTCCCATTAATAGAAGGAAAAGTAGAATTTAAAAGGCAAATAGCGGTGCGAAATGAGGGGGAAGAATTAGGAGAAAAGAAATGGGACAGAACGAACTAAAAGAACGAAAGATCAAATCAGCTCAAAGGCAGCACCAGACACAGAGCAGTGGAATAAAACAAAGATGTGGCTGTGAGTGCCACCCCCAATCACAGGAAATGGTGAACCGAAGAAATGGGATCATAAAAAATATGATGGTTAAAACCTGCGTAGACACTGGTCTTAGTTGGGAAAATACTATGTCAATTGCATTAATGTTTTATCGTTCGCAGACTAACAGAGTGACGTATTTTGCGCCACATGAAATGCTTACTGGTCGACAAATGCCTACACCTGTTTGGGGGGGTCCCTTTAGAGCAGATTGAGCATGAAATACAGTCCTAGATGAGGCAACTAAGTATAAACTGTAAAGTATGTATGTATATAAAGAAAAAGAAAAAAATAACAATTAAGAGCATTTGAGTAAAGTGGATGAAACTGATTTTGTGGTTGAATTTGAATGATAAAAATGAAAGAGCAGTACATTAATTAGGTTTGCACTATTAAATAATAAAAAAGCAGCTAGGTAAAGCGTAGGCACACATACACATATACAGTATATACCCCAAATAGTGGGTAACGAGTGACACAATAAAGTAATTAAGCACATAACAAGTGTGAGTGAGATTTAGTAATCGAGCACTTCTTTCATAAAATACATTGAGGGATTTTTATCAAGATGGTGTCACTGTTAGGAGTTACAGCAAATAAATATATGAAAGCCAAAATAGTTTAATTAAGATGAATATAAAAAATTTAAGATCAGAGAAAGAATATATTGCAAAAATATATCCAGAACAGCAATAACGTAGTTCACTTGACAAGATTTCTTAGAAATAAAATTTAATACCATGATTTAAATACTTTCAGTTGGCATAAGTTTCATTCCTTGCAGCAGTAGGATTACGTAAAATTATCAAGAAGCATAATTAAGGTAAGCACAATAAAATTAGGAGAAGTGTGAACATTTGGGAGATTGGAAAAGTATTATAATTAAAATTGGATATTAAAAAGTGAAGTTCTGAAAAAGTTAACTTGATTCAAATACTTGTGCTTCATGTTAGTACTCCCTTTAAAAAAAAAAACAAAAAAAAAACAAAAACAATTTGAGCCGTATTTACAGTCTGATAAGTAAAGCAGCCTTCAGAGAAATGTAGGAGGAAAGCACCAAAAGAAAAATTAAGCGATAGAAAAATGTGTGAGTATATAGATTGTGTGTATATATTTGTACATATATTTGTGGGGAAAGAATATAATTATATGTGCTAAAAAGAAATGTGCACAGTTTTTAACTTTAAAGGTACCTGGCGCTCGCTGATGTCTATGTGTGTGTGAGTACGTCTGAGCTGAATGTGTGTGCGTGCGTGTTAATTGGTGTCTGTGTGTGAGCGTGTGTGTTTGGGAGTAAGAAAGCGAACCATGGAGACCTCTGGGTAATGTAGTTCAATTATAATTTGCTGAAACTGCCTTGTGCATCTAAATTTCCAGAGCTCTGAGTAAATATGGGTTAAAATAAATTTGAGTATGTGTAACATTTGATAAAATGAAAGAGTATCCACTTTTAATTATACAAATGTTTATAAAATATGCGAGACATCTTTCCTTCGGACCCTGATCAAGTCTTAAGGAAAAATGTTCTTTTGATAACTATAACATACAATGGAAACAAGTTCTTTCAATTTCATCTGTCCTTTTCTTTTTCTTGTGATGTGTATGTGAAATTGTACATTATGGGGATTATTACAGTGGAGTGTGTTGTGGTTAGCACTTATGCTAAAAGTTCAAGCTTATATGTGATTTGTGTTGAAGCTTACATGTTATTTGTTTTGAGTTAATATTCTCAGTGACAGTTTAGCCTTTTTTCTGGGAGTGCCGCCTTGCTGTGGTATTGAACCGCGTGATTTCTCGATAGTTGGATTTGCCCTTATTGTCGCAGGAATGGATTGCCACAGAAGCAATTCCTTGTTGACGCTGAGTCATTTCGCCAATGGAGTCTCCTTGATCTAGAAATCAGCACCATTTAGTGCTGAGCAGGATTGTGTTATGTATCCTAAGGTTAACACCAGCTAACGTCATGAGAGGTTGTTTTATGTTTGTTTGTCCTGATTAGTAATGTTAAGTGAGAATAGAACTTGCTCTTCTTCAGAGTTCATTTTCTTTCTGATTCCTTTGCTGCATTGTTTCCAAATATAGTGCATACAAATACATAAAAGTAATAAATACTGGGGTAAGGTTGAGTGGATTCAATGGTTCGAGTGATTTTGTGTATGTTATATAGTGTATTAAAGGGATCCCTGTGAGTAAATGATAAACAAGTTCAAGTGTGTTCGTGAGCGTTTGTGTCAAAATATGTGGTGTTGTTTGAAAGAATGAAATGATTCATATTAATGTGTATGAGAATATAAATGTTTGTTGAAATTAAAAGAGCTCTTAATTCAAAATAAAAAAGATATGAACAGGTGGTGTAAAAAGTCTCCAGATTAGGCATGATATTATAGGAGCACCCCTTTCATTTGAGTACTGGCCAGACTCTGATGCAAGGAGGATTTTAATTAAAAAGAGTAAATTTCAATTGAAGGAGACATTCTTTAAAATAGTAACGAAGCTGAAGAAAAACAGTGGCTTCCAGTCCAGGTATTGCTCCATGCTAAGATATTCTATAAAAGAGAGGGAATAAGGAGGGTTAACTAAGAGAAAAATAGACTGTGCTCCTTGGAGTCAACATTCTGAAAAACATGTAATAAACATCTGAAAGATAACAATGAAAGAACGTGCAAGATCAACTATCTTTGACAGAAAGTTATGGGGAAAAGAAATCAGTGTATGTAACTGTAATAGATTAAAAGTAATTTCTTAGTTTCAAGATTCTGGGGAAATTAACTAACAAAGAAGTAGATTCTTCATTCTAAATATGGGAGGGAATGTGCTAATTTCTTAGAGGGCATCTTAATAAATAAAGGCACAATATGCATTATAGGGCATTCTGATATATTGATTTCTTTCCTCATTTCCTTTGTGTGTAATATTGACATATTTGTGTGAAATATAGTGGAACACTGGTATTCGTATTACTACAAGGCTGCTGAAAAGGTTTACTTTTATATTTTGATGCTTTCATGAAACACTGAATGATACATTTTTTTAATATTCTAAAACGTAAGATCCAAATGTATGTGGTACTTTAATTAATAAAAACAATTAGTAATACCAGAAATAAAAGAATAATACTTGGGATACTTTTAAAGAAACTTTAAGCTTTTAGATGGCAGATTATAAGGGGCTAGAGATGGAGTCCAAGATTATTTTTGCTGCTAAATAACCATTGAAATAATTTAAGGGACTTTGAGTGGGAAGGGATAAAATATTTTACTTCACTGACCTTGCTAATCTTAGATATGGTCCAAATATACTCAAATATGAACATCTTGTGTAAAAAGAAAAAATGTTCTTAGGACTTTGTACATTTGAACAATGCTTTATAATTAGATACATGGGAGAGGAATTTGTAGAGCTTAATGGTTTTTATTATATATAAAGTCAAAAAGGAAAAACAATTAAGAATTAACATCCAGATTGTGGATTTCTTTCTTGACTCTGCTTGCTATGCTAACTATGAGATGTTCGATGGGGGTTGCTGGTATATATTGACGTTGATTTAGGAGAAGGGTACAGTAAAACACTGAGACAAATGTATTTTTATAATAACTGTCTTAAGTCTTGCTTTTTACACCAACCTCCGCGGAGCATGGCTTTTTAACTAATAAATACTCATACTTCTCTTTGCTTTTGTTTGTTCTCTATCCCTGGACATATTTGTCTTCCCTGTAAGAGAGCTATAAAATTTGGCTATTATTAAAATATTATATTAATGGGATCAGTTTCAGATACCCTCTTGCTCCACATCTCCTCTAAATTGTAAGATAATAACAGCAATATTGACACAAGTGTCAATAAGGGGAAAGGGTTGGTATAAGTAAATGTTTAATTTTGTTTAATTTTTGAAACCATTTTTTAATTTTTGAAGTTATTTTTCAATTACTATGGAACAAATGCAGATAATTCGAATATTATGCCAATATTATTGGGACCAGTTTTTGTAATGATTTATTATTGAGTACATTTTTTCCTTGATATATATTAAGATTGACTTTATTTTTATAATGACTTGGGACATGTTTTTAATTGAGTGGAAATTGCAACCGCAGCCAAACTGGAAACAGCTAAAAAGGAAGGCTTGAACATTGTACTTATTAATTTCAAAACTTTACTTTAGACTGTTTAAAGGCAAATTGACTTAGACAAGCACAGACTGGATTGAAATGACGTTTGTTTTACTGCTAGCAATATTTTTAATACGGGTACCCCCAACAAAACAGTTCTGGTATCTATGACATATTCTTTTTTGGATCCATAAGTAGCTACCAATGAAGAATTAACATGCTGACTATTTAAATGGGCGTTTTTTAAATCTTTACATCTGCAGGTGAAAGCTGTTTTTTCCTAGTAAATCGTAGATGACAGCACTTGAAGTTGAACCAGAGATTGGGCTGTGATAGAGGTCTGCAGATAAGCTAATCATCCGACTCCAAGGAGAACCCAGCCATACCAGAGATGGAATCAAGTCGTGGATCAAGCCATCGATCAGCTGACTACTGGACAACGCACTTCAATTCCAGTCCAGGCATCATGGATCCCTGCTGCCAAGAGCTCAGCTGTGCTGGTGATGTTTGAGCCCATAAGATCATCGTGGATTCCGAATCATAGATGACATCTGCCTGCTTTGGTCCAAGACTTCTAGACGTGGTCCTCTTTACCTTGAGATATTGGACCCCAACACCTGCTCTAATCCTTGCCAGAGAAGAAAATTTGTCACACTTTTACTCACAGAGCTCGATGTTCTTTGCCAGAGCCTACTTTAACTGTCCACTTGTTTGACAACTAGCAACATCTTTAAAAAAGTATTTGAACCATAAAGTTATAAAAGGTATAGAAGGGAAAAGCTAATTATCTGCAAGTAAAGCAGAATATAGGGACTCCTAAATAATATGTATTTAATGAATGTTTGCAATAATGGGAATACTACATGATTATTATGAATTCAAAATGGTTAAGAATAGATATTTTTAAATAAGTGTTTTTATATGCCTTCTGATATTTAGCATAAGATAATAAGTTACCTTTAAGGACCAATGATTTATGTAATCTGGAGTTAATCAGAATCTAATCTAATATAACATAAGGGATCTATTAGAGATTGTTAAGTAACTGTCATTGCAGGGGCATTCCACCATTGCTAGTTAGGGTCAGTCCAGTTTAGAAATTCTAGGTTACTGATTGTAGTATTATAACAAATAATGTAGAGCTAAACATTTAGGTACATTTAATTAATTGAAAAGAATAATAGTAAGCTCATGGGATAGCCCACATAACTAGTATTTTGGAAATAAGGGACACTTACTATAGGTCAGAACATCCATAACCTTTAAAATAGGATGATATAGTTTAGGCTGGCATGTTGATGGCGATACAGGTCAAATGATTAACATTATGGCTTGTTGAGTACATGTATTATAAAACATTAGTGAAATGAAGTAATAATTTGGCCCAGAGGAGATGGGGTGTCTTATACATACAGTGGTGAATGTGCAGTCTGTGAATTAAAAAGCCCAGATGAAGTCTGAACATCTCTAAAGATTTGAACCCTTAATGAGAAGCTTGAGTATAACCCTTGACATTTGAAGGTGACCTTGGAGATAACCCAGTGACTTGCACTTTGGAAGGTAGTGCTGACATCTTCCGAAGGGAGGATTGACACCTACTGTCCACAAAATAGCTGCATTAATGTGAAAAAGGTGGTTCAAGATTGAGACCACAGCTGGGTGCACATTTGGGCAACTTTATGAATGAGTATGTTAGGATGTGAGCATGGTGAGGTGTATAAGGACTTTATCTCTGATTATCATTGTGCACAGCAGTGGCAACTTAAAATTGGGAACTTTTGAGTTTTTTAACATAGATATTTATGCCATCTGTATCGCCACCAACAATATTATTACCAGGTCTGATTGTAGATGAACACAGAAAGCTAGACATATATTAAATAGTTATTTCACCATATTTAGGAATGGGGACAGTTCTGACATTATCTGTAAATCCATCTGAGAAAGAAAAGGTAAAACCAGTATACTTGGTATTAGCTTCTTTTGAACCTGGGAAACACGGGGGAGCATGTTAGTGAAGCAGAAAGTACTCTCTTGAATGGTATTTTTCTGCTTATTGCCAGTTTTTCTAATTAATTATTACTAGAGTTGCAGTCAAACAAGTGCACATCCAAGTTCTTGAACCATGGACATCTTCAGCTACAGATTTTCATTCTTTTCCTGATGACAATGTGGATAATGAAATACTAAACCAGAAGAAACTCCTTGGGTGAAGTGCTAGTAACCGCTCCCCAGGGAGGTGACCCTCTACGGTGCTCAAAGTACCTGGGTTGAAGAAAAAATGTCATTTCAATGGAAATACATCTCTCCAAGCAAAGGAAAAGCCCTTATTTTGGACAATTGTTTTATTATTTTAAGCCTTCTGTATTATTTTGTAACCTTCATGGATTATGCTATATTCCGTTGTTATTCAATTTATTATGCATGTTTTTGACTGCTAAAGTAGGGCCAGGAAGTCTTTTACTCCTCTCTGTTGATTGATGGGGGAGATGTTCGGCTCCTGTGCCACCAGAGGAGGGGTACAGGGTGTTGAAGATTGAGAAGAACTGTGAGGGGTCCGTATTGGGCTCCAAGGGAGAATTGAACCGACATCCCCTACCTTACTTTTGGAATCAGGTTAGGTGGTGAGGATTAAATAAGCCTCAAAGGGAGGAATGTAGAAGGAAAAATTTTTATATTAGCATAAAAATAGCAAATTAGCATAAAGAGTCATAAAAAGTAATTAAAAGCTTCTAAAACATTAGATTAAGCATAAATTAGAATGTAAAGAAAATAAGATAGGTCAAGTAAATAGTTAACTAAAAAATCAGTCATTTTGCATTATTTTTTAAGCTTACAGCAGAATTGCTAGTGTGGGAAAGTACAGAAAAAAAACAAAAAATGACATGTAGAAACCAGCTTAGAACAGGATAAGAAGATTGAGAACACCTGTGTCCAAGGCTGGGAAGCTAAAGGAACAATACCACAGAGAGAAAATGGCTCTGGTAGGCACGTAAAGAAACTAGCTGAATTGGTGAATCAGCAGAAAGGCAACAAAAGGCTTTTGCTGTAAGCAAGGTCACAATGATGTAATGCATGAAAGAAACATTACTAAATTCAGGCATTAGCAATAAATATAGAAGAATATATTAGAAATTAACTTTAGCATAGAAATTAAGGCAAGTCAGGACTGCCACGCAATTATTAAATAAAAGCACATACCATATTTCTTTTTAATTAAAGCTTAGCTTTAGGCCACCATTGTAACATAACTGAAAGGTTTAGAGAAGGATGACACCATGAAAGACCAAATATGGAAGAAGGAACATCTGCCCAGTCCAAGAACCAAACAAAAATAAGCAAAACAGAAACCAGAGTGAACAATAGACAGTATAGACAGGTGCAGAATGAGCTAATTGAACGAGGTCAAAGTGATAAGAAATTGTTATTTAAACTTCGATTGCTGAACCGTTCGGGGCTCAGCTCAATTTGGCCGTATTGGGTTGAGTCTGTGTTGTTTTTTGTGTTGTTTTATTGCAATAAAGCTTTAAAATTCTGTCTGTCTATCCTGAGTCCTAATAGCCTTTATTTTCAGGTAAAAAGCCTTCTGGTGATGAATTTTTCGGCACGACACTATCTATCTATCTATCTATCTATACACTTTAAGAAATCAAATATTACTCTTAAAACAAGTGACATTATCAAGCACCCTATGAATCTTGAAAATAGTCTGGTTTGTTTATGCAGACTTTTAAGTTTTTAATATGTAATAGTTAATTTCTCAGAAACAGCAGGATTATAAAAGTTTCTTTTTCATGCACAAACTAATAGACATAGTTTTATTCATTTTATGAACATATGGGGTGTTACCTTACCCAAATATAAACTATAGAAGGGCTAAAAGGAATGTAGGAAATATGCCGTCCAAAAAGTAAAACAAAGAGGCTAACCTCTCTCTCTCTTTCTCTCTCATTCCTCCTAGGGCACGAAGCAGAAGCAGAAAATGGCCAACGGTGGGGTAACTCACGTTGAAATCGTAGTTGAAGAACTCCAGGCACTCGACGAACAGATTCAGAAACTCCTGTCCCGATGGAGATACCTTAGAGATCTTAAGGCCCGGCTGCTGGATAAACCATCCTCGCCATCTGTAACCGGCGAAACATCAACCCCGCGTTGTGCCGACCTCACCCCCGCGTCTCGTAGGAGCGACGCCGCTGATGACCTCGGTGGATTTCAGCTATGCAGGCAGGGGTTCAAGGCCAGAGCACCTCCATCGGCACAGGCGAGCATCCTATCTCAGGACCAGTTTGACCCTCTCCGCGTCCCCAGTTCGCCTTCAGCCCCTGGTGATGTAATAGTGGTAGGTGATTCTATCGTTAGAAACCTTAATGCTGCATGCCCTAATGCAAAATCGTTTGTTTCTTGTTTTCCCGGTGCTCGTGTCCGAGATGTGATGAGACGTGCGCCAGCAGTCTACGAGAAACACAAGGAGAGGGCAGTTGGAGCAATCTTTTTGCATCCTGGCGTAAACGATATAAGGCACCGACAATCAGAAATCCTGAAGGCTGACTTTGCAGCTTTGATTAAAGACACGAAGGAGAGGACCCCATCAGCAAAGATCTTCGTTTCGGGTCCACTACCTCTCGTCAGACGATCCAACGAGTACTACAGTCATCTGCTAGGATTGAACAACTGGCTACAGGGTTTCTGCAAGAAGAAGGATGTCGGTTTCATCAACAATTGGAATCTCTTTTTGGAAAGGCCGTGTTTCTTCAAGCGTGATGTCCTGCATCCGAACAGCTTCGGCGCCCGGGTCCTCTCCGAAAACATATCGAAGGTAATTCGTTTATCTTGACTATCTATCTCTGCTCTTAACCCCTTCCGAAATGATACTGTAGTGCTAGGACATGATAAGTGTTTAATAGAATCTTACGTTAAAGTGCACAACATTAATACTGTAATAAACAATCTCAATGCACGTAGAAAATCTAGGAAATACGGCATAAACTCCAATAATCTAATTAAAATTACTATTTTAGAGGAACAATGTATTAAAACTATAAAAACAGATCACAGATTAAACAAAAAATACACACAGAGCGGCGCTAATAAAAATAATTTAGTTCCTATTCCAAATATCAATAACGCACAAAGTATTCATCTCTGCACCTCCGAAACATTAAATATGGCACTATTAAATGTTAGAGCTTTAACTAACAAAACGTTTTTTATCAACGATCTTATTAGTGATAAAAAAATAGATTTTATTGCACTAAGTGAAACGTGGCTTAACTCAGACAGCGTGGCAGTTTTAATCGAATCTGCGCCTCCGGATTACAGTTTTACTCGTGCAGACCGCCAGGGAAAAAGGGGAGGCGGTTTGGCAAACATTTACTCGAGCCGGCTAAAATGTAAAGATGTCAGTTTTGGTAAGTTCAAGTCCTTTGAGTATCTCGCCGTTGTTATCCATGTAGATTCTCAAGTTCTAGTATTATCCGTGTATAGACCTCCAAAATTCAACGCGTCTTTTTTTGAGGAATTCTCTGACTTAATGTCAATTTTAATTACTAACTATGACACACTCCTAATAGTTGGCGACTTTAATTTTCATATAGAAAATCAGTGTGATCTAAAAGTAAAAGAATTTATGAACCTCCTGGATTCTTTTGATTTGAGGCAGCTCGTAAGTCAGCCTACACATACAATACAATACAATACAATACAGTTTATTTTTGTATAGCCCAAAATCACACAGGAAGTGCCACAATGGGCTTTAACAGGCCCTGCCTCTTGACAACCCCCCAGCCTTGACTCTCTAAGAAGACAAGGAAAAACTCCCAAAATGGAAGAAACCTCGGGAAAGGCAGTTCAAAGAGAGACCCCTTTCCAGGTAGGTTGGGCGTGCAGTGGGTGTCAAAAGAAGGGGTTCAATACAATACAATACACAGAACAGAACAAATCCTTAATAAAGCATAATAATAAAAATTTTAGAAGTACAGAGCAGAATAAAGCAGGTCATACGTTAGACTTAGTGATTACTAAAAGACTGAAAGTTGTGTGGTTCCCGGCCGGGGCTGGAGCCCGGCCGGGACGCCCAGGAGGACCGGAGGAGGGCTTGTGCCTCCTCCAGACCGCGAGGGGGCGATTGCCCTGGTTATATTGGGGGCCACGGGTAGAGGGCTTGGTAGCCCAACCCTGTAGGGACCCGTGGCCACCGCCAGGCGGCGCCCCGGTGCCTGAGGAACCCTGGAGCCCAGCACTTTTGCCACACCAGGAAGTGCTGGGGGGAAGAAGACAGGAGACACCCGGACGGCTTCCGGGTGCACAGCCGGCACTTCCGCCACACAGGGGTGTGTCCAAGGGGGAGTGCCGGGAAGCAGCTGGAGCCCATCCGGGTTCCTACTTAAGGGGCCACCTCCCTCCAGTCAGCGGTGGATGTCAGGTGGAAGAGGACAGAGCTGGAGAGAGGACGGGAGGCGGCCAAAAGAGAGGCACAAAGACTGGAAGAGTGTGGCCTGGACATTGGGGAATCGGTGCTGGAGGCACTGGGGTGTGTGAGTGCACAAAAAACTTGTATATAGTATTGTAAATAAACGGTGTGTGGTGGAACCATGTTGTCCGTCTGCCTGTGTCCGGGTCCCAGTCCACAGTTGATATAAAGCAGATCACTGATATTGGTCTATCAGACCATTTTCTTCTACTTTTTAATATAGAAATAATGATAAAAAACACCCATGAGAAGCATATTGTTAAAAAACGCTTCTTTGACTCAGCAGCAGCTTTAAAACTTACAAACATTCTAAGCAATCAGTCCGTTTATAGTGCCAACTATAATAGCGAGGATAATGTAAATAGTAAGGTGGAAAAATGTAATACTAAAGTGAGAGCTGCTGTTGACATAGTTGCACCTGAAAAGACAGTGAAAAAATCTTCTAGCATTGTTATACCATGGAAGACCCAAAGAGTGTCGGATTTAAAGAGAACATGCCGCAGAGCTGAGCGTAAATGGAGGAAGACTAAACTTACTATCCACTATGAAATATTAAAAGTTAAAATAACAGAATACAATAACACTGTCCATCTTGAGAGGTGCTGCTATTTCCCCAAGATTATAAATAACAATGCTAGTAATCCCAGAGTCTTATTTTCTACAATTGATCACCTACTAAACCCAGGTAACTCAAAGGAATGCATCCTAAGTACTTCCAGTAAAACCTGTGAGGCTATCGCTGTATTTTTCAATCAAAAAATTAATGATGTTAGAAATAACATAATATATCCCTCCAACACTAAGGATCCTCCTAAACCCCAGCATCTTGTTATAAACAAATTAAACTCTTTCACTAGGATAGATTTACCTGATTTACAAAAAATAATATCTCAATTAAAATCCTCCACCTGCGTCCTTGACCCAATACCAACAAGGTTTTTCAAAGAAGTATCAGGCGTGCTAATTGATAATGTTCTGGACATAGTAAATTCGTCATTAGATACGGGGGTCTTCCCAGACTGTCTTAAGACTGCTGTAGTTAAACCCCTTCTTAAAAAACATAATCTTGACCCCTCGGCTCTTGAAAATTTTAGACCCATCTCTAACCTGCCTTTCTTAAGTAAAGTTCTGGAGAAGGCAGCCATTATGCAGTTAAATGACCACCTAAATAAACATGCTATTCTTGATAAATTTCAGTCAGGTTTTAGAACAAATCACAGCACAGAAACTGCACTCGTTAAAGTATTAAATGACTTGAGGGTAAATGCAGACAGAGGCCATTTATCTATTCTCATCCTCTTAGATCTGAGTGCCGCATTTGACACTATTGATCATAATATTCTTAGGAATTGCCTTAGTCAATGGGTGGGCCTCTCTGGCAGTGTCTTAAATTGGTTTGAATCCTACCTGATAGGGAGAAAATTCTTTGTTAGTTATGGGAATTACAACTCAAAGACACATGATATCCTATATGGTGTTCCACAAGCTCTATCCTGGGTCCGCTGCTCTTCTCAATCTACATGCTTCCGTTAGGTCAGATTATCTCGGGGCATAATGTGAGTTACCACAGCTATTCTGATGACACACAGCTGTATTTAGCAATAGCACCTGATGACCCTGATTCTCTTGATTCACTAACACAATGTCTTACTTGTATTTCTGAATGGATGAATAGTAACTTTCTCAAGCTAAATAAAGAGAAAACTGAAATCTTAGTGATTGGCAATAACGGATACAATGAGGCTATTAGAAATAAACTGGATACATTAGGATTAAAAGTCAAGACGGAGGTAAAAAGCTTAGGGGTAACTGTTGACTGTAATCTGAATTTTAAATCGCATATTAATCAGATCATTAGGACAGCATTTTTTCACTTAAGAAACATAGCAAAAGTTAGACCTCTTATATCACTGAAAGATGCTGAGAAATTAGTTCACGCGTTTGTTTTCAGTCGACTAGATTACTATAACACAATCCTCTCAGGAATACCCAAAAAAGACATAAATCGTTTGCAACTAGTGCAGAATGCAGCTGCTAGAATCCTAACCAGGAAAAGAAAATCTGAGCACATTTTGATGTCACTACACTGATTACTTGTGTCATTCAGGATTGACTTTAAAATTCTGCTTATCTATAATAATAAAAAGCAAAGCCCTCACTCACTCACTGACTGACTGACTGACTGACTGATTGACTGACTGACTGACTGACTGACTCATCACTAATTCTCCAACTTCCCATGTAGGTAGAAAGCTGAAATTTGGCAGGCTCATTCCTTACAGCTTACTTACAAAAGTTAAGCAGGTTTAATTTCGAAATTCTACACGTAACGGTCATAACGGTCGATAACGGTCGACAACGTCCGCCATGTTGAACTTTCTTATTTATGGCCCCATCTTCACGAAATTTGGTAGGCGGCTTCCCTGCGCTAACCGAAACCGATGTATGTACTTATTTCGATGGTATGACGCCACTGTCGGCCGCCATATTGAACTTTCCAA
>JANRMT010062825.1:26030190-26040976 GCA_026402145.1 Polypterus bichir lapradei | reverse complement strand
GTCATAACGGTCAACAACGTCTGCCATGTTGAACTTTCTTATTCATGGCCCCATCTTCATGAAATTTGGTTGGTGGCTTCCCTGCGCTAACCGAAACCAATGTACATACTTATTTCAGTGGTGTGACGCCACTGTCAGCCGCCATATTGAACTTTCCAACGTCACCAATTCTCCAACTTCCCGTGTAGGTAGAAGGCTGAAATTTGGTACCTATTTCGGTGATATGATGCCACTGTCGGCCGTCATATTGAACTTTTCAACGGTCTTTGTTACTTATGGGCCCATCTTCAAGAAATTTGGTACGCGGGTTCCCAACGCTAACTGAATCCTACTTATGTACATATATATGTCCATAGCCTGCAGCTCGGTCACTGTATGAGGCGCCGTTGGGTCCCCCATCCCAGCGCCTCCCACGTTGTTGGCTGCCTTAATTATTACACGGCCTATATAAGGCCGTCTGTCGCTCCAGTCTCTAAATTCCCTTACTTGCTTCACCACGTTATTCACGTCTCCCTGCTGATAACTACAGCCTTTTTATTTAATCCACAGCTTCTCCGCTGTTTTATTGTTCATTTATTACGATTATAGTTATTGTGTAGGTATTTTAGACTTACTTTACATTGTTCAGGTACCCATTTCCTTTATCATTCCAACCGTACCCCCATTAACATGTCTATAGAGGTGATCACCATCGATCAAAGAACTTTCACTTACCAAGTGGTTTCCATGCCCGGAGATGGCACCTGCCTTTTCCATTCTCTTTGTTACATATTGCACGGCCATATCAGGCTCACTCTTGATATCCGGAGGAACATTGTGTCTTATGTATTGAATGACTGGGACAGGTTCAAGGTGTGGACTGATGATGGTACAGGAGATAATTATACTACACAGGAGCAATAGAAGAGTGAAATGCTTAAGTGTACCGAAATGGCCAAATATTTTACACCTTTGGACAACCGCCAATGCCTCTTAAACATCTTAGATTCACAGGTGACGATTTCAGTAGTGGACACTTTGATGTTTAGAAATGTTTAAACTCTCAAAAGCTGGATGTGAAGTTATCAATGAAACTGGTTGTATACTTACAATGCTTGACAGATGCCGAATGTCTCTTCAACACAAGTCCTACAAATACTGTCGTAATTGAAACAAACCATGAAACTCAAACCGATTATGACAGCAGCAATCCAAGCTGTGAGATTTGAAACAAGATTGCTGTTCACATGGCCAACTGTACGTTGCATGCTCAAGAGTAAGCTCAGCGCACAGCTACAGCTTGGTCATACTACAACTGTAGTGCCGAACTGACAACGTGGCATACAAAGAGATCCTTAACAAATAATTCTTGGTATATTTTCCCTCAGTTTAAAAAGGTTTAATTTTCTTCTTAATAAAAATTTTAAGGCAGTACTTCGCCGCTGCGAAGTGCAGGTATTTTGCTAGTAAAAAAATAAAGCAGTAATTTACAAATTTCCCTTAACTTTTATTTCATTGCAGACAGTATGAACACAAGATAATTCATGTTTTTTTTGGTCAACATCATTTGATTTGTAAATAAACATCTATTCTTGCCATTCAGGCTTGCAACACATTCCAAAAAAAGTTAGTAATGAGGTATAATAACTAAATAATGATGTGATTTGAAACTGGTGATGTTAACAGGTGATTGCAATCATGATTCGGTACAAAAGCAAAGATGGGCAGAGGATCGCCAGTTTGCCACCAAGTGTGGGCAAAAATCTTTGAAATGATGAAGAAAAACGTTTCTCAAAGACAGATAGGAAGAGATTTGGGCATTTCTCCCTCTACAGTGCATAACATAGTGAAAAGAATCTGGGAATCTGGAGAAATTACCGTGCGCAAAGGCCAAGGGCGCAAGCCTAAACTGAATGGCTGTGATCTCCGAGCCCTCAGATGGCACTGCATTAAAAACCATCATTCATCAATAAATGATATAACTGCGTGGGCTCAGGACTACTTCAGGAAGTCACTCTCAAGCACTACAGTACGTAGTTACATTAGGAAATGCCTGCTAAAACTGTACTGTGCCAAAAGGAAGCCCTACATAAATAGTGTCCAGAAACGCCGTCGACTTCTCTGGGCTCGGAGGCATCTGGGATGGTCCATTGTGCAGTGGAAACGTGTATTGTGGTCAGACGAATCGGTTTTTCACATCTTTTTTGGAAGAAATGGACGCCGTGTGCGGCGGACCAAAGAGGAAAAGGACCATCCAGACTGTTACCAGATACAAGTCCAAAAGCCAGGGTCTGTCATGGTATGGGGTTGTGTCAGTGCCTTCCGCAAAGGTAACTTGCACTTCTGCGATGGCACCATCAATGCTGAGAAGTATATCTCAGTTTTGGAGGAACAAATGCTGCCTTCAAGACGACGTCTTTTCCAGGGACGCCCATGCTTATTTCAGCAAGACAATGCCAAACCACATACTGCGCGCATAACAAAGGCATGGCTGCGTAAGAAGGGGTTGCGGATGCTTGACTGGCCTGCCTGCAGCCCTGATTTGTCTCCTATAGAGAATGTTTGGCGCATTTTGAAACGAAAAATGTGTCAACAAAGACTCCGTACTGTTGCGCACCTAAAACGTTGTTTGCAGGAAGAATGGGACAAACTAACACCTGCAACACTTGATTTCTGCAGTCACTTGATTTCTTCAATGCCTAAACGTCTTTTAAGTGTTGTTAAAAGACAGGGGAACTGTACAAAGTGGTAAATGCTGTACTGTCCCAACTTTTTTTGAAATGTGTTGCAAGCCTGAATGGCAAGAATAGATGTTTATTTACAAATCAAATGATGTTGACAAAAAAAAACATGAATTATTTTGTGTTCATACTGTCTGCAATGAAATAAAATTTGAGGAGAATTTATAACTTGCTTTTTTCTTTTTTTATTCACATTTTCCACACTGTCAGAACTTTTTCTGATTTGGGGTTGTATGTTTAGCACTAGAATTACCAGAGCCTACAAAAAATCTTGTAGATCCGTCCCACCTTAAATCGCTTCTCACCTCTCCGTCAGCATCTTTTGTCCTTTAAATGTGTTGATAAGCAGCAAGCAGTTTGCTATCACATCCCCCACCGGCCCACAGTTTTCTCAGCTCAGGTCTATTTACCTGCGTGTCAGTTGCTTGGAGTTGTATAGAGTGAGTAGTCAAGCAAAATCACACCTTTTATAAATACTATATCGTTATTTGGAACACATGCATTTCATGTGTGTTCCGTGTCTACAGCGATCTATGTAAACACATCGTTAAAAAAGAAACGTTTTTCATGTTTTAGTAATAATTGACAAAATGTAGACATGAAGTTTATAATGTGTGAAGCCTGAATTCCAAATATCAAAGAAACACTTTCACAAAAGATACAAATACAAAAGAACAAGGGAGCTTTTATTCAAAAATATAACTGCAGAAAAACAACACGCATTAGGGTGTGACATTGACACGCATTTACTACGACTGCTTTGGTGGCTCAATGGCATCAACAGTTGACTGGTAATCAGAACTTCACGGTCCAGATCCTTATTATTTATTTAAAAACTGCACTTCATCATGGACCTCTTATCACAGATGATTACAACTTACACGACTAAATCCATCTAAGCTAAAGGCATGGGCTATCAGGTCCTTAAAAACTTTATAGCCCAAGGAAAGCTTAAAAATAGTGAATTTTCACAAAAAAATATCCAAATACCTGAGGTAGATAAAATGACACACCAGAAAGTGTGAGGCAGTGTCAGAGTGAGTGGGTTAGGTACATACCATCAAAACTTGGGCTGGTGGGTGTCCCCTCAGAGATATTTCAGAGTGATAGAAAGGGTATATACTATCACACAGTGGGGTTCAGTTGGGTCCCCCACAGTGATTTTACAATGGCAAACAACATTTACAAGTGTAAATCGTAGTGGAAGGGGTGAAAGATAGATCAAAAATATAGTAAAAATGTGGTGGGCAGGGTTGAAAAATAGCCCAAAATACTGCATTGTTTTTAAAAAAGTAGCAGAAAAAAGTACAATTTACAAAAGTCCATTTTTTTCCCCAAGGACAATGATCAAAAATAGCCAATTGGGTGACAAAACTGCAGACCTGGCATCACTGATTAAGGGGTACACACTGTAAATCATTTCTTATGTACACAGAATGGAGCTGATTATGTAACTGAAGGGGCTCCAGCTCTGGTCACCAAGGCCACCCACCATTCATTGAAGTCTAGTAATACTGTTTGAGCGCTGTTACCAAAATGAATATATGAAAGTTAAGAGGTGCATGCTCCATAAATTCCGCAGTATGTACACAGAAGGTTGCAGTTTGTAAAGTCCTTGTTATATTGAGAGAAGTACCAATTATGTAACTATAGGGGCTCCTGGGGGGCACCCATGAGGGGCCTCCCCCAGTCATCAATGCCTGTACCCCCTTCCCACCTATTCTCCAAATGGGCTATAACCAGCACTGAAAACTAGAAAAAAGGGAAAAAAATCATGACCAAATCATGACCTCATATATTCTTACAGTTCAATGGGGACCGTGTAGGAATAAAGCTTGAGAACAACTGGTGTAGGCAATTGAGCATAAATGGGTGATATTGTAGAATATTTAAATCTTTGAAAGAGAATATTAAAGTTGATGTTGGATAAATATTTCAATTAGGAAAATTGGAAACTGCCAGACATCTCAAAGGCTTCATCACTTTAAATAACAGGGGACAGTTTACTTTGAAGTTTAATTGAAAGTGCCACCTTGGGTACTTTGAAATCTCACCTTCACATTATTTAGGACATACCCATTATTTTTTGGCATGCTAGATTGGACTGAATGTCTTGGTGGTATCAGTCATTTCATTAGATTGTTTAGCTATTGATTGCCAACAAATTACAAGAAACCTGTGAATAAAGTTATTCATATTTATTTATACTGTTGCAGAATTTACAAGCTAACTTATAGCAGTGACTATAGCTGTTTGGATACTGTCTGTCTCCTCTGAAAAATGTTAGAGCCCAAGTCAACTCATCAATAACCCAGTTTTGTAAACCGTCCATTCATTTTCCTAAACACTTTTCTAAACCACAGTCTTTCTTGGGAAGCAATGGCTGTATACCGTCATTATGGGTATCAACTCCAATGTTCTGTAACACGTAATACCTTTAGAAGTTACACATATCGTACTATTCATAAACACATACAGTATGGTATATTTTTATACCTAATATAAATCCAACAATGTAGTAACAAAACGATTAAATTGTTATCCTGAAAATGGAATGGGTTATATTTCTTGCTGCTGGTTTTAGTGCTACCTAAGATGAATTAAACAGTTTGTCCAGAGCAAATGGTCTGACTGGAACATCCTAAAAGACGCCGGTATTTTGCAGCGCCCGAAATATGTACATCGCGGGTCAGGTTACTGCCACTTCCGGGCTGCGAATGAAAAGACAACCGGCAGCATTTGCTCAGGAATAAGCCACCCTTCTCATGGCCCTGGAAATAGAAGTGTCAGTGTGCCAAATTTACATTATGTGGAAATGAACCCTGATCACGGCTCTGTGCAAAAAGAAGCCTCATTAACTAATATTGCACTGTTTAACTTGAGATCTCTTAATGGCAAAGCATTGGTGCTGTCAGAGCTCATCATTGACACCAAACTTGATATACTGTGTTTAACGGAGACTTGGCAAAAACTGAACAAATTTATGTCTCTCATGGAGGCGACTCCAACTGGTTTCACTTTCCATACAGAACCTCGCAGCTCTAGACAAGGAGGTGGGCTAGCAGTAATTATCAGAGCAGACTTAAATATTAAACGAATCCCAATTGACTGTCCACTGTCTTTTGAGTGCCTGGCTATTAAACTAATAATGGAATCAGGTCCTGTCTCACTCATTGTTCTTTATCGTCCCCCAAAATACAATGCATCCTTCTTATCTGATCTGATTGAACTTTTAACCCACCTAAGCTCTTACTCTCAGAGAATTATCCTTCTTGGTGATTTCAACATCCATATTGACATTACTACATCTAAACTGAGAAATGAATTCCTTTCCTTACTGGACTGTTTTGACTTGATACAACATGTTGATTTTCCCACCCACTCTGGTGGTCATATATTGGATCTGATCTGCACTTCTGGACTATCTGTTGCCAATATTTACAGCACTGATTTGGGACTCTCTGACCATAAAGCAGTATTTTTCACTGTCTCACTGCCTTTCCCTCCTCTTACCTGTAAACGACAAATTTCTTACAGAAACCTTAAAAATATCTGTTCCTCTATCCTTTCTGGATCCATTTCTGATCTTTTACTGTCTACATCTATTCCGTCAACACTAGATAGTCTTGTTGACCACTATAACTCAGCCCTTCTTTCAACATTAGATGAAACAGCTCCTTTAAAACATAAGGAGGGTTCCTTTAAACGTTCAGCTCCTTGGAATAATTCAGAATTGCGATCTATGAAAGCAGCTGGCCGACGCCTTGAGAGAATGTCACGTAAGACTGGCCTCACCGTGCACATCCAGGCTTTTTCTGACCACCAAAGAGCTTAAAGAGGAGCACTAACTGCTGCTAAGAACACCCACTATGACAGAATAATAGAAAGTGGCCAGAATAACCCAAGGGTTTTGTTCTCTGTAGTTAATAAACTACTCCAACCCACATCTGGCCCAACTACCTCTTCTACTGAAGCCTGTGAGGAATTCCTCCACTTTTTCTGTAACAAAATTAAAGATCTAAATAATTCAACTAACATAAATACATCATCTGTTTATATCTCTCCCTGTTTTCCCACTCCATCCAGCTCCTTCTCTAAGTTCTCACCAGTTAGATCTGCTTTTGTTAATGACCTGCTTTGTAAAATGAGGCTGACTACTTGTATACTGGACCCCACCCCCAGCACTCTACTTAAATCCTGCCTTCATGCCATAATCCCGACTGCTACAACAATAATAAACTCATCCCTTGACAGTGGCTCTGTGCCGCTCACTTTTAAAATCGCTTCTGTAACCCCAATGTTAAAAAAGTCTGATCTTGATGCTTACAATCTTAACAATTTCCGGCCTATTTCCCACTTACCTTTCCTGTCAAAAGCTCTTGAGTGTGTTGTAGCCTCCCAGCTCACCAATTACTTAACCTCTAATAATGTGATGGAACCCTTTCAATCTGGTTTCAGGGCGCGGCACAGCTATGAAACTGCTCTGCTACAGGTAACCAATGATTTGCTTATGGCAGCAGACTCTGGACAAACCAGCATATTAATTCTATTAGACCTCAGTGCAGCATTTGACACTGTCAGACATGACATTCTACTGTCCAGAATGGAGAACATGCTGGGTATCTCTGGCACTGCCCTCCAGTGGTTCAAGTCCTATCTGACTGATAGGCAAGAGTTTGTTAGTCTTGGCAACAACAGATCCAGCTCGGCACCAGTCACACAAGGAGTTCCTCAGGGCTCTGTCCTCGGCCCTCTTCTCTTCTGTATTTATATGCTTCCCCTTGGCCATATTATTCGTAGCTATGGACTGGGTTATCATCTTTATGCAAATAATACTCAACTCTACTTTAATGTTAAAAGTGGAACTTCATCAGAGCTTTCTCAGCTCACAACCTGCCTTAGTGAAATTAAAACCTGGATGGAGCAGAACTCTTTAAAATTAGATTGCAACAAAACTGAACTCCTGCAAATTGGGACTAAAATGCAACTTAATAAAATTCCCAGTCCATCTTGGCGGTGATCTCATCAGACCTGCCTCTACTGCATAGAATCTTGGTGTCATTTTTGATTCCTCCCTCTCTTATTCCGCCCACATAAATCACATTAAGAAACTTTCTTACTTTCACCTCTGTAACATATCCCGTGTTCGCTCTTTCCTCTCATTTTCTAATGCTGAGAAACTTGTCCATGCTTTTATCACATCCCGCATCGATTATTGTAACTCGCTGCTGGCAGGTGCCCCTTCTAATCTTATATCACAGCTCCAGCTTATTCAAAACTCAGCTGCAAGCGTCTTTACTCGAACCAGCATCAACGAGCACATAGCACCCATCCTGCTTCGCCTTCACTGGCTCCCTGTGTCTTACAGAATCAAATATATCATCCTACTAAAAACCTACAAAGCCTTAAATAACCTCGCACCAAACTACATCAGTGACCTTCTCCATCACTATGTACCTGCCCGCCCACTAAGGTCCTCTGATTTTGGCAATCTTGCTGTGCCCCACACTAATCTACACTCCATGGGTGACAGGGCCTTCAGCTGTATAGCGCCCAGACTCTGGAATGACCTACCGAAATTAATCAGGTCAGCTGACTCTATGAATTCTTTTAAAAAACAACTCAAAACTCATCTGTTCAGGAAGGCTTTTAGCTCTACTTGACTTCATTCCCCTTCTCTCAGTTTACCTCTATGTCAAGATGCTCATGTAACCTCTATGTGTGTGTGTGCTAGACCATCAATTCTGTTGTCTGTTAGGCTTTTCTCTGAATTTATTGTCTTAATCTAATTTATTTATTTATTTGGTTTGTACAATGCTATATACTGTATACCCTGCCGTTCTATCTTAAACTGTGGAGTGCCTTGAGCATGGGAGAGGCGCTATATAAATAAAATGTATTATTTATTTTATTATTAAATAAATTTTTACAATTTTTAATTGAATATAGTGCTGCAAAGGGTTTGAGAACAGTGGAGCACATTCTGTTTTAGAAGACATTCTATCTTCTCTGCATTGCACTAAACATTAATTCCATTTGTTAGCAAGTCAGGAAAAATCAATGTTTTTATATTATTATTTTCCAAGACAGATGTTTATTACTTTCCATATAATTTAATTTCTCATATTAAGAACTTAAAAAACATTGCTGCTGAATTAATTTCTTAGCAGGGTCCATCAGTCTTATGTGCTTTTGTAGTTAATAGTAGGAAAGAGTCAACTTTTTTAGCAATAACTATGTCAGCAGGTACTCTGGCGATTAAAAAAGAAAAACACTCTCGACCCCTCTATTAAGGACCACAGGCAATTTTCATAGCAATTCTAAACAGCATTGAACCTCCTACTAGATCAGGATCTTATCTGAAAGGCTGCACAGTATTTTGTAGTATTGATGTTTCCTGATATATGATACCCAGTGTAATTGTCCTGGAATATGACTTTGTATTGACCTCCACAGCTAACACCATGTTTATACCTGAAGGCATATTTTTTATCATAGCCATGAAAGATGCCAAAATAATGTGCAAATGTTAACCTGCAAAATCATGTCAGGAATTATTTATAATATGATGTTTTGGCACCTCACTGCTTTTAAAATATATCTAAAAGTGAAGGTCAGCCTGTTTGCGTTCTTGAATCGTAACAAAATAATGACCCAGACTATGTATGCATGCTTATTCAAGAAAAGAGAAGGATCATCTTACAGCTTGTTTAATTGCTTAGTAAAGTTTTGCAAAGCTAGCTAGTCACCTGAATTAAATTAAATGTTAAGTAATCCATACTTCTAAGACATTTTGAAGTTATCTACCTTTCTAAGTATTGTTTCTAAGTATTGTTAAGTACTGTAATATTATTTCCCTAGTATTGTTCCCTAAGTATCCACCTTCCTGTGGCTTTCACCTTTCTGCCTGTTTACTGTGGTTGGCTTTTTTCCTACAAAGACTTCCTGTTTTCTGGTGTAGTGGGGGGCAGTGAGGCTGAAAGAGAGCTAGAGCCTGCTGCAAAACATGACACCCTCACAGTTGCTTTTACACGTCCTATTCTTCACTTAAGCAATGGGAATTCTGTGTAGCTCAACTAAAATGGATCTTTACGACTACAAAGCCAAAGACTCACAAACGCCTTTCCATGTAAGGGCAATAAATGTTGAAGGACGAGGCCCTACATTTGTGTAGGTTCATTCTTATCTTTATTCAAGACCTGTGATGTATTTATTCCATAGCTTACAGTGTTAGATCCATTATATATTCAGTGCCTCAGTAAGATTTTGCTGGGCTCAATCAACAGAACATGCCTAGTGCTTAGAGCAAGAACTTTGAACTGAGTGATCATAAGCTCTTTGTCAAATAGTAGACATTTTAACAATACTGAGCATTTTCTGCAGGTGTAAAGCACATGATGGTTTGAAATCCACCTTTCTTCAGTCAGAGCAGGAACGTCAAGTAGCATGAATGCAACTGTTCTGAATGGAAGAGGTTCCACCTAACTTTTTGTTAAACATTCAGCATTGTGGGTCAACCTGTGTTGATTATAGAAAAGCATTGTGGGTATACCCAGAGTCACCCTCTGGCAAAAACGTTTAATTTTCTTATACAGTTGAGCTTTAGTGTACTTTATCGCATAGTTACATTTCAAACCACTTCTGAAACAGTTGCTGAAACAGAGGGTACAACCTTTGAAAATGCCTATTTTTTTGTTTTAAACTTAGAAGCATTGTGATATATGAAATATGTCCACATTGCATTTAATCTACTGATACTGATAATTCACCAAAGTGTTTTTCACATTAAATTTTCTGCGTTTGCTGGTAACCGTGTTCAATCAATCATTTCATGAAAATCAGCAGGCTTAGGCAAACTTTTATTTTCAGTACCAATTTGTGAGGTCAGCAAGACATCAGAGAACTATAGCAGCCATGTTGGATATGGATATCACTTCACAGATCCTGTGTGCGCCCAACTTTCACACATATATACTGTAAGCATACACCACCTCATACTTTATGGCACTGCCTAATCTTCTTTGCACATATGAGAATAATTTATGCTGTACACATGCATGCGTGAT
>JANRMT010062825.1:26009021-26023636 GCA_026402145.1 Polypterus bichir lapradei | reverse complement strand
CTCGCGGGCCGGATATAATTACACGCCGGGCCGCGAGATCATTTTATATACTGTATTATTGTTATTAATGGCCCGGGTATATGAAGCGCTGGTAACACAATAAACTTCAGATCCCATAATGCAGCGCTTCAGCTGCCTTGCCGAACACTTAACACGTTAATCAAGTCTAGCTTATGATACTGTAAATTATTGCGAAGCTAGCCCACACGATGCCGAAGAGAAAAGTTGATTCTGAAAATAGAGCCTTTAAAAACCGATGGGAGGCCGAGTATATGTTTACTGACATTGCCGGTAAACCCGTGTGTCTCATTTGTGGAACGTGTGTACAAAAACTGGGGTCTCCTTCCCAGCAAAAGTCGAGCAGCCGGCGCGCTTCTGCCTTAAATCAAAGTGAGCACTTTTAATTTTTTTCATCCTCCCCCTGAGCTATAGCCCAGAAAATTGCAAACACGGGACCCCTTTTCTACACCACGGCAAAATAATATTAAGGCGATTCACACTTTCTTTTGCACGTATACGATTATAAAATCCTCATCTCGGATTATTAAGACACGCACACGAGTGAAGGACTGACAGTGCCATCACAGCCGATTAATGGCAGAGACGTATCACCAGTCTACACAAGACCCACCGCGACTGTCCCCAAAAGGCGATCATAACGTCACCGAACACATCTCTCTATACTATATAAAAGAAAAATGCAACTTTCCTTTCTTTACACCTTTGTTCATTTTCTCCCAAACCAAAGCCTTTCTCTCTTAACACTGCAGAGGACAAAAAACAATTTTTCTTTAATTACTGGTAATACCGGTGAGTCACATTACCAGAGGCAGAAATTTGAACGTTCACATAGAAAATGTAATTTCTATACCACAGCCGTCGTGTAGCGCCTTTCAAAAGGGATCAACTACCGAGAGATGATCCATATACATTTTAGCTGCTGTAAAATGTAGTTTACCCGCAACCACTCGAGTAGTGCTTAATGTACCTGTACTTCTTAAAACGTTAATGTTTTACTGTTTAATAACTAATAGACTATATTTTATTATTTTTCCCTTGCACTCAGTGACCAAAGCTATACACACACATATAGACACATACATATATATACACATATATATACCTGTGTGTATGTTTGTATGTATGTGTATATATATATACACACACACCTATCTACATTTTATTTATATATATATATATATATATATATACACACACACACACACACACATATATATAATTTGTGTGTGTGTATGTATGTGTGTGTGTGTATGTATGATGTAGATAGAGATATATATATATATATGTGTATATGTAGATATCTAATGTATATACATATGTATATATTTATATAGATATGAAGATATGAATATATATATATATATATCTATATCCATATGTAGGCAGCAATCCAAGCTGTGAGAAAACAGTAAAAAGGAGGCGTGTCAGATGTCGTGGTACATTTTCTAATGCAGCTAGACGAAAACAACTTTGTGACGCTGCCGCCAAATACACAAAACAATTACTTTCACAATCATGTTACATTATTTTTCAAATGTTTCCTTTTCTTTTTCATAACTTCTTTAACACACGACATCGCTGCGAAGTGCAGTTATTTTGCTATATATATATATATCACAGCGACACTCATAACAGTGACAAAACAATTACATTGACAATCATGTTACGTTATTTTCAAAATGTTTCCTTTTGTTTCTCTTTCCTTCTTTAACACACTACTTCTCTGCTGCCAAGCGCAGTTATTTTGCTATATATATATAGATATAGATATATATATATATATATATATATAGATATAGAGATATAGATATATATAGATATGGGAACAACACTCATAGCAATGACAAAACAATTACATTAACAATCATGTTACGTTATTTTTTAAATTTTTCCTTTTCTTTTTCATACCTTCTTTAACACACTACTTCTCCGCTGCGAAGCGCGGGTATTCTGCTAGTTTTTAATAAATTTGCAAAAACCTCAAGTAAACTTTTTTCACGTTGTCATTATGGGGTGTTGTGTGTAGAATTCTGAGGAAAAAAATGAATTTAATCCATTTTGGAATAAGGCTGTAACATAACAAAATGAGGAAAAAGTGATGCGCTGTGAATACTTTCCGGATGTACTGTATGAGCTATACAAAATAGGCCAATGGAGCTGAATCCTGACAGTCTAGGCCAGTGTTTCTCAACCAGCAGGCTTTGGCCCCTCAGGGTACCTCAGTAAAATGTGAAAATGATAACTGAAAATAATTATAAAACTGAAGTAAAATACTCATACAGTATCACTAAAAATCAAGTGTCTTTGTAAATCGGTATCCAAAATATGGTATACTAGCAAAATACCCGCATTTCGCAGCGGCGAGGTACTGCCTTAAAATTTTTATTAAGAAGAAAATTAAACTTTTTTAAACTGAGGGAAAATATACCAATAATTATTTGTTAAGGATCTCTTTGTATACCACATTGTCAGTTTGGCCCTCTGGTTGTAATATGACCAAGCTGTATGCTGAACTTACTCTTGAGCATGCAACGTACAGTTGGCCATGTGAAAAGTAATCTTGTCTCAAATTTCACAGCTTGGATTGCTGCTGTCATAATCGGTTTGAGTTTTATGGTTTTTTTCGATTACGACAGTATTTGCAGGACTTGTGTTGAAGTGACATTCGGCATCTGTCAAGCGTTGTAAGCATACAACCAGTTTCATCGATAACTTCACATCCAGCTTTTGAGAGTTTAAACATTCATAAACATCAAAGTGTCCACTACTGAAATCGTCACCTGTGAATCTAAAATGTTTAAGAGGCATTGGCAGTTGTCCAAAGGTGTAAAATATTTGGCCATTTCGGTACACTTGAAAGTGACAACCAAACAATTCAGCAGCAGCCATCAACTAACATGCAGAACCATAGGTGAAGGGCTTAAGCATTTCACTCTTATAGTGCTCCTGTGTAGTATAATTATCTCCTGTACCGTCATCAGTCCACACCTTGAACCTGTCCCAGTCATTCAATACATAAGACACAATGTTCCTCCGGATATCAGGAGTGAGCCTGATATGGCCATGCAATATGTAACAAAGAGAATGGAAAAGGCAGGTGCCATCTCCGGGCATGGAAACCACTCGGTAAGTGACAGTTCTTTGATCGATGGTGATCACCTCGATAGACATGTTAATGGGGGTACAGTTGGAACGATAAAGGAAATGGGTACCTGAACAATGTACTGTAAGTCTAAAATACCTACACAATAACTATAATTGTAATAAACGAACAATAAAACAGCAGAGAAGCCGTGGATTAAATAAAAAGGCTGTAGTTATCAGCAGAGAGACATGAATCCCGTGGCGAAGCAAGGAAGGGAATGTAGAGACTGGAGTGACGGACGGTCTTATATAGGCAGGCAGCCAACAACGTGGGCGGCGTTGGGATGGGGGACCCAACGGCGCCTCACACGGTGACTGAGCTGCAGGCTATGGACGTATATATGTATGTAAGTAGGATTCAATTAGCGTTGGGAACCCGCGTACCAAATTTCTTGAAGATGGGCCCATAAGTAACAAAGACCATTGGAAAGTTCAATATGACGGCCGATAGTGGCGTCATACCACCGAAATAAGTACGTACATTGGTTTCGGTTAGCACAGGGAAGCTGCCTAACAAATTTCGTGAAGATGGGGCCATAAACAAGAAAGTTCAAGATGGCGAACGTTGTCGACTGTTATGACCGTTACGCGTAGAATTTCGAAATGAAACCTGCTTAACTTTTGTAAGTAAGCTGTAAGGAATGAGCCTGCCAAATTTCAACCTTCTACCTACACGGGAAGTTGGAGAATTAGTGACGTTGGAAAGTTCAATATGGCGGCCGACAGTGGCGTCATACCACCGAAATAAGTACGTACATTGGTTTCGGTTAGCGCAGGGAAGCCGCCTACCAAATTTTGTGAAGATGGGGCCATAAATAAGAAAGTTCAACATGGCGGACGTTGTCGACCGTTATGACCGTTACATGTAGAATTTCGAAATGAAACCTGCTTAACGTTTGTAAGTAAGCTGTAAGGAATAAGCCTGCCAAATTTCAGCCTTCTACCTACATGGGAAGTTGGAGAATTAGTGATGAGTCAGTCAGTCAGTCAGTGAGGGCTTTGCCTTTTATTAGTATAGATATAGTGGACAATGACTGTCATTTTTCTCAAAAACCTCCAATAACATTAATTTCATAGATTTCATCCATATATAAATGAACCAGAATATATTAACACAAGGCATTAAAATGCACCTCCAGTGTCTGCTCATGTTAATATACACAGCACAGCACAGCTACTAACTTGTAGTTAAAATGGAACAGACTTCTCACAATGATCCAACAACAAAAAGTGAAAAGATAGTAACATACAGTACCACACTGCCATAAATAAATTTAGCATTTTAACATGATGATAAAGATGTGACAGTCTCAAGAAGAACACGGTAGGTTGGCTTTACACATGCCACTGCTACCACTCCACTTACATTTTAGAACTGCATAGATATTATGGCTGGCCACAAGTCCTTCAATCTTACCAGACTACTGCCATTGCCCCACATGATTATTTGGTCTTTTCTGCTGACTTGATTGTCGTATGTGAAGAAAAAACACATTTGCATTTCCACTGCTGTTAAATGTGGCTGTCACTGATGAAAACACTGCAATGCTGAATCCACAAGTAGCTTATGTCATATGCAGAGGGACAATTCAGGACAACAGTTTAATTAATAATAACTCTTTAATCAGAACTCTCAACACAACAACACAGTGTCCAGTACTGATCCCCGAGAACATATCAACACGCTCCAGTGGTAGTAGCTTACATATTACTCATCTGATTGGCCAGCAGACACATCCATATCTCCACATCCCCTTTCTTTCTGAAAACAAATACCCCCCAAAACATTATTTATAAAACAAGAACTTTTCCTAAACATTTCCCACAACAGGTAACATTTAACTTGAATTATCATCCGCACAGTAACACCAGTAGCTATTATGCTACACTTGCTGTTACTGCTCTGCATAAATAAGTGTCCATTCTTCTTAGGTATCACCATAGCGTTTTGGTGCTTTCACTACTCTTCCACTCCTTGTTTTAAGTATGGATGCTGTATTTGAGGTAGGAAATACAGAACCAGCAGGAGTTGGATTCTGAATTTCGTCCTTTATTGGAGGTGTAGCTGGAACTTTTCCTGTTCCTTCTTGAGAATGACTGCTCTCAGCAAAACTTGTTTGCCTGGGAACTGACTGCAGGTGTTTGCGATTCCTCCGTAAGACAGTGCCATCCTCAGTCTGCACTAAATATGGCCGAGGCTCTGGTGTTTTGCTCACTACAACAGCTGGGTTTTTCCAACTCTTCTTGGTGTCAAGCTTTAAGAGAACTTTATCTCCAGGGTGAAGATCTGGCAGGGCTTGGGCAGAGTGTCTTCGATCATAGAAGAACTTGTATGCTTCCTTTGCTGCCTTATCTTTCCTCCTCACCATGTCATGATCAATAGCTTGGGGCTGGACTTTGTGCTCCAACATCGGCAGGTTAGTTCTGATTTGTCAACCTATCATCAGCTGGGCTGGACTCATTCCTGTAGCGGCATGAGGTGTTGCTCGATAGCACATAAGTGCTAAGTGAGGATTGGGCTGACGGAGAATATGTTTTGCAGTCTGGACTGCTCTCTCTACAGCTCCATTTAACTGATAATAATGGGGACTGGATGTTGTATGACAAAAATCTTAATCTCAACTAAACTGCTGAAACTCCTCTGAAGAAAACTGTGGGCCATTATCCGACACAAGCTCTCTAGGCACACCCCATCTAACAAAGATGCTTTTGAGTCTATTAGTTACCTGCTGGCTAGAGTCTACTACTACAAGGTAAGTTTTACCATTTAGTTCACACAAATCTGATGACACTGTCCACATCCACTCTTTTTCTTTCTTAAGCAATGAGGTCACAGGTTGAAGCTCTGTAGACAGCCCAGGGACAAATTTGCCTAGATAATTGATTATTCCTTGCATTTGCCGGAGCTCCATCACGTTAGTCGGACTAGGCATTTCTGTGATCGCTTTCACTTTAGCCATATCTGGCATGATGCCTCTATTGCTGATTATGTGTCCAAAGTACTGCAGCTCTGATTTATTAAAACAACATTTGTCACAATTCAGTTTTAGTCCAGTTTTAATCGTTTTAAGAACAGCTGGAAGGTTCTCGTCATGTTCAGCTTGATTTTTGCCATAGACTAAAATGTTATCCATGTTTAACACAGTGCCTTTATGTTCCTGTAAAAGTCTGCTCATCTCTATTTGAAAAATTTTCAGAGCAGATGTAATCCCAAATGGCAGCCTGTTGAAACAGAATCTTCCATGGGGATATGAAGGTGGTCAACTGTATGGAATCGTGATACAGCAGAATTTGCCAAAAACCCAATGAGGCATCCAGTGTGGAGAACATGCTAGTACCTGAAAGATTTGGGTCCTCTAATGTTTTAAAGAATGAAGCACTCATGTTTTACAGCTTAATTTTTTCTGACAAGGCCGTTCTTTTTAACCACTGGTACCATAGGGGCACACCATTCTTTTGGCTCAGTAACTTCAGTGGTTATCCCAAGGGACTGCATTCTACGCAATTCCTTCTCTACTTTGGGCAGTAGGGGAAATGAGATTCTACGTGGGGTGGCTATACTATATGGTACAGCATCAGACTTAAGCTCAATTGTGACTGGTCTACAGTTCAGCAAGCCAATATCTTCAAACACATCCTCTGAGACTTCATCCACTCTCTGTATAATTCCCATTTTACACACAACACTGTGGCTCAATAGATTGTTTGTGAATGGCTCTTCCACAACATAAATCCAGAAATCAAATTGTTTTCCTTTCCTCTCTGTCTTTGCCAGGAATTTTCCTTCACATTTCACATTTCCCCCAGGACTTCTAATGTTGATACCTGTTTCCTCCAAAAGAGGTTGCCCTATAGTCTCATATGATGAGCCCGACATTATGGAGATATTGGCACCTGTATCAATTTTAAATTTGATCGACTTGCCTTGTATAGGTAGTGAAATGTACCATCTCTCATCAAAGTCTCTGTCATCGGCTATTGACCCAATAAAAAATGTGTTGTTATTTTCGCTTGCTACTAGTTGTTTCACATTTTTAGTTTTGCATGCAACTGCAAAGTGGCCTAGTCTATTGCATTTTGTACAGTGTTCATTTCGCGCAGTGCATGCATTCCCATTGTGCCTACAATTACTGCGTTTGCATTCACTAACTAGTTGCCCCTCTCCCGTCTTCACCTTGTCCCGCTGATCACCGCTGCATCTATTGTCTCTGCGCTATGTGATCCGAACTTTACTCACTCTCTGTTTTCCGCACTTGCATTCTGTTGCTTAATTAGCTGGATTGGCGGGCAAGCTGGACAGCTTTATCTAAAGTTAAATCTACTTCCAATTGCAACTTCTGGGAGATTTTGTGATCTGCTATCCCGATAACAAATCTATATCTTATTTGCTCCTCTTTGCTTGCCCCGAACTCACAATATTTGAGAAGGGTCTAGCTGCAGCCTGCAATACCTATGACGTTAGACACAGAACACCCTTCATATCACGGAATGCCCCTAATGCCAGTCACGGAACGCCTTTTGATGTCAGTTTCGATACGCTAATCATTGTTTTTGAATAAGGAATGGTGGACTTTGAATAAATCTTTATGAAAGCTTTTTGAGGAAAGAAGAATAAGACAGAGTTTGAAATCAAGCTGGCATTGAGTTTGTTGCAAGTTTTATTAATATTAGATAATATCATACTTTACTGGTAGGGTACGAATTATACTAGAGTGTATTAAAGATGTGAGTTGAATCGACTTTCAGGTGCCGTGCAATACTAAGCACTCTTAGAAAGTATTAAACAACAAGCAGGTCCGTTTGTGTAGCGTATTGCAACAGGGCTGTTCGGAATACTCAATTCAGAGTAGTAAATCAAAAGATTCAGCTGTCGATTATTTTTTATAATAACTATCATTATATGTAATTGTCCATTGTTGAGTATAATTGACCATAGCTAAGTGTAACGGATTGTAATCAAATATCTGTAACCGTGATTAAGTACTTATAATTGCCCTGCCCTATAACTGTCCTGCACAGTATATCACATATGCTAGTTAATCAGAAGCAAAACCTTTCTGTAACCTGGTATTTTAGATACCAAAATATATTTCAGAAAGACAGTGAGAAAGAGAGATTGAGCCAATATAAAATGATTTTCCACTGAAAAGTGGAAAATGAGCACAAGTTTCTAAGACAAACACAGTTAATAGTGGATATACTATTTTTTCTAGTGTAGTAATGTTACTAGTCAAAAGTTTTAATACACTTAGGTCATTTTAGATCTTTTTTAATAGTTCTGTATATATTTACAGTACATAACAGAAAATTGTAACAAGTAGCTACAAACAAAGGTCAAGTGTTAAAGCAATATTCAATTACCTCCTGTTCAAGATAGTTCAAATTAGAATCTAGACAATGGGGAAAAGAACAGCCAGTTATTTTTTATTATTATTATTATTTTGTAAAATTCTTTCAATGATAGTATAGTTTGTTTAAACTCTTAAAACAATATTCAACGTCTCATGCTTACCTCTCCTGCATTCTTCAAAAATACTGCTTTAGAAGTTTTTTTTTTTTAAATTTAAATAAAGTGAAACGTTTGTTCTTGTGCATATTTGTTAGTTCTAAGAACTTTATATCTATTTCATATTCACCAGAGACACATAAGTATATTTAAGTCCACAGAGGAACCTACAGTTGTGTTTGGTGCTCAGGAGTTTGCTTGTCTATTTTGCTATAAATGAACAGATTATGCAGGCATCATCAGCCACTTACAAAGCCACAGAAGGACAGTGGTGGTCCATGGAGGGATGTGAAGCTCTCAGAACTTGCAAACTTTGATCAATTGATACTTTTAACACAATTGGATGCAGCTAGATCTCAACCTTAACAACAAGATTTTATTTGACAAAATAGTATACTGTGTACCTTTCCACATTTTGAAAAGCTTGCTTTGATTAATTTTAGATTAATTAATTCACGACTGTTTATTAACACAATTTTCTCTTTTAAAATATTTAGTAGGATATGACAAAGAGCATAGTACAAATACTTTAATTTTTAGGAACGTAAATGTGGAGTTACATTACCTACAATTGACTGGCAACATATATTTTCATAAATGTTTAAAAACATCATTGGCTGTATCTTTTATTATAATGTTTGTTCTGATTAAAAGAAATTGCATGCTATTTTTTATTCATAGAATTTATTGCAATTTCCTGATTTACATTTCTCAGGTGTCTTCTCTTCCTTAGGAAAGCCAGCATTGAAGGTGTGTAACCTTTCAAGCTTTCCTTAAGGGAAGAACAGTTATCAGAATTTGTCAGTTTATAGTATTTCTGAATTTTTTTTTCTTCCAGCCAAGACAGCCGTCTTCAGTTTCAACACGAGAAGAAGGACATTCTGTGTAATACAGGTAGTGCTTCCTTATTCTCAGTTTAAAAGTTCTCTGACACTCATTTTATGTATTAGAACTTCACAAAAAGTTTTTGACCAACAGGTCACAAAGCAGGTCTCCAGTGAGGCCTTCGCTGAGTTGTGTCTTTCTTCAGCCCTGTGTTGTGTCAATGGCATTATCAGGGTAGAGAATAGTGGTCTTAAAAATGGGGGATTTGTGTGCTCTAACTGATTTATTAAATGGCAATTATTTCTGCTTCCAGTAATTCTAGACAAGATAGGGAACAGCAAAGACCTTTCCCTCTCTGCTCCTTCTTTTCCATTACTGAAGTATAAGCAGCCTATCTCCTTTTCTCACTCACTTACACATTTCTCAAGGGCTTGATATTAGATAGATAGATAGATAGATAGATAGATAGATAGATAGATAGATAGATACTTTATTCATCCCAAGGGGAAATTACTCCCGTTATGTGATAATGTAAAATATATTTTGCAAAAAGTATAATGTGGTATGAGACTATTGAACTGGAATACAATAGAAAGTCAAGTGTTTTTACCTATAAATACCCAAACGTTTATATAAAATGCATGTATTTATGAAAATGTTGACTGAATTGTTTATGCCAGTACAATGAATAGTATCAAATTTACTTTACTGTTCTTAAAATTTAGGCAATGAATGGCTTCCTAGGCTTGCATTTGTGGAGTGTAACTTTTTGACTGTTTTCCTTGTTCTTCAAAGAACAGTTTCATCTGTGGCATTAGGTAGAATTAACTGATTTTGCTGGTCAGAAAATGTATGGTTATGTGTAGTTGTTAGCTAATTGTAATGTATTAAAATGACTGAAATGCTACATAATTGATTTGCAGAAATGCATAATATTTAATAATCTGTATTGCTGTGCCTTGTAGCATGGAAAATGTGTTTCACACAAAGGCACAGCCCTCTAAGGTACTGTGTGTTAGTGAAATGATTCTTACTGGCTCAAACACAGGAAATCTTTTAAACGTAATGATTCTCTTTTTCCTTTTCTATATCATTCAGTCATCAATCAATCTAGAAATGAATGATTGTTTGATTCAGGTAAACACTTTAAATTATGTATAACATTTTACATGTAATATTTCCATTGTAATACAACCCCAAATCAGAAAAAGTTGGGACAGTGTGGAAAATGTGAATCTATACTAATAAAAGGCAAAGCCCTCACTCACTCACTCATCACTAATTCTCCAACTTCCCGTGTGGGTGGAAGGCTGAAATTTGGCAGGTTAATTCCTTACAGCTTCCTTACAAAAGCTGGGCAGGTTTCGTTTCGAAATTCTACGCGTAATGGTCATAACTGGAAGCTGTTTTTCTCCATTTACTGTAATGGAGATGAGCTTGAAACCCGTGGGGGCGGAGTTTCATGTGACATCGTCACGCCTCCCACGTAATCACGCAGTACATAGAAAACCAGGAAGACCTCCAAAAAGCGCTGAAGAAAACATGCATTATATAATTGAGAAGGCAGCGAAACAATAAGAAGCGAGCGAGTGACATATACAACCATATTCATGAGTTCTGCTACTTCGGAAACAAAGCACGATGTAAACCTACACTTTAAATTAAGTTCATAGACAGGCTGCCGCTGGCGTTTGTAATTTAGTGCCTGCCCATATAAGGCCATCCGTCAGCGGCAATCCAATAGCAAACTCCCACTAAATATTCACGGGTGAAGGACTGTGCTTATGCAGAGGAAGATGAGATGGTCAGGGTGGTGTTTGGCACAAACTCAGCGAAACTGCGAGAGAAAGTTTTAAGTGCCAGGACTTTGGTAACATTAAATACAGCCATGGACATAGCACGAGATGGCACCAGCACAGCTGGGAACCTTCGATGCATGTACACCGAGCGGCTCACGTGAACTGACGCAGTGCACAGACAAAAAGCATCAGTTCCAAAGAGCGCTGAACAAAAACCGAATTACACAATTGAAAAGGCAGCAAAAAATATGAAGCGTCTGATACATACAAGCATATTCATAAATCCAGCTACTGTGGAAACAAAGCACACGGTGGAAAAAGTCAATGTCACGCTAAAGGAAGACAGTGGAAAAAAAAAACCTGTGCATAAAGAAGAAGACGAGCTGTTTATTGATGCAGTAAGAAACGAATCGATGGATGAAACCTGTCATCTTTACAACGATTGACAAACATGGAATGTAACTTGAACACAACACATCCTACAAATACGAACCTGATTGAAAGAAATAATGATAATCAAATCCTTGATGACAGCAACAATCAGTAACACTCACAAAACAAATACTGTATATTGACAGTCATGTTACGTTATTTTTAAAATGTTCCCTTTTCTTTTTCATAGCTTTTTTAACACACTACTTCTCCGCTGCGATACGCGGGTATATATATATATGTATATATATACCCCGATCTACATACTCGAATAATGGATACTTTATTCGCCATCAATGATTGTTTTGGTAAAGCCATACTCAGTGTATTCATTAGATGAACGGTAAAAAAGTAAGAGCGAGGGGAGGATGACTTATTGAGGCATTCAGGCAAAACCACAATAGTACGCGGGCTCGATGTACGAAAAAATATATCTTTTCAAGTTCTATTTAGTCCATATGTGTCAAACTAAAGGGCCGCGGGCCACATCCGGCCCGGCGTGTAATTATATCCGGAAAGCGAGATCATTTTATATACTGTATTATTGTTATTAATGGCCCGGGTATATGAAGCGCTGGTAACACAATAAACTACAGATCCCATAATGCAGCGCTTCAGCTGCCTTGCCGAACACTTACCGCGTTAATCAAGTCTAGCTTATGCTGCTGCAAGTTATTGCGAAGCTAGCCCACACGATGCCGAAGAGAAAAGTTGATTCTGAAAATAGAGCCTTTAAAAACCGATGGGAGGCTGAGTATATGTTTACTGACATTGCCGGTAAACCCGTGTGTCTCATTTGTGGAGCTAATGTGGCTGTAATTACAGAATTTAATCTTTACAACGAGTAACAAACACAGAATGTAACTTGAACACAACACATCGTACAAATACGACCCTGATTGAAACAAATAATGATAATCGAATCCTTGATCACAGCAACACTCACAAAACAATTACTGTATATTGACAATCATGTTACGTTATTTTTAAAATGTTCCCCTTTCTTTTTCATAGCTTCTTTAACACACTACGTCTCCGCTGCGAATATATATATATATATATATATATATATATATACCCCGATCTACATACTCTCAAATAGATAAGCCACACACCGTGGCGCAATTGTAGAGGCTTCGCCTCTATCGCCTACATCCGAGGTTTGATTCCCGAGAGGGGATGTACTGAGTATGTACGCGTGCTTCTCGGTTCATTTTAACCTCGCATCTCCTTGGTTTGAGACGTATGAAAAAATATGCGGTTAACGCAGAATCATGTTACGTTATTTTTTAAATCTTTCCTATTCTTAGCACAAGCACAGCTGAGAAGCTTCGATGCATGTACTCCATAACAAAAAATAACGCATTTAATCACACTTTCAATTCCAAGAAAAGGGGGACTTTTGTCAATGCATGATTTCCTGGTACATCGATTACACTGATGCACACATCACAGCTACAAAAATGTTACACTCGGAATGAAGCGCGTTCCTACGACTGATCGGAGGAAAATTTAATTTAAAAAAACTACACGAGCGAAGCCTTGATAAAAGCATGGTTTTGTGCACAGTGAAAAGCAAGCAAAATTAGATGCATTACAGAAAGCGGACTTTGTGGCTCTTACTGGGGATCATTGGAGTTCCGTGACCGTTAGTAATTCTAATTACATCTAATTACAAAATGTTCAATGATCACACTGTTTTAGCCTAATGTACAAAATAATTTTGGCTAAGGTTACTCAGAGTTTAAAGATTAAGTTGGTCAAATTACCTTTTATGTTTCTGACTTATTTTTTTAAGAAGAAAAACTGCACTTTCTGTTGAAATTTTGGTTATTATTATTTAAAGACAATACCATTCTGAAAATGTACTTAAAGTACTTAAACTACCACTTTATTTTTAAGTCTGCCCAATTTTAACCAGGGATGATATTTTTGTTTCTGTTTTGAATTCAAATGCAGTTTAAAAGCATTTTTTTTTTCAGAAATTAAAAGAGCTTGAGTTTACAATATTCATGTCCATGTCTATTATTTGATTCTGTCGCCCACTAAAACCCTTTTAAATTAAAAAAACACATTTGCGATTTGGGGCAAATTTACGTGTGCGATTACATACGATTAATCAAGATTAATTATTACACAGCCTCTAATTAATTGGATTAATTTTTTTAATCGAGTCCCACCCCTAATATATATATGTAGATATATATGTAGATTTGTATATATAGATAGATAGATAGATAGATAGATAGATAGATAGATACTTTATTAATCCCAAGGGGAAATTCACATAATCCAGCAGCAGTATACTGATACAAAGAAACAATATTAAATTAAATAGTAATAAAATAAATAAATAAATAAAAATAAAAAGTTAGCATTTACTCCCCCGGGTGGAATTGAAGAGTCGCATAGTGTGGGGGAGGAACGATCGCCTCAGTCTGTCAGTGGAGCAGGACAGTGACAAAAGTCTGTCACTGAAGCTACTCCTCTGCCTGGAGATGACACTGTTCAGTGGATGCAGTGGATTATTCATGATTGACAGGAGTTTGCTTAATGCCCGTCGCTCTGCCACAGATGTTAAACTATCCAACTTAACTCCTACAATAGAGCCTGCCTTCTTAACAAGTTTGTCCAGGCGTGAGGCATCTTTCATCTTTATGCTGCCACCCCAGCACACCACCGCGTAGAAGAGGGCACTCGCCACAACTGTCTGGTAGAACATCTGCAGCATCTTACTGCAGATGTTGAAGGATGCCAACCTTCTCAGAAAGTATAGTCTGCTCTGACCTTTCTTACATAGAGCATCAGTATTGGCAGTCCAGTCCAATTTGTCATCCAGCTGCACTCCCAGATATTTATAGGTCTGCACCCTCTGCACACAGTCACCT
>JANRMT010062825.1:25995915-26008921 GCA_026402145.1 Polypterus bichir lapradei | reverse complement strand
TTCGGCATCGTGTGGGCTAGCTTCGCAATAATTTACAGTATCATAAGCTAGACTTGATTAACGTGTTAAGTGTTCGGCAAGGCAGCTGAAGCGCTGCATTATGGGATCTGTAGTTTATTGTGTTACCAGCGCTTCATATACCCGGGCCATTAATAACAATAATACAGTATATAAAATGATCTCGCGGGCCGGATATAATTACACGCCGGGCCGGATGTGGCCCGTGGGCCTTGAGTTTGACTCATATGGACTAAATAGAACTTGAAAAGAAATATTTTTTGGAATGTGATCGCGCAAGTCAGTACATCGAGCCCGCGTGCTATTGTGGTTTTGCTTGTGTGCTTCAGTAAGTTACCGTCCCCTCACTCTTACTTTTTTACCGTTCATCTCATGAATACACTGAGTATGGCTTTACCAAAACAATCATTGATCGCGAATAAAGTATCCATTATTCATGAAGCTTCAATAGGTGAATAGGTGATCTGTCTTTCTGCGTTAACCGCATGCGTTTTCATACGTCTCAAACTAAGGGGATGCGAGGTTAAAATAAATCGAGAAGCGCGCGTACATACTTAGTGCATCCCCTCTCGGGAATCGAACCTCGGACGTGGGCGCTACAGTCGAATGCTTTAGTATCGCGCCACGGCGTGTGGTTTATCTATTTGAGTGTAGCAGTGTAATTCAGTTTTTGTTCAGCACTCTTTGGAACTGATACTTTTTGTCTGCGCACTGTGTCAGTTCAAGTGAGCTGCTGAATATGGTTTTATATGTCACTCGCTCGCTTCTAATTGTTTCGCTGCCTTCTTAATTATATAATGCATGTTTTCTAAAGCGCGTTTTGTAGCTCTTCCTGGCTCTCTACGTAATGCGTGATTACGTGAGAGGCGTGATGATGTCATACGAACTCCGCCCCTCCATCTGAACTCCATTACAGTAAATGGAGAAAAACAGCTTCCAGTTATGACCATTACGCGTAGAATTTCGAAATGAAACCTGCCCAACTTTTGTAAGGAAGCTGTAAGGAATAAGCCTGCCAAATTTCAGCCTTCTACCTACACGGGAAGTTGGAGAATTAGTGATGAGTGAGTGAGTGAGTGAGTGAGTGAGTGAGTGAGTGAGTGAGTGAGGGCTTTGCCGTTTATTAGTATAGATAAAAAAATTCAGAAAGCACATGTACATAAGTATTCACAGCCTTTGCCATGAAGCTCAAAATTGAGCTCAGGTGCATCCTGTTTCCCCTGATCATCCTTGAGATGTTTCTGCAGCTTAATTGGAGTCCACCTGTGGTAAATTCAGTTGATTGGACATAATTTGGAAAGGCACACACCTGTCTATATAAGGTCCCACAGTTGACAGTTCATGTCAGAGCACAAACCATGCATGAAGTCAAAGGAATTGTCTGTAGACCTCCGAGACAGGATTGTCTCGAGGCACAAATCTGGGGAAGGTTACAGAAACATTTCTGCTGCTTTGAAAGTCCCAATGAGCACAGTGGCCTCCATTATCCGTAAGTGGAAGAAGTTCGAAACCACCAGGACTCTTCCTAGAGCTGGCCGACCATCTAAACTGAGCGATTGGGGGAGAAGGGCCTTAGTCAGGGAGGTGATCAAGAACCTGATGGTCACTCTATCAGAGCTCCAGAGGTCCTCTGTGGAGAGAGGAGAACCTTCCAGAAGGACAACCATCTCTGCAGCAATCCACCAATCAGGCCTGTATGGTAGAGTGGCCAGACGAAAGCCACTCCTTAGTAAAAGGCACATGGCAGCCGCCTGGAGTTTGCCAAAAGGCACCTGAAGGACTCTCAGACCATGAGAAACAAAATTCTCTGGTCTGATGATTCAAAGATTGAACTCTTTGGTGTGAATGCCAGGCGTCACGTTTGGAGGAAACCAGGCACCACTCATCAACCAGGCACCGCTCATCACCAGGCCAATACCATCCCTACAGTGAAGCATGGTGGTGGCAGCATCACGCTGTGGGGATGTTTTTCAGCAGCAGGAACTGGGAGACTAGTCAGGATAAAGGGAAAGATGACTGCAGCAATGTACAGAGACATCCTGGATGAAAACCTGCTCCAGAGCGCTCTTGACCTCAGACCGGGGCGACGGTTCATCTTTCAGCAGGACAATGACCCTAAGCACACAGCCAAGATATCAAAGGAGTGGCTTCAGGACAACTCTGTGAATGTCCTTGAGTGGCCCAGCCAGAGCCCAGACTTGAATCCGATTGAACATCTCTGGAGAGATCTTAAAATGGCTGTGCACCGACACTTCCCATCCAACCTGATGGAGCTTGAGAGGTGCTGCAAACAGGAATGGGCGAAACTGGCCAAGACAAGGTGTGCCAAGCTTGTGGCATCATATTCAAAAAGACTTGAGGCTGCAATTGCTGCCAAAGGTGCATCGACAAAGTATTGAGCAAAGGCTGTGAATACTTATGTACATGTGATTTCTCAGTTTTTTTATTTTTAATAAATTTGCAAAAACCTCTAGTAAACTTTTTTCATGTTGTCATTATGGGGTGTTGTGTGTAGAATTCTGAGGAAAAAAATGAATTTAATCCATTTTGGAATAAGGCTGTAACATAACAAAATGTGGAAAAAGTGATGCGCTGTGAATACTTTCTGGATGCACTGTATACAGGTAGTTTTCTTAATAGTTCATAGAGTCCTTAGCAGCGTTTAGCAACTGTGCAGCATACAAACAGAATTATTACTATTGACTTGAATACCATGCAGTGATCTATTTAAAAAAGCATACACTAAGTATTACCCTTTTTAATTGGTTATTTTCACCAACTCAGAGTGGTCCACTTTTACTCCAAGTACCTGATGTACAGTGGTTCTTAACCTTTATTTCTCCAGAGTACCCCAATAAACTATGAAAATACGTGAGGGCTGCCCTACTAAGGCCGTATTATATTTCCTCTCAAACGTTTGCTACAGCCTTGACAAAGATGCTTGTTTTTGAACTTATATTTATTAACAAAAGCATATTTGCTGGTCGTGCTGTCAAACAGCCTGTATTTTTAAAGAGACCATATCCTGTACTCTCTGAGATGAAACTACAGGTGTGCCTACGTTTCAATACTAAATAGTGAAAGAATATTTTCTATCTGACACGTTATTAGATGTTACTGTGATTTCCGCTATTTTAAGATGTTTTAATAAAAAGTCTTTCCTCTTTTGGTAATTAATAATTTGACTTTTATTTAATAATAGCACTTAATTTCCCCAGTAATATTCACAGATCTTTTTTAGGGATATAAGTGCAATAGAAATACATAATTTGAAAAGTACAGCAGTTGTGCAACCAAAAATAAATTACTCTGTTAACTAGGAATTACCTAATATTACTTTGGCTGAGTACATTGATGTAAAAGGAATATAATTATTTAAATAAAATTAACAAATTGGAACATTATTTTCATTTGTTTTTTTTTTAGTATTTTCAAAATTTTTCATTTTTTAGTATGTTCATTTAAAATCAGTAACTTATAGTTGAACCCAATAAACTCTGGTTTAGGTTAATTTATTAAAACACTGTCAGTTAATCTTCTCTTTTCATTTGTATCCTATTTCCATTCTTTTTCAAACTATTGTCCTTTTTTATTCACGTTTGGGTATCTAACAATTTCTCAAAGAACTTTTATTTAAAAAAAAAATGTAAACAGAATGTTTTCCTATTATCTGTTATTATGACTGTTTTTACCCCATTCTTAGTGTAGTATAGCCATTCTGATACAATAAAAAATGAGAAATTGTACACATGCCTGCAGAAATCTTGATCTGGATCACTTTGTTCATGTCTTGCACCCAATGCTGTCAAGATACACCCTGGGACCCTGAGATATAAGAATTATATTAAGCAGCTTTACAAAATAGTTGGCTGAAGGCTGGCAAATAACCTAATTAAATCTATTTTATATTCACTACTATTGCTGCACAGTAGTATACTTCTTAGTGAATTTTCATTCTTTAAATAATCTTTATCTTTGATGTGTAACATGCTTTATGATTTTCATTGTTACTGTTTATAAAATTTACCAGGCAGAAAATGACTGGTATGTGTGTTGTTAATGAACGTGCAAGATGTACTTTTTCTAAATGAGGTCAGGAAGACTAAATGCTGTAACAGAGCAAAATGAGGCAAAATATAAAGTTTACTAAGATAGGGGGCTTTAAATGATTATTAAGAATATTATCCCAATAGAATAAGCTCGATGATCTGAGGGGGGTCTTTGTGATATCGTTTTAGCATGTAAGGTCCTATGGTGACACTATTGTTCCCCTTTTATACTCTTTATTGTGTAGACCTTAATAAAATGTACAAAATCCCATACATTTACCACTCTGTGATCAGGTACTTTAGCACTTTCTCACTCCTTCCTTTCTACATCTGTAACATCAGGCAATTAGACAGAGCAAAGAAACAGGCAGGTGTTAAGTTTCACATTTAATTATGTATTACTGATAACAATGTCCACAAATATTAAGGAAGCAGAATACCATGTGAATACTGTCAACCCATACCCTTACAGCCTAATCTGATGTGCTAGTTCTTAGATCAGTTCAACCAGCCTATTTGCCTTTTCTTATGTAGCTCCTCTGAGTTATGAGATCAGTCCATGTGCCTGTAGCAGTGTACTACCTACACATCTACTCCCTGAATAGTGTCCAGACACTATTTGCTGCGACAAAAGTCAATAATCAGGGAGTCAACAACCTAATTACATGAATTGGAAAATGTATTTTTCTATATATGGTTGTTAGGACTCCGTAACCTGAATCTCTATATATAATCTTCATTTGGATCTTGATCTTTGTTTGTCCACAAATGAATTAGAAGAAGAAGCACTAGATGGCAGTAGAGAGACAGCTAAAACATAGGCATTGCATTAAGAATCTCCTCCAGGCTTATACTGCTGAAGACTGTAGTACTCCAGTCACACCTCAAAACATAGACATTCAAACTAAACAAATTGTTGTGCTTTAAATTAACTAAAGAGATCTTCATTTAGATCTTGATCTTTGTTTGTCCGCAAATTCCACGCATGCGTAGACCACCTTCCAGTTTAGTACGTTGTTGTTACTCACGGATGTCAACAATGTGCCGGAATAACGAAAGGGGTGGTGGACAGTGTTACGCTGGTTAGTTCCTGAGGCCTGTTTAGAGAATGAGATTGCCGAAGATAAAAGGTACGTGGCTACGTAACATATGAATGAAAGAAAGACAGTGGGTAAAATGAATGACAACGTAACAGCACGTTCCGGAAATTATTATTGTTACGTTGTAGCCGGTGAGTGCTGCTCGTCTCACAGTTGTACCGTGCCTTGCTCACATGTCAGTGAAGTGATCCCTATTTATGCTTTAAAGAGCCTGGATACCTATGTGTCTCCCTTTTATAGCCATTGCTCCGTGTATATTGCCTTACTCTTTGGATTGCCACAAAGCAACCAGCGAGACTGGAGAAAGGTTGAGAAGACATCGTGAGAAGAAACGATAGTGTCGTGAAAACGAGACGGACTGTGGACGGACAGAAGCAGAAATGCTCCTACACCACCACATAATTACTATTTGGACAATGATTACGAGTAGGCCGTTCCTATCGAATCAATGTCCAAGGGTTTTCTTTTGTAATTTTGTTTCCCTTATAAAAAATCATAATGCTGTGTGACGAAGGGCCCAGTTCACGGCTGGCAGCCGCGTTTAAACAGGGAGCCCTTCACAGACAACTTTAACACGCGCAATTTCATTGGGCGCACATGGCTAGTATAAAATATTTGTACATTACACAATAATTTGTACATTACACAGAGCAACACAGTTCTAACTGTACATACGGTGATTATCAGACTGGAACTGTAAGAGTAAAATGTCTTCTGATCTTCTTAAGCTTTTAGTCTCTCAGCTCTATTTGTCTGGCTAATGTTTATGAGTTGTATAAGCTTCTGTGATCTTTCACAATAAAAGAACCCTGGCCCCAGAACACTTTGAACCAGTTTTGTCAGTAGCTTTCGCTTTAGGGTTACATTGCGTACATGCTCAGCCCCTATAATATCATCTTCCATTCATCTGTACTACCGTTTTAATATTAAAGCCTACTTTTAATTTTATCCATCTGTATCTCTGGGCAGTTTTCCACCTATGTGCGTCATGGCATGCTCTAGTAATAATATGTAAATATCATGCTGGTACCTGATTTCATCTTAAAACTAGAAAAGTCCTGCCAAGAAGTGACATCAATGACATTGGAAATGTGTTGCCATAGATACATAAGGGAAAGTAGCAAAAGTGAATTATCTGTTAGAATAGATGTCTGCTTTAGTCTTGTGTCAGCTCTGTATGTTTCTGAAGTCTGTTTAGTCTTAACAACCAAAAGCACAATGAATAGCTAGCATGATTTCAGAAATGACTTTGTTTAATTAACACTTTAATCCTTAATTTGGAAGTTTTCACTTCTTAGCTATTATATTTAGTTAGATTTTTTTTAATCAAAGCTGCATTTGCCTATTCTGGTTATTTACTGCTTACATGCCATATAAAGAGCACCATATAGGTTTGTTTTAATTGTCAACTCCTTCTACCCCCGGCAAGCGCTACGCGCTGTTGTGGAGAGGGGGTGCTGAACACACCCCAAGGAGACGCGTCCGCTCCTACGAAACCCCGCTTAAATGGTGATACAATGGGAAACAAATTCCTTTTTTTTAAAATCGATCGATCGATCAGCTGCTGGCTTGCTACTGCTGCCATGCTGCGTGATCTGCTCTTCACTCGCCTACCCCTTCACCTCCCCACCCCCCCCACCAGTGCTATGTGCCGTTGTGAAGAGGGGGGCTGAATGCACCCCAAGGAGACACGGTCACTCCTCCGAAACCCCTCTTTAACGGCAATACAATGAGAATCAAATAACATTTTTTTTTTTACCTCCCCTTTGCTCGATCAGCTGCTAGATTGCTGTTACTTCTGTGTGGTGTGATCTGCATTTTGTGCGGCACTTTGAATGTTTTAAAGTCACTGCCTTGTCTCTCTTCTCCCCCAAAAATCCTCAAACACTATTCGATCTCTTTTCGCTGTTCCATTATTTCACTGAGTAATATTTTTTATTTCTTTGCGCTAATGTGATCTTTACTCTGATTTTTTTGAGACTTTCAAATTTTCCTACTTCCATTATCTCTGACCTTCTCTACATGTGTATCATGGGACTTGCTTCCAAAGGTTGTAAGTATGATGTGACTTGCCTGTCTCACGGGACATGAAAGTGTCTCTGTCTCTCTTCAAAAGATCACCTCTCGTCGCAGTCTTGTCCAGTTTTTTTTTTTTTATAACAGAGAGATATGTCATAAGTTCTAATGAGTTTACATTTTAACAAGTTTATAATACACTTAAAGACATCTCAAAATCATTTCCATGCATCTCAAAATAATGTCCTCAGCATGTTAAGATATCTAATGTGTATTTCAAAATATGGTAAAATGTATTTAATCTAGCTAAATAAAACTGAGTTGGTGTCTATTTGTATGTATGTATGTATGTATCATTGATCTAGCATTATACAGAAAAGGCCACACAGATATTAATGAAAATTGGATGGTAACTCCAATAATATGGGCTGTATGTCAATATTCCGCCATGGGACAGTAGTAGTGGCACATTCATCCTGACACGTTCAAATGGTTGTGACTGGACTACATGCACAATACCTTAAAAACTGAAGTCCCAGTCATCCTTTCACAGAATTTTAAGTCCCTAAACTGGCAGTGAAAACTTTGCACCAGAACATGTTTGAGGCCTTGACCGGAACTTGATGTCATAAAGGACAATCTGTGGTTTCAAGCTACCGCAACCATTTCAAAATTCACGAGTTCCCTAATAATTTTGCCATGACAGTAAATAAATGGTTAGCATAGATTGTCTGTCAAACTGCCTCTCTCATGGGCAATTGTATATTGCCTTCTGAAGGGTCAGCAGCAACAAGCATCTGTTTATCTGTGTCTATGGCAAAGTAACAGAAACATAGTTTATCAAGGAGCAACATTGACAGCTTCCTTATGAACTGGTAAATGGTGTTAATCAAGATGAATTGATTCAGACAATTTTTGGAAGGCACATTCTTCAAACATTGTGTGCACAAGACACGATGCATTGTGCAGGTCCTTTTCACCCCTCTCACCGATTATTCATTATATTTCAAAATGGAAATAGATACTGCAGCATCAGAGCCAGGTTATGTGATAGCCTTTTCTGCCAGGTTACTAGACTCTTCAACACTAAGGTGGCCTCCCATGATTTTCCACCCTACCCTAACATCTTAGATTACAATCTCTTCCGCCAGCCTACGCACAAGTCACTTTATCAAGTCAAAAGCTTCTTACTACACAGATCTGTGAAACTTGCATTTAATGGATCCCTTTGTAATTGTGACAGTTAATTGTATGGGCATATTGTATGTTGTGTGGCTTTGTCTGTTTTGTCTTACTGGCATTATGTGTGCACTGTGAGCCCTGAGCTTTGTCATTTTATTTTTTTAATTTTTTTGTCCTTAAAAGCAAACAAGGTCAGTCTGAGATATCTCAAGATTTTTATTGATATCTTAAAATGAAATGGTGAAATAGGGTTTAGATATCTGAAAAGGTTAACTAAATTTGAAGATATCTGAAATTCATTTTGACATACCTCTATATATTAATTTAATTTGCCATAGTTTACCTTGAACTAGCTCACCTCTCCTTTCTTTGTAATCGTTAGGTGTTACCAATATAATTGAAAACTATATATTATAACTTAATTGCAAGTTTACAGTGAGGTAATTGCACTTATAAGTATAAAGCGTTCTACAAGGAGCACTTGATGGACTGATTGAGTGCGTTTAGAGTTCTTGGGATGAAACTGTTTCTGAACCGCGAGGAAAGGCTCTGAAGCGTTTGCCATATGAGAGCAGTTCAATAGACAGCACGGCTGAGACAGCATGTGCTTGATGCTGTATACCGATAACTCTCTTTCCGATCAGCTGCTGTACAGCTGTGATTCACACATCAGTGATATAAATACTCCAAGTGGTGAAATGAGAGTACAGTAATCCCTCGCTATATCGCGCTTCGACTTTCGCGGCTTCACTCTTTTGCGGATTTTATATGAAAGCATAACTAAATATATAACGCGGATTTTTCGCTGCTTCACGGGTTCTGCGGACAATGTGTCTTTTTACTTCCTGTATATGCTTCCTCAGTTGGTTTGCCCAGTTGATTTCATACAAGGGACGCTATTGGCGGATGGCTGAGAAGCTAACCAATCAGAGCATGCAGTTAAGTTCTCCTGACTGAGAAGCTAACCAATCAGAGCACGCAGGAGCTATGCAGTGTTAACCAGGAAGTCTCATCTCGCTCATTCAGCATCAACGTGCTTCGCTGTGTAAAGAGTTGTGCTCTTTAGTGTTTATCTTTGTGCATAGTCAAGCCCTTCATTATGGCTCCAAAACAATCTGCTACTGCTTCAGGTGCCGTGCCCAAGCGCAAGAAGAAGATGTTAACGATTGCCGAAAAGGTAAACGTTTTGGATTTGTTGAAGGCTACGATTCTTTTTATTTAAAAAGTAGGAAAGGAATATAAGATCTACGGCTGCAGCGTCCTTTTAACCAGGGTGCAAAACGAGTTGTAAGTGGATGTAATAAGACAGTAGTCTGGATGGAATCTGCTTTAGGGATTTGGATTGAAGACTGCCAGAAGAAGAACAACGGCAGTGCTACACAATCGCCTGAAGTGGCTCCTTTACAAGGGCTGTAACGCTCTCCTTTGTTGTGCAGTAAAATTAAACTCATTGTTATCGGACAAGTCATCGTGTCATTGTTGGTGAGTAACCATAAATAATTAATACATTTACTGTATACTATTTTTCTTGCAATGTACGTATTTATTGCTGGTGACCTGTCTATCGTAATGGCTGTAACATATGTGATATCGGAGACACTCAATATCTTTAAAATAATATTTAGGTTTTACTGTATATAAACAGTGTGTGTTTATATACATAATTTCAATGAATCTTACCTAATATCTAAGAGAATACAAAGGGATTATGCTGTATAACGCTGCGGGGAATATTTATAAAGAGTGCGGGAGAGTTTATAAGGGCTTAAAATATATAAAAATAACCATACAAACATATGGTTTCTACTTCGCGGATTTTCACCTATCGCGGGGGGGTCTGGAACGCAACCCCCGCGATGGAGGAGGGATTACTGTAATATGGAAAAAGATGATCCGCTGTGGCAACCCCTAACCGGAGCAGCTGAAAGAAGAAGAAGGTACAGTGAGAGTAACAACGCTAAATCAGTTATGGTATTTGGAAAAGTTTGACCATTCTGTGGACCATTATATTGTCACAGGTTAATTACAATCAGATGCTTTAAACTAAAAAACAATATGCGGTTAATTTCAAGTTTAGGTTTTATACATCACGATTTGAATGTGGAAACGTTCTTACGTATGCATATGCACCGTTTATACATGAGGCCCCTGGTGATTTCAATGTTGCAATGGAGCGTATGAATCGCACTTAGTGGGAATTCCACGGTTTGCAGCCCAAATGGGGTTCAACGGCTTACCCACGCCTCTCTGCGCTGGGTAGACAGACGCTCAATCTCATGCACAATTATTTATTGAATGCTAAACACTTCTGGAAAGACACGGTTGTCTAAAACGGGTTGGTGTGAGAATACAACAGTAAGTGAATGAAAAGATGGAACTCTGGAGAGAGCAAAATACAACACAATAGTGAACCCGCAGCATAACAAACACCGCATAATTATTTATTGATGGTTGAACACTTCTGGAAAGACACAGTTGTCTAAAAAGGGAGGGTGTGAGGATACAACAGAAAGTGAATGAAAAGATGGAACTCTGGAGAGAGCAACATATAATTGTCCGTGAGTGAAGACTGGTTTTGGCAGATACAGGCATATCTTTTTGAAAATTTGTCCTTGTGCCTTATTAATTGTCATCGCAAATGCCAATCGAACAGGAAATTGTCTTCGGGTAAAAGTAAAAGGCAAATTTGAATCTGACAGGGTCAGGCATATCCGGGGAATAAAGACAGCTTGTGAGGTTGCAGATGTGATAGTTTTACACTCCAGTACATTACGGTGAATGGTGCTAACAGATAGTCTAGTGCCATTACAAAGACCTTTTTCAGGCAGGAGGTTTCTGAGAAGCATGATGACGGATCCATTTGTAATTTTGAGTTTATGTGGAGGCATGCCAGTAGAAGTAAGACTATTAAGAAGTTCCTCGGGGAATAAAAGTTGATCTGCAGGATTATCTGTGACGATGGAGTCCATGCTCGTGAAAGTCACCTCATTGTTAGGGATAAGTTTCAGCACTTCTTCATTAAGGTATAGTGAGTCTTCGTTGGTGACGCTTAATATAGCTCGCGTGCTCAGTTGTTCCAGAGTGACAGTTGAGAAGTCGATGTCACCATAAAGTTGTTGAATGGGATCAGAAATTAAAGGAAAACAATGTGAAGGCAATGTCACAGGTGTTCCGTTTATCCCGTCTCCAACATCAAGGAGCCATTGTGTGAAATGTTGTTCTTCAGGAAGAGCTTTCATATTTGTTGTCACTGTAAGAACATGCATGTGACGCCACAAAGGGTGCTTGTTAATGCAACTGGCGACAGTAAGCGCGTGGGAGCTACGCATAATGACGGGGAGAATTTGTCGGAAATCTCCACAACGTGGCTCAGACGTGCTTGTGGACTCCTAGCACAGACGAAAGGGACTAACTGGGTGGTCGGTGAGTTTTTGCGTCTGGGCACATGGGCAGGCAGTGTGAATGCCTAGAGAGCGAGGGTAGACACGGGCCGGTGAAAAAGGAGTGTTGGTGGGCAGGGAAACGTCTTCCATGTTCCTGCAGGAGCATCTAAGAAGACACATGTTTGTAGCGGATGAGAACTGCTGTATGTAGCGTGTAAAACAGTTAGCTATGGTGCACGCGGTCGTGCGTCGTAACTGAAAACTCGGTTTTTAAAGACTGCTTACTTCATTGTGTTCTAACCTCAGTTGTAAAGGATTGTTTTAAGGATACCATGGGATACCCCTCGCAAACCGTTTTACAAGCTGCATATGGCGAATCACCTCCGCGAGAAACATGCCTCTATGAACAGTCAACGTGGCTCGGAGGTGCATGAGGCCTCTACGACAGACGAATATAAATGACGCCGTTTTTTCTGTGTCGTCGCGTCCGAGTTGGTGGGCGTGGCTCTGCGAGTTGTCGTCATATCCAATTGTCTTGGAGTTGGTGGGCGTGGCTCCTTCCTGTGTGCGCCATAGATGTCTTACTTGTCAGCGGCTTAGTGAATCCACGCCCCTTCCGGCGTGCTTTCCATGGGTGTCTTGCCTTAGTGAATTATATATATAGATTCTATGCATTGAACATGAGTTGGCATGACCATTTTGTAAAAACAAATATCAATACTAACACTCATTGCTGATCTCTGCAAGGGAAATTCTTTGTTTTCTAAAAATGATTAAGTCTTAAATGAAACAAATAATTGAAAAGATTTATTGTTTGGTTACCTTATTAATAAAATAGTACATAAATAAATGTTGCTCAAGGTACAAAACATGATAGTCAGTAGTCTTAATTTCATAAGTGATATGAGGCCAGTGAAAGTTGCAACATGTAGTTAAAAAAAAAAATCAAAACCTAGCACCTGCAAGAAAAAGAAGCTACTAGTGACATTATTTGGTTGCTTTACTCACCAGACCCTGCCATGATTTTTGGCGCGGTCTGTGGATTTACAGTGGTGTGAAAAACTATTTGCCCTCTTTCTGATTTCTTATTCTTTTGCATGTTTGTCACACAAAATGTTTCTGATCATCAAACACATGTAACCATTAGTCAAATATAACACAAGTAAACACAAAATGCAGTTTTTAAATGATGGTTTTTATTATTTAGGGAGAAAAAAAATCCAAACCTACATGGCCCTGTGTGAAAAAGTAATTGCCC
>JANRMT010062825.1:25970584-25995815 GCA_026402145.1 Polypterus bichir lapradei | reverse complement strand
TTTTCACTATCTAAACTAACCTGCGTGTCTTGGTGTGAGCAAGTAAAACCAGATTACTCCCCGAAACACACACACAGACAGACAGACATGAGTTAAATGTGTTAATTCCACTCAGATGACAACTTGAGATGGTGCAGATCTGAGATACTGAATTCATGAGGTAGCAACACTGACTACTGTGTCACCATCCCAGTCAACATAAGATTACCTTTATGTACAAATGTCATTTGTAGCCCCATCTAGGACTCTGATCTAAAAATGGAAGGGCTTGTGCATCTTAATGATCTGTAAAGGTAAGTTGGAGCTTATGAAAGGGTTAATCATAATAAATTGGCAAAAGAGAGAAGAGAAAAGACAAAGTTCAAACCATAAACAAGACTCTCATAGCACTGTATAATTACAGGAATGCTGAGACCTACCCCTGGAGACAGACCAGGAGGTGGTGTTTAACAGTAGTCATCTGGTGGCCTGGTATCCCACATGCAAGTGTATGCAGCTTCAGAGTCATTGCTGCACACCCATTGGTCAGTTTGGGTCAGCTGCAGTCTGCTGTCAGCTTGGGATGATCCAATGCTGATCTGTACATATTTATGGTAGCAAGACAAACGTTTGGGTTTAGCTCTGTTGTAGTGGACCAAAACTAAGGCAAAGTACAGTTGCAATGGGCTTCTTGGAGTCAGAGAAGGAGAACAAAATGGCGTATTAGTTTAGAAAAACTTGTGAGTGGGCTTAACAGACTTAGAATGATTGGTAATGTTACAAAATTAATCCTTCACATATCAGGCAGGCTGTTACAGAAATGAAAAAGCACTAATATGCCATTAAAAAATATGGAAGCCAGACTGACCTATAGCACGATACTCAATCAAAAATATTTATATATTCTATTTTTCCTTAGGAGACTGTGTTCCTTTAATGTGGGAAGTGGCATTCTTTGCACCTTCTATGACTCTGTGATGGCCAGTGTGATCCTCTATGATGTTGTGTGCTGAGCTGGTAAAATCACTTCAAGAGAGGCCCACCGAATCAACAAGCTAATTAACAAGAGCAGGCTCAGTTATAGGACACACTCTGGACCCCCTGAAAGTCATAGCAAAGGAGAGAATTAAAACAAAACTGAGTGTCAATATGAACAACGCTGCACATCCTCTCCCTGACATACTAACACTGAGGACTTTCAGTCAACAAATTATTCAACAAAAGTGTGTTAACAAACGCGATTGGTGCTTCTTCATATCAACAGCAATACATCTGCATCATGCCACCCTGTGACTCTTCTTCTTCTTTCGGTTGCTCCTGTTAGAGGTTGCCACAGCGCATCATCGGTCCTCATATGGATTTGGCAAAATTTTACACCAGATGCCCTTCCTGATGTAACCCTCACCATTTGGCACCGGCACAAAGAAACACACTGGTTTGTGCATCTGTGACAGCAAAATTAGAACTTTTGTTTCTTTTTAATTTTCTTGTTTTATAGACATTCTGCTGTGTATTCAGACTAAAGTGTGTGTGTATATTTATTATTTACTTACTTACTTATCCACCTTTTTATGTATTTATTGTCCCCCTGGGGACAAATAAAGTTCTATTTAATTAAATCTAATCTAATTTAACACAGTGGCGCAGAAAAAGACCAGCAATGCAGTAAGGATCGACATACGTTTACTCTTCAGTTAAAAGATGCAGAGTCATTGTCCCTAATTACGAAATTGCTGAGCTGCTGGTTTAGAAAGGGCACTTTGAAAGATGTTGCTAGTTTTTTCCATACTGCACTCCTTCAGGGTGTGATGAAGGTATAGTTGATGGGTGTTCCCCTGACCTGATACGAGATCTCTCACAATATACATTATATGGAGTTTGTGCTCTGTGGTGAATTTATGCTGAGATGAGACAGTCCAGCCTCCGACGAGGTATTTTATACAGTTTGTTGACTGTTGAATTTATTTGTTTGGAAATGGTGCATCAACTCTTCTGCATTATGCAATTGGGAAATGTGTTACAGAGAGACAATTATGCTTCAGATATGATTTTACTATCTCTCATTGTTACTTTCCACATAGGGATCTCAAGGTATTTTCATATGCTCAACATGAATAATGTTTAGAATAATGACAGCGATACGCATTTCAAGCTAATGTAGCTCAACATTTGCAGTTATTTTTTAATAATTTTACATGAGGACATACTCTTTCCCTTTAAGTTGAGAGGAATGTGTAGTGTCACTTTGTTATTTGATAGAAGATGAGATGTCAATTGCTAGACGGCCAGCTGAGCAAACCAAATACAAACCCGAGTCCAAAACATGATTAGCTGTGGATTAGTTAGACTTGGAAGTGGCCTTGTTGCACTCTTCACCAAGACAGGACATACACCTGAGGATCATCTCATCTTAGTACCAAGCTACGTCATCTGGTCTTGATAAGACGCTAGCACGCTGTCATGTTTCAGCCAAAATTTTCCCCCTGGCTGAGGTTCAAAGTCGTATCTTGGGTCTATTTTGTCAAATTTTATTTCAGTTATTCGTACTATTGCTTATTTTATTTGTTATGAACATTTTTTGTTTATATGTTGGATAAGGGGAAGTGCCTTAGTTATGTCCCTTGTGCTTTGTAGGTGGTTTAACAAGGTCACCGCCAGGAATGGCCCCACACACTATATATGGGAATGCCTCCCATAGTTCCTGGCGACGTTTTTTTGTGTTTCTGTGCTTTTGCGTTATGAGTTTCTGGATTTTGTACCATTTCTCTGTTTTTTACCTCACCTCTGGATTTTATATTGGGACTGTGTTTATTGATATTTTGAACCTCTGCTCTGTCTCTTGACTACGGTTTTTTGATTTTGCTTTGGGACTTTGTTTGCTGTGTTTTTTATTGTCTTTCCCACAATTCTTCATGTTCTTTGGAGCCTTGTGCCTGCACATGCTTCTGAGAAAATCTTTTTAAGTTATTAAAACTTCTCTTTGCCCTTGGGTTTCCAGTCAGGGATTTTGATGGGCAACTTTAGAAAGTGTTTTTTGGTACCTGTGCTTTCGGGACTCCCAAGATCACAACAACACGATATTATTTCAGGTACACTGGAACTGTCCCGGTAATTTTGAACAAAAAAAGTTGTGTTTATACACTTGGTATTAGATTAAGTTGATTTAATGTCTGCATTGAACTTCACCAAGGGTACACCTTGTTTTGCCTGCTGTTTGTGATTTTCATGGACAAGATGTCTAGACGCAGCAAAAGCCTGGAAAAGATCCAATTTAGGAACCTAGCATTTTATCTCTGCTGTTTGTTGTTGATGTTGTCCCCTAGGCCTCATCAGAGTGTGATCTCTGGCATGCACTGAAGTGGTTTGCAGCCGATTATGATGCAGCTGAGATGAGAATTAGCACCTTCAAATCTGAAGTCATTTCCTTTCATTGAAGCAAGTGGCTTGTTTCCATCAGGTTAATGGGGAGCAGCTGCTGGAAGTGGAAGAGATTAAGTAGTGTTGGTTCTTATTTAAAACTGGGATAGAGGGAATTGTTAGACTGATTAGTGAATCAGTGAGGTTTTACCGCAGAATGGAGGCAGCATTGCCGAACTCACTCTACAGGACTCGGTGAAGAGCTCAGTAATCCAGTCGAGCCTCAGAGTGAAATTGCTGCTACTCTGGATCAAGGGAAGTAAGTTGAGGTGGTCTGCACATGTGGTTTAAAACGCTTTCTGATTTCCTCCCATGGGAGGCCCATCAAGAGCAGCCTACTAGAGAAGGTCCCTGAGGCTGACCCAGGACATGCTGCAGGGATTACATGTCTTGACTCTCCTTAGAGTGTTTGGGAGTTTCTCAGGATGAGCTCGAGAGAGGGTAATATGGTCTCTTCAAATGAATACTTTGTGAATGTAACCATCATTAAGGAAACGCAGTAGAGCTTTGATATTGTAAAACCTTGTGATAATAATTCTACTACTACCACCTACACAGAGTGCTTTAGAAGATGCAAAGAGGACTATACAACACTTACAGACTTGCCCAGTTATCTAGATTGCGTTACAAGTCAGCAAAGATCAAAATAAATAAATAGCAAAAGTGTCAAGTCAGGAAGTGATGTTACATTTGAAGGTCCCCGTGGTGTCACTAAGCACTACTGTACTAGCTAAACGGTTCCATGTTGTCTAACCTAATATAACATTTGTTTTTCGATTGTCACAAAAACGAGACATAGACAGATAAAGGGTTGGGGCAGCCACCCGTGTAATCTGGTATCCTGGCTGCAAAAGTCGTTTTTATCAAAATAACCAGCACTGAAGTGCATACAACGGAGTCCAAAACAAGACTGAGGGAAAAGGGAAAAGGGGCAGGTTTTTAAAGGGGGAGACAGGAAGTGAGGTCATAAGGATCGAGCACGTGGTCTTCAACCATTGGATCACAGCTGGACGTGACATCAGAGGGGCCGGAGCTGATGAGGTCGACTTCCTTTGGCTCGGTCCCGGAAGTGACGTCAAGAGAGCCAGGTGGAATCCCTCGGGAATGGTCTACAGGCAAGGGAGAAAAAGAGTCAGTGCACTCTGCCACATCCTGGCATGCCTCCAAACTGCCTTCACTCAAGCCCTTTAGCTGCCTCCCATGCGCACGTGTGTGACACGATGATCTTCTATCCATGTCGCTGTCTTTGTTATGTAACTGATTTTAAAGTAGCTGCATTTATCCGTTAGTTATTCAGTTTCATATTCTCTCTTTGGAGTCTTTGTTAGCTTCCTCGTTATTACTTAAGTCTGGGCGACAAATCTGTTCACTCTTTTCAGATTTTCTCTTGCACTGTTTTGTTCTTCCTGCTAGGATCAACAAGACTTTCTCTCATAATGTTCACATACAGTGTGACATAAACTCCTTCACCCTCAAAGGGTTTTTAAGAACTTTTTACACACTGTTTGAAAATGGATGGAGACAAGTCCATCAGGACTTCCAAATATTTTCTTTTTTTTAAAACACTAGACGTTGCATTTGTGAATGTTATTATTTCCCTTCCAACATGTCTATTTGCAATAAGCTCAGTTTGCCTCATATGTGCTGAAATTTGATATCCCACTGTGGGGATTTAGAATACCTGCTAAGTATCCATAGGTTAACTCCAGAATCAAAGATTTGCTTTTCAGAGATTTTGCTGATTGAATAATATATTGGAAATGTCTGGATTTTTATGTGTCTTTTTTCCTTGAAAGTATCAAAGTTAGACCTTCATACCGAACGTGAGGCAACCACACTTTTTCAGCTGGGATGTACTCAGCCCTAATCATTATGCTCTGATGATCTGAAGTTAAAACTCTCTGCTACCAGAAGGAGTTATTTGTGTAATAGGAGCAATGCTAGTGGCCTTCAAAAAACAAGGTTCAGAGCTAGAAATGAGTATTTCTTTAAGCCCGCCATGGCAGCCCCATGATGGATTGTGTTTCAAGTTAATTGTCTGAGGTGGTGTGGAGTGAAACGGAGAAATATACATTCTATAGCTTTGATGAGTGAAACGGGACCCAGAGAATTCAACAGACTTTAGTATGGGTGCTGAAACTAAGTGGGGAATGAAATCAAAAGCAGTGTTTTCGCGGGTCACTGCCCTGACCATGCAGCTTTGCAATTTTCTGTGGACTATTCAACGTGTAAGCCTGGCTCAAATCTATTCTATTTTCATCAGCCGGACACTTCACACTGGAACTATTAACAGTAATTAGAAACCAGCCTTTATAGTTAAGAACGATTTCAGTTAATCTCGCCTATCTGCTTATGAGGCACCATGCATTACACATCAGCCTCAAGTCACATCCAAAGGTGCTTGTATTCTTGTAAAGACTTTTATAGTTGGAGACAAAACTGGTTCTGTTTATAGCCTAATTTACATTTTTATCTGTAAAACCTTCAAAGCTCCAAGCACCTTTCGAAGCTCGGAATGTTGTGAAATTGAAAATGAACAGTTTTAATACATATTGTCTTGTTTGATGTAGACTCTCCCATAGGAATGATAAACCAAAAAAGAGACATCTCCTTGATATCTTTTTGGTTTCTCCTAGACAACAAGGAGATGAGAAGAAAATAAAATGGAGACATTTTAATTTGTCTCATGCTTCTCAGATTTTACTCCTGAGAAAAAATATAACTGGAATCCTCCCAATTGAGATCTCAGCAAAGTCACACGGTGGACTCTGATTTTCTAAGTAGTGTCTTGACATTTTTCTTGTAATTTGAAAGTAATTGCATTTTGTGATTGGTAATATATGATGAAACAATAGTTTGTGGTATTGAAACATTTTACTACGATAACCAAACTGTAATCCTTGCTCCTGTATAGAGGTAGTCGTCGACTTACAACTGCATTCGGTATTGATGGACCAATATACAATGCATCCGGAAAGTATTCACAGCGCATCACTTTTTCCACATTTTGTTATGTTACAGCCTTACTTCAAAATGGATTAAATTCATTTTTTTTCTCAAAATTCTACACACAACACCCCATAATGACAACGTGAAACACGTTTACTTGAGATTTTTGCAAATTTATTAAAAATAAAAAAACTGAGAAATCACATGGACATAAGTATTCACAGCCTTTGCTCAATACTTTGTCGATGCACCTTTGGCAGCAATTACAGCCTCAAGTCTTTTTGAATATGATGCCACAAGCTTGGCACACCTATCCTTGGCCAGTTTCGCCCAGTCCTCTTCGCAGCACCTCTTAAGCTCCATCAGGTTGGATGGGAAGTGTCGGTGCACAGCCATTTTAAGATCTCTCCAGAGATGTTCAATCGGATTCAGGTCTGGGCTCTGGCTGGGCAACTCCAGGACATTCACAGAGTTGTCCTGAAGCCACTCCTTTGATATCTTGGCTGTGTGCTTAGGGTCGTTGTCCTGCTGAAAGATGAACCGTCGCCCCAGTCTGAGGTCAAGAGCGCTCTGGAGCAGGTTTTCACCCAGGATGTCTCTGTACATTGCTGCAGTCATCTTTCCCTTTATCCTGACTATTCTCCCAGTTCCTGCCGCTGAAAAACATCCCCACAGCATGATGCTGCCACCACCATGCTTCACTGTAGGGATGGTATTGGCCTGGTGATGAGCGGTGCCTGGTTTCCTCCAAATGTGACGCCTGGCATTCACACCAAAGAGTTCAATCTTTGTCTCATCAGACCAGAGAATTTTGTTTCTCATGGTCTGAGAGACCTTCAGGTGCCTTTTGGCAAACTCCAGGTGGGCTGGCATGTGACTTTTACTAAGGAGTGGCTTCCATCTGGCCACTGTACCATACAGGCCTGATTGGTGGATTGCTGCAGAGATGTTGTCCTTCTGAAAGGTTCTCCTCTCTCCTCAGAGGACCTCTGGAGCTCTGACAGAGTGACCATCGGGTTCTTGGTTACCTCTCTGACTAAGGCCCTTCTCCGCTGATCGCTCAGTTTAGATGGCCGGCCGCTCTAGGAAGAGTCCTGGTGGTTTCAAACTTCTTCCACTTACGGATGATGGAGGCCACTGTGCTCATTGGGACCTTCAAAGCAGCAGAAATTTTTCTGTAACCTTCCCCAGATTTGTGCCTCGAGACAATCCTGTCTCGGAGGTCTACAGACAATTCCTTTGACTTCATGCTTGGTTTGTGCTCTGACATGAACTGTCAACTGTGGGACCTTATATAGACAGGTGTGTGCCTTTCCAAATCATGTCCAATCAACTGAATTTACCACAAGTGGACTCCAATTAAGCTGCAGAAACATCTCAAGGATGATCAGGGGAAACAGGATGCACCTGAGCTCAATTTTGAGCTTCATGGCAAAGGCTGTAAATACATATGTACATATGCTTTCTCAATTTTTTTATTTTTAATAAATTTGCAAGAACCTCAAGTAAACGTTTTTCACGTTGTCATTATGGGGTGTTGTGTGTAGAATTCTGAGGAAAAAAATGAATTTAATCCATTTTGGAATAAGGCTGTAACATAACAAAATGTGGAAAAAGTGATGCGCTGTGAATACTTTCTGGATGCACTGTATGTATTCAAACCTGGCCACATGTATAGTACTGTATAGAAAGTCCTTTAAGTCATATTGCTTGTTTGATATCCTTTTTTTATCATCATTCTTAGCACATTGTGTAGTTTTTGTACCATTATTTTTGTAAATTATTTTTATTTTATTATTTTGTTTCATTATTACTGTTGCTTGCATGTGTGCTGAACCTTTAAGAGTTTTACAAATCCTTGATCCTCGTGTGATGTCACATCATCAGTGTGAACCTCTCCAGTGTTCATTGTGTTAACTGTGAGAGGAGGAATTGTACCGACAGAGTATGAACACTCGTATGTTTTCTGTTTTAACATTTCAGCCTCTTAATAATAAACATTAACATATAAAAGAATTCAGTGTAGTTGCATTACCACTTCATGGCGGTTCACACAAAGAGGCACATCGTGAGTCTCAACGCTGAAGCTTCGGAAGTTAACTGGAATCAAAGCCAAAAGCGTAGCAGTACAGTGCATGAGACAAACACTGGTTACAATGGGATAACTTGAAGTCATATGCGATCGCATTTGGTTTCTTTCCTCCCTCATGCTACTTGATCACCTTCATTTTTGTGGTAAAACCAATTGCCCTTTTTCCGGTAATTGTTAGAGAAATGTAACTGAATGTAGTAGAAGCCGCTGCAGGTAATAAACTGAGATCAAGATGAATTAGTCACAGCATATGGAGCTCATGTGGTGAAAACTTTTGTTTGCCCATGAGACATGGTAGCGGTCAAATGTTCGTAAGTATTACTATTACTTGCTCTAATTTATATTGCTGTGCTCCAATTAGATCATAATCACTGTAGAAGAAAAAAACAGGCAGTTGTTAAAACTTTGGACTTCAATCCCTGAGGATGGGGGTTCAAATCCCACTACTGACACCACAGTGTGGCCACAAGCAAGTCACTTAATCTGCCTGTGCTTCAAATGGAAGAACAAAAGAAATGGAACTGGTTGTATCTCAGATGTTGTATGCCACCTTGGATAAAGGCATCAGTCTAATTATTAGGAAAAAGATGAAGTCTTGAAAGAGATCTCACAAAACCTAAAATGCTCTTCAAACCAAACTCTCAATTTTGACCCCTCTTACCTCAACTGTATCTCATGTCGCCTTTTTTTGTCTGAAGCTAATGTCTCCTAGGAAATTTTAGCAGAAACATCTGTGATGACGTTGATTCTTAAATGAAGCATAAATGAGACTCTCATGAGCCATCAAAGATCAGCCTTTGAGCAGTGAGTGGGCTTTCCTTATCATACCATTTTCTAAGGCCGCTTAATCCTGAACAGGGACGCATTGGAGCTGCAGTCTATCCCAGAAAGCATTGGGCCAGAGGCAGGAACAAAATTTCAAACTCACAAAAGCATAAAGGCATAAGATACAGTGAGGAAAGAGAAATGAAGGTGGCAACAAACTTTCATTAAGATAATAAAAGATTAAGTATAAAAATGACATTTTTGAGGGAATGTAGAACTTGAATAGATGATGTAGATCAATAGTATTTTACTAGAATTCAGTGCTGTTGCTTATGAAATACAAAGACATCATGCAATAATTCTGACTATCCATTAAAAATGAAAATAAAAAACTTGCGAATCAGCTATTCATATTTACTAAGGATAAAAAATAACCTTTAGACCAGTGGCCTTCTGGCTGAGCTGTTGGATTGTAAATCTTTTGTTTGAGATTTCAATTTCCTTCCAACCATCACGTAATCCATGTGAAATATTAAATATTGTAACCACTAGGGGGGCATCACTGAGCCCCAAACCACATTCAAGGCAATACCCAACACAACTCCAGGTTCAAATAAAGGCTTTTACCTGACACTTTTCATAAGAACACCAGTAGTAATACACTATTCACAATCCTCCTTCCTTCCTCCAAGAGAGAATTGTCCACTGCCTCCCGACTCTGACTCGATTTAAGGGAGGCAGCGGGCTTTCCTTTAAAGTCAATCAGGGACCTGATTTTGGTTTCCTGTTAAAGTCCTCTGAAGCACATCCAGGTCATGCAGAAACCAGGGCAGTCCACCCCAGCAGCACCCTCTGACAAGGCTGTGTCTCTGGACTTCAACTCCCATGCCACACTGTGGGCGTCCTGATCAGGTTTAGCTGTGAGGGACACTGCCACTTGACATAACTGCTCCCAGTGAGACCATTTGCTCACTCCTCCAATTATGGCTTCCTGGCTTGGCATGAATCCTTTGCTTTATTCGGGCCAGGATGCCTGATCATCCTTCCTGGAACCTACAATATGTTCAAGTCTTTGTGCAGTTAATTCATACATTTGTAATTTATAAGTTGCTTTGCATAATATCCTGCAAAGGATAGTGAAGACAGCAGAGAACATTATTGGGGTGCCTCATTCTTCACTAAAAGATAAATTTTACAAACACAGTGTCCGCAAGGCCTACAGCATTGTGCAGGACCCCTTACACCCCTCACATGGACTTTTCACACTTCTGCCATCCAAGAGAAGATACTGCAGCATTAGAGCCAGATCTGCCAGGCTGCAGGAGAGTTTTTATCCCCAGGCTGTCAGACTTCTTAACACCATCCTGAGATCTTCCACACGGCCTCAACCACCTCTAAAAACAGAACTTTTATACATGCGAGCCACTTTCCTGCAAAGACGAGTGTGCAGGTAGAAAAGAACTGAAAATCTCCTACTGACCTTTAAGTATTTTGACACTCTTGACATCCTTCTGCTGTAAAACATTCTGACCTGTCATTGTTTACACGTCTTAAACAACTACTATCATACACTGATAATTTCTGTATTATCTATATCTATTATTTATTTATTATATTACATATTTATTGACTATATTTATGAATCTAAATTGCATAATTGTGGGTTGGCGCCCTGCCCAGGATTGGTTCCTGCCTTGTGCCCTGTGTTGGCTGGGATTGGCTCTAGCAGACTCCCGTGACCCTGTGTTCGGATTCAACGGGTTGGGAAATGAATGGATGGATTGCATAATACCATACATTGCATCAATCTTGTCTCTGCACAATGTCTTGTCTTGTTTGTGTTTTTATTTAAATTTAAATTTTAAATTTAATTCTATTTTTAATTTTTATTTGTACTTCACGTTGTTACACTGTGGACCCTGAGCTTCGCAATTTTGTCTATCTGTATACTTGTATATGGTTGAGATGACAATAAAGTTTGCTTTGACTTTGACTTTAATAGTATCACATACAGTAAACGATTACATGTAAAATTAGGAAGTGTAATAATAAATAACTTTAGGTGGTGTATTTCCATTTCGGAAGTAAAAGCTGATTCCAGATTTTGAATACCCAGTAGTGACAAAGCCTCTTTTTACCAGTTTCTTAGTATCAAGCTTGACTTTAACAAATCAAGTTTCTGAAGTGTCAGCAAGTTGAGGTTTCATAAACCCAGTCTTATCACATTACACCATCAAAGAAGCTTCACTTTTCTTTACCAATTTATAAGGCTCGAAAAGATTTGGGTTTCTGTGCATGAGGAAACCCCTGACTTTCATAGAAATATGGATGTGCTTCCATACTACAGTCAGTTGGACAGTTCACTCTCCATAGGTTTGAAGAAGGTCTTCCTAGCCTAATCAAGTTCACACTGCCCACTATGGTATTTGTCTGGAGCAAACACACCTCTTTCACTGCTGCTCTTTGAAAAGCAAACTAGTGAGCAGCATTAACACACAATACTTGTGATTTCTTTGTGGCTGGAGGTGGGTGCTGGCCAGGATCTTACACCCTCGGTTAGTCGCTGACAAGAGTCGTGTTAATCCTTCCCTTTAATCATCAACAGTCCTCACAACACAGGGAAGTGTAGATAATAAATACTGGTATAATTTCTGTAAATTTACACTATTTGAAATTTTAGCTTTAGCCACCTGGCCTAAAGTATATGTGACAATAGGTATCATGGGTGGTGGTATAATGGCTCTCTCCAAGGTTTGATGCCTTAAAGAGGCAGAGGAATTTTCATGCTTCAGAGGAAGTCCTCAGTGATACTACTAGGAGTCTTTTACTCCTATTAGGGTCATCAAAAGTGATAAAGGTGTAGAGCTCACACTGAGCACAATCAAAATTCCCTAACAGTAGACCTGGCATATGCGTCAAATTGCCACAAACAACTGTTAAGGAAAAAGCCAGGTGGCTTGGCTTTGAAAGCAATGCCCTAATGTTCCTGGATTGTTGGCAGCTCACTGCAGCTGTGTCCACTCTCTATTGTCTCAGATCATTTCTGTACCAAAAATTTAGGATAAAAACTGTGTTGGGATAACAGACAAGACCCCAGTTAGAGAAGGTGTAAACCAGAGATCTTCTTTAAGTCCTTACCTCTCTGATCTGGTTATGGATGTGTTGAATTATGGTATAAAAGACCTGATGACCTTGTGTTGTGTAGCACCAGAAAAGAGGAGGTGGGGAGGAAGTTGGAAAAATGGCGAAGGGCTTTGGAAGATACGTAGGAAGAAGAAACAATATCTGAGATGTAATGATGGATAGAATTCAGAAGTTAGCCTGGTGGGAGAACTATTGAAAGAGTGGATAAATTTAAATATCAATGGTCAGTAGTAGCCCAAGATGGAAAATTAGATGCAGAGATAGCCCATAGAGTGCAGTGTGGATGGAACAACTGGAAGAAGTTATCAGGACTATTATGTGATCAAAGAATTAAGGTGAAGGTTAAAAGTAAGGTTTATAAGACAGTGGTAAGACCAGTTATGGAGCTGAGACATGGACAGTGAAGGGAGCACAGGGGAAGAAGTTAGATGTGGCAAAAGATGAATGTGTGGAATTACAGAACAGGACAGAATAAGAAATGAGACAACCAGAGATACAACTGGGAGAGACGTCTAAGAAAGTACAGGAAGATGGGGTGAGGTGGTCTGGGCATGTAATGGGCAGAGACAAGGAACATGTGGGCCAGAGAGTGATGGGAGTGGAAGTACAGGGGAAGAGAAAGTGAGGGAGGCCAAAACAGAGGTGGATAGATAAAGTAAAAGAAGATCTGAAGGAAAAGGACTTGACCGAGCTGTTTAGAGAAGCTTGATCAAGCACATCGAGCCCACATGGAAGTGGGAAATGATGAAGAGGAAGAAGAAGATTTAATCAAGCTGTATTTTCTAAACTGCTCTCAATGAATCCACCAAGTTGAACTGTAAGCAAACTAAGCAACAGCAGAACGTTAGTAAAAAGTGAATTAGAATAATGAAAAAACAGGAAATATTTTTTTGCAGTGAGAAATATAGTTAACACCTAAGAAATGGGTGCAAAGTGAATGAGTGAAGAGTCCAAAAATAAAATACCACCACCCTTAATTTTGTGAAGATGGTCACTTCAATGAGGTGATACAACACATCAAAACTTAAAATGAGCTAAATGCCTCGATTGCCTCAAGAATAAACGCTCTTCATTCAAAACCTAAAGGGAGGAAGAAACTGAAGTCGTGCAGGGACATATTGCTTATTTCATCCAAGCATTTTGTTAATTAACTGGTTTAATGATCTGGTTAACTGGGGCGGTTTAACACATGAAGTATTCTAGCGCATGTACTGTCAATCAGTTGCATTTTTAAATCATTAACTCCCAAGAGTATGAGAAAACATATTTCTCAGTCGTAGAGAATAAAGAATTTACAATCCTCCCTCTCTTTACTGTCCAGTCCTTTTACTCCCTTACTGTCCGTGTAATATACTCCCAAAGCTTTCTGTTACCCCACACACAGCTCATAAAGTTCCCTGCAGTAGTGTAAACTACCAGACAAAAGTTGTAGAACACCTCAGTTTTTCTTCAAATTGAATCAGTTGAAATGCAATGAAAGACCTAAAATGATGAAAAGGTAAGCAGTAAACTGACAGTTTAAAGTTAAGGTTAGCATAAACTGAAAAAAGAAACTTTCAGAATATTACAAATGGGCCTTCTTCAGAGAAATACTAATAAGTTGAAACCTACAGATGTTCTGCAGCAAATAAAGTAAATGAAGTCTTGCAAGTTGAAGTAAACAATTTGCTCATGTGTCCCAACATCTGCTGATTACTTAAAAACCCTCAATCTGTCTTAAAGCAGAGTTGGAAAAGACTATTGTGTTACTACTATAGATGTTCTCCTAAAGTTTCTTAGAAGACCTACCTTCAGAGAAAAGGGAGACGTGAGACTCAACTGACGTAAAAGAAGTTAAAATTGAGAATTTGGTTTGAAGAGCATGCTAGGTTTTGTGAGATCTCTTTCTAGACTCCATATTTTCCTTATTATTGGACTGTCTTTATTCAAGGTGGGTTACAACATTTGATACGTTCAGTTCCATTTCTTTTATTTTTCCAGTTGGAGCACAAGCAGAGGAAGTGACTTGCTTGTGGTCACACGCTGTTGTCAACAGTGGGATTTGAACCCACAACCTCAGGGTTTGAGATTCCAAAGTTTTAACCACTGTCTGCCTTTTCTTCTAGCATGAGTATGATCAAACTGGGGCACAGCAATGTAAATTAGAGCAACTCATAGTATTATTCAGAAGCAAGGACTACAGTTTTGTAATCACAGTAAAGTTTTATTACCACAAACTACTGTCCATACATTTCACCAGATATTACTGAGCATACAATTCAATTAGTTTCAAATTTCAAAAAAAAAAAAAAATGTCAAGACATTATTTGGAAAATCTGAGCCCACTGTGTGAGTTTGCTGAAATTCAAGAAGAGACACTTGTGAGAATTCCAGGGTATTTCTTCTCAGGAGAAAAATTTAAGAAGCATATTCTTTGTGTTACAGGCCTGAAATGCCATAATGGATGTATATTAACAAATGAAATAAAGTGGACCAGACAAAACATGAAATATCTTGGGTTCGTACTGTCTACAATGAAATAAAATTCAAAGTACATTTAAAAATCAGTACTTTTTTTTTTGTTATTTTATTTTATTTTTTTGCATTTTCCATGGGGGTCTACCCCTGCAGTATCAGGTTTCAAACAGGAGTCAACCCAAAGCAGGGTTCCAGTACTTTAGGGAACATATTAACAATGCCAATTAAAAATTAACAATTAACCTAACACATTCATAAAGACTGACTATTCCAACTCCACACATACAGTGCTATGATTTGAGGCTAACTCTCTGAGCTGTCTAACTCTTCTTTAATCGTCTGGATCCTCCTTCTACTAGTGAACCTTCTTGGATCTTTGGACACAATGTGCATTTGACACAAATCTGTTAGAAATCCACTCCTGGGCCAAATATTTCTGGGGTTTCATTTCTTTGGCTGCAGGGCCAGAAGACTGGAACTCTCCATGCTGGTGCATAGTACTAGTACACCTGTTCGCTCCCAAGAGTTCTTAAAAGGTCAGATCTTTCAGTCATCTTCCACGCAGTATGTTTTTTTTTAAATGGCAGCACACATATCGGTCCATTTCTAACGAAGACATTGTGTCATATATTGTCCATGCACTTTTCTTGTTTCTTGCTAGACCTCTGTTGACTACTGTCTCTACTCGAAAGAGGTAGTTTGGTCTGTCATTTACTAGCAGTCAGGAAGACTTGCAAATTTTTTTGATGGCTCTCTCATCTCATTTTAATTAGGATGTGAAGGACTGCTTTCATCTATGTGTCTTGTGCCCACTGGCCTCCAAGAAGTCTGCCTGGTCTGTCACTCTCTCTCTTTTTCTTGTATTGGTGCCCACTGCACTTCTCTGGTATCATAAGTGACAGGATATATAACGTGTGTTCTGTCTTCTCACACTGCCATGTACAGGACCCAGACTTGCGTTATCGTGATAGACTGTCTCCACATTCAAGGGTGCTTCCAATTTTGCACCCAATGTTGCCAGGACATGGGCGGCAGAGTGGTGCAGTGGGTAGTGCAGCTGCCTCACAGTAAGGAGACCCAGGTTCACTTCCTGGGTTCTCCTCGTGTGGAGTTTGCATGTCCTCCCTGTGTCTGTGTGGGTTTCCTCCGGTTTCCTCCCACAGTCCAAAGACACGCAGGTTAGGTGCATTGGCGATTCTAAATTGTGTGTGTATGTGTGTATGCCCTGCGGTGGGCTGGCGCCCTGCCCAGGGTTTGTTTCCTGCCTTGCGCCCTGCGTTGGCTGGGATTGGCTCCATCAGACCCCCGTGACCCTGTAGTTAGGATATAGCGGGTTGGATAATGGATGGATGTTGCCAGGACAGTCATTGCCCCTGTGACAGTGACCTGGGTATGAAAATAGGTAAGTGAATAGTTCAGTGATTACATACCATTACACTGCTGCATCAATTATCTTTTTTATTTAGCTTGTAATATCACTGGTTAATGATATTGTTATGTCTGCAGGGCAGGAAAGATTTGGAGTAACCAGGAGAAGAACATGAGATCAGAAACAGGGCAAAATTGGGGGGAATGAAGAAAACTGCATTTTCAGACACGAAAAGTATGAAGTCTAGAGAGCTGGAAACGAGTACTAATGCCTTTTTTTCCTCTTCCCACAGGCCTACAGAAGACTAATATCACTTTCCATTTCATTCTGAAGAAAACAAATTTCCTACCTAGCTTCTGTCCTCCAACAATATAGTCACTTCCGTCCATCCTCCGATGAAGTCACTTCCATCCATCCTCGATGACATCACTTCCGTCCATCCCTGATGACGTCACTTCTGTTTATCCCTGATGATGTCACTTCCACTTCCTTTTCCAGTCTGCACATCATACCCACCAGCCGTTTTGTCTGTCCTAATTCCTGTCTAGTCATTCTATAAATGATCATCTGTGTAATCCTGGTTGTCAACTGTATTTTATTTAACAACTGATTTTAATATCCACGGCAGGAGATTATACAGGGAAGCTTCCCCAAAACTTTATGCTTTCTTTCGTCTGGTTATTTCGTGGCAGCATCAAGGCCAAAATGAAGAGCAAGAAACAAAGTCAAGGACGTAAACAAAAGGTTGGTACACAAGCAAACGAAGCACAGTGATCTTCAACATGCAGTAGAATTGTACTTTTTTATTCACAGTATGGTGGCTCTGAGACTAGGGATCTGTGCCAGCAATTGGAAGGTTGCTGGTTCAAATGCCAGAAGTAACTCTTCTCCGATGGGTCCTTGAGCAAGGCCCTTGACCTGCACTTGCTTCATCCTGTTTATGATGTTTATCTGCATCTAGCCCTTCCAGCAGGTTCCCCAATTTGCAGTGAAAATTTTGGGGTTGTTTGCAGGATTGGCACTCCAGCCACCTTATAAAACCTCACATTGTTCCAGTGTGGTGATGAAGTGTCACCCACTGCACTCGGATCCCAGTGCAGGTGGTTTGTCATGTGGTGGGTGCGGCACTGTGTTGCTCCAAAACTCTCCTCTCTACCTGAGAACATTTAAAGAATGCCCCAGGAAAACATGTTATAGAGACATGGACAAATTTTTTGGTGCCCTTTCAACTCATTAGAAAAGTGTTGTATGCCTCCTGAAAATTGATGAAATGCAAAGCAGTTGTCCCCCGCGTACCTGCCTGTCTTTAATATGTCATCAAGTAAAGCAAAGCAAGTGTGAAAAAAGGTGATCATGTATTTCTTATTCTACAAAGTGATTCTAACATGGCCTGGACATATTTGTAGGTACCCCTAGAACAGATCCTAAATAACTGGCTTACAGTGATTTTTTAAACTAGCTGTTTTTATTATTAGTATCATACACATCTGCAAATGTGCAATCAGTCACTCAGACGAGTTTAAATGGAGAAAAGTCATCACTCTGCAGTTTGGTATCATTGTGTGTCCCACACTGAGCATGGACCAGTGAAAGCAAAGGAGAAAGCTGTCTGAGGAGATCTGAAAGAAAATGGCAGGCAAGCATGTGAAAGGCAGAGGCTGGAAGACCACCTCCAAGCAGCTTGACTTTCCTGTTACAGTTGCAAATATTATTAAGAAGTTTAAAGTCCATAGGACTGTAACCAACCTTCCTGAACACAGCTACAAGAGGCAAATCCTCCCCAGAATGGGCAGAAGGATAGTGAGAGTGGTAGATAAAAATCCAAGGAGAATTTCCAAAGAAATACAAGCTGAACTGCAAAGTCAAGGTCCATCAAAGTCTGATTTCTTTTTGAGTGACAATGGACTCAATAAAGGAAAACGCAGGAGGGTTCCACTGTTGAAAGAACGCCATAAGAAAGCCAGAATAGAATTTGCCCAAATGCATATTGAAAAGTCACAATGGCTTTGGGAGCAGATGAGCCAAAACTGGAGCTTTCTAACAGGTCACATCAGCTCTATGTCTACAGACAAAAAATGAAGCTATCAAAAAAAAAAAGACCAGACCTACAGTGAAACATGGTTATGGCTCCATGATGTTTTGGGACTGATTTGCTCCATCTGGCACGGGGTACGTTGAGTGTGTTCTGGAGCAATGAAATCTCAAGAATATCAAGACATTCTGGAGTGAAACGTACTGCTCAGTGTCAGAAAGCGCTGTCTCAGTCACAGGTCATAGATCCTCCAACAGGATAAGGAGACAAAACACTCAGCTAAAAGCACCCAAGAGTGGCTAAGAACAAAACATTGGACAATTCATTGGACAATTCTGAAATGGCTTTTGATGAGCCCTAGTTTGAATTCCATCAAACAACTATGTGAAGAACTGAAACACGCAGTCTGGAGAAGACCCCTTTCAAACCTGACACAGCTGGAGTAGTTTGCTCAGGACGAGTTTGCCAAAAGTCTTATGTAGAGCTCCAAGAATTGCTTGTTGGCAGTGATGGCCTCTAAAGGTTGTGCATCAAAATATTAGGTTAAGGTCCCATCATTTTTGTCTATGCCATTTTCATTTGTATTATTATTTGAAATATTCTGTTGAATCAAAACTCTAAGGCAAATCCTGATTTTTGTTAAACACAGAATGAACAATAATGTGTGGCAAATTACTTTTTGTCAGTTTCAAATGATTTCAGAGTTGTTTTATTTCCACGTCTGTGTCCATTCTGTCGCAGCACTCAGATCATGAGCTCTGAGGACATGCCTATAACACCATTGCATGTCCTAATCATGGGTGCCTGACAGCACAGTCAATATGTGCATTAGGCAATATGCATCCAGTAGCGCTGACCTACTTCTGGTGAAATCTCAGGCAGCTCAGTCACTTCCGTTGTCCACACTGCAGTTGTGATTTTTTTTTAGTGGCGAGAATGGCCAAGAAAAGAAGTTTAAGTTTCAGTGTACAGATAGGTCTGCAACTGATCTTTGTTGTGTTCGTTAATGTGGAGCTACCAGTAAGTACAAGACGGAACTTAGTTTTCATAAATTTCCCTCCAATGCTCTAAATGGATTGTCACTATCCAGGGAGAGAGCTTTACAGTTAGCACCCCCCCAAGTTTCTAGATGGCATTTTAAAAAAGAGGATTTTTGCGAGCCAGGTTTTGAGTTTGGCAGAAATTGTTGAAGAAGGGAGCAGTTCCTGCATTATTTGAGTGGAACAATTTCTCCTTTACACTTTCAAGACCAGGGGGTTTGGGAGAAGAGAAAGTGACTAATAGAGGATGACACACCAGGTGAGAGGAGGATGATAAAATCCTCAAAGACCACAACTACGCTTTGGCTCCAGCAGCACTTAATGAAAATGTGTCTCTCAGAGAGGAGATCCTCCAGATGAGGAAACAAATTGCAACCCTTACAATGAAGCAGATGTTCACTGTTTTGCTGGCTCAAACAGAGACATTCACTTTTTTACAAGGTAAAATGTCCAGCAGACTCGTTTTATTATGTATTGTAGCATTAGCACCCAACCCCACAATAGCTGGATTCTCTGCTCTATACATGGCTCTTTGAGGTGATTCTCATCCTTAAAAGGACTACTTGCCTTTTGGATCACTAGTTGGAAAAAGTGTGTGCAACTGTGCAGAGGTGCCGTTTTTATAGGCACCCATTCTATTGATGATGTAAGGCCAGCTCAGTCTTTTGATGTCTCATCCCTGGCTGATATAACTTATCCAGCACCATTGTTCTATGAAGCTTACATACATATTCATCTGTCCCTGAATAAAGTTTAACCACTAATTATTGAAATTCTGTTTTTTTAAAGAAGCCAGATATAAACACATAAGTGTTTAACCCATCCAGATCTTACCTTCATAATGTGGATGTAGCTTGAAACATATAGTTTGAAGCCTTCTCCTTTTTAGCTCCTGGCAAATTCTAGGCATATCTTGAAGTGATCTGGTGATAAACACCATAGCTAGTCCATTTTGATATCAGCACCAGAAGTGCAGCAGTTGGCTGATGTGGAATCTGGAAGTGAGTATGCATATAGCCTATTGCTTGAAAATGAATAATTCCTATCAGATGTGACATATTTAGAATTTATAGGATAACATTGTATGTCACTAATGCAGAAATGTCCCACAGGGTGCAGTTTATATAGCATTTCTCTCAGTGTGTATGCTCATTGGTCAATGGTTTGTATCTCAGTTTGTTTTTCTACAACTTTGCTCTCCTTATTTTCTTTTGAACATTTTCATTATTGAGCCATTTGCCAAATAAAATAGGATAATGTATGCAGTGTGAGTATGCATTTTCTCACTTTTGCAACTATATTAGAGTTATGTCAAGAAAATGAATGAAATATGACCAAAATGTATTTCTTTGTCACGGAGAGAACCTTGGCGATGATCTTCAAGTGCATGATCGTGATCCCTGGACGACTTTCCAAATGTCTATCCATTTTTGTTTGTTGCTTGTAAAATTCTGAGGCTTTGTGGGTTTTTAGACAACTAGATGGTGGGCTATTTCAAGTAGCACCTAGGACCTAATATCTTAGAAAGCAAAGCTTTTAAGTTTGCTGTGGCAGTTAATAAGCGGCCGATGATATCCGTAAACATTGTCAGAGACTGTCTCACACACGGCACTTAAGAAGCCGACTCCTGATAGCACTTTGACCCTAGCAGCCCTGTAGTGACAATGAGCAGGGAACTGATGCTGTCTTGAATCACTAAAAGCCAAATCAAGAGAGATGGGGCTCAGTTAACAGCCATCATATTAGAGATTTTGGATGACGGTAACAAAAAAGAAAAAAAAAATTATTGAACAGAGATGGGGGCTGAAAATGTGGAATGCATGAGTTTGTTTATCAAGCTTTGCTGATTATTTTCCTATTAAAGTGGCTTGTGAGTTCGAGAGTTGTTTGCACAGCTGATTCCTGTTTGGTGGACAGCAATATGACTGTTATTTGTTTTTAGAGATAGTGCGACTGTTTTGCTTGAGGTTCACATTTATTTTATCTACGCAGAAATGTAAGTGGAGAGCCAGAACAAATTTAGGACACTCCCTGCAGGAGCAGCAGTTTAAGGATAAAAGAGGACACAAATAGCCCGAGTTACCTGTGATGTAGAAACTAAACGTTTTGGCAGTCCCAAAAAGAGTGTGTATATGTCTGGGAGTAGAATAAGGGATGCAAAGCAGGTCTTGTATTGAGGCAGGTGTGGTTATTGCAGGCTAAAATTGTCTTTGTGACGTCAATGGTGGAATAACATATTAAAAAAAGGCTTTGTTGATTGTGCTTTTGGGATCTTCCCATAGGAATGAAAAATTAAAAAAGAGATCTCCTTAATAACTTTCTGGTTTCTCCTTGACAACAACGAGATTAGAAAGAAATGAAATGGAGACATGTTCTTTTGTCTCATGCTTCTTAGATTTTTCTCCTGAGGGAAAACACCCCTATATGTTCACACGTGCCCCATCTACAGTTTCAGCAGAGATCTCAACAAAGTCACACAATGGGCTCAGATCTTCCAAACAGACTCTTGACAATTTTTGCTTTACGCCCTCCCCCACCATAATCTGTCATCTATGAGGGAGGAGCGAAAGTTTTAGAATCGTCAAAAATTTCGATCTCCGGTTTTCGACAGATCTCAATATTTTAAGGTCCCCTGATACCAAAAACATTGATGATGGGTGTGTATCTGTCTGTTTGTGTGGTCTTCTGTTGGCTCCCTCATTCACATTTCTTTCTGTTTTGGTGCCATTTAAGGAAATAAATGAAGCAATTCAGAGGAATGATGAAGAAATTCAGGGGAACAAATCTTAAAAAAGCAATTCAATTAAAATGAATTCACAAGAAGTTAATTAGCAACACAAATAGGGCACTCATTAAAAAAGGGGTTTGAATGAAAACCTGCAGCCACGGTGGTCCTCCAGGACCAGAGTTGGAAACCCCTGCTCTAGAGGAACCATCAAATAATGTAATTATGAACGCTTCTTGTCATTTGCTATCATAATTACCTATTTTATTCTCAGAAAGATCAGCATCAGAATGGAAAATAATTATTGAAATGTTATAGAATAGTTTGGGTAACTTTGTTCCTAGTGCGCAAAATCTACTGACTCTCACATCTGATTTTTTTTTTGGCAATTTGAAAGTATTTGCATTGCTTGGTTAGTAATATCTGGTGATCTGGTATTTCACTATGATTACAAAACTGTGGTCCTTGCTTCTGAATAATACTATGACTATTTATGTTGCTGTGCTCCAGTTATTTAACACTCATTCTAGAAGAAAAGTCAGGCAGTTTGCCATAGTGGTTGAGATTCTGGGCTTCAATCCCTGAAGTTTTGGGTTCAGATCCCACTACTGACACCACTGTGTGACCAAGAGCAAGTCATTTCACCTGCTTGTGTTCATATTAGCAAAACAAAATGAAATGTAATCAACTGTATCTCAAATGTTGTAAGTCACCTGGATAAAGGCATCAGTCAAATAATTAAAAAAAATATGAAGTTCTGAAAGAGATTAAAATACGATAAGAAAGAGATTTCACAAAATATAACACTCATCAAGAAATCTAAGAAAGTACAGGAAAGTAGATTAAAGTGGTATGGACATATGATGAGGAGAAACAATGAACATATAGGCCAAAGAGTGATGGGCATGGAAGTACAGGGGAATAGAAAATGAGGGAGGCCAAGGCAGGGGTGGTGGATAAAGTAAAAGAAGATCTGAAGGAAAAGGGCTTGACTGGCGACGAGTTGCAGGACCGAATTCTTTGGACAAGCTTGATCAAGCACATCGACCCATGCTAAAGGAAGATCTGAAGTAGTGATGGGTCGCTCTTGAACGATTCGTTCATTTTGAACGAATCTTTAATGTGACTCGGGAAGAAAGAGTCGTCTCATGGGAGTGATTCATTCAGTCGCGCATGCGCATTTGCGCAACTTCCTATAGTTTCTGTATTGGAATTATTGATTCACCTGTTTCGAGTCTTCGGGTTTTTCGAGTTGTTCGTTCATCACGTGACAGCCCCATAAGCTTAACCAACTCAGTCTGAGCCGGAAACAGAATTGATTAGTTCATTCCTTGAGTCTTTCGAGTCGTTCATTCTTTTGTTACGTGACCACTTACTGGCTCAGTACCTCAGTCAAATACTAACGTAAAATTCCATTTGTTGTATGTTGGATCACATTTAGAAATTATCATAAAATTATCAAAAAAAGATAAGCGGCGAGGTGAGCGAATCATAGACTAAAGACCCAGGTAAACAATGAATTAATATTTTCTGTTTCTTATAGCATTATAGTTTTGTCTTGTTTGTAGTGTGATCAACATTTGTGTAAGCAGTAGATATGTTAGGGAGGTAACAGGTAACATTTTAATTATATTTTGCTAAAATGAACGAAATGAACGAAATGACTTGAAAAAAGATTCGTTCATTTTGCTGAACGAGACTCAAAGGTCCGAGTCAGTAAAATGATCCGAACTTCCCATCACTAATCTGAAGGATGAATTGACGTAGGACCGAACTTTATGGAGAAGGTCAAGTACATCAACCCCACATAAAAGTTGGAAAAGATGAAGAAGATAAATACACCTTTATCCAAGGTTACATACAACGTTTGAGATACACTTGTTTCCATTTCTTTTGTTTCTCCAATTGGATCACAGGCAGGTGAAGTGACTTGCTCATGATCACACAGCATCAGCAATCAGGGATTGAAGTGCAAAGCCTTAACCAAAACAACACACTGCCTGCTGTTGATAAATGTATATTCAAATTAGGTGCTACTAATTCTTCAAATCAAATTGTATTGGTCACGTATAAATTATTCATACAGTACAACATATAGTGAACTCCAATAACTGTGCCTTTAAGAAGAACATAAAAGGAGAACAACAATAATACACGACCACCATAAAAAAAAAAAAAACCTCACACTGGTTCCATTCCATCTGAACTAGTGTGGTGCTGAGGTGTCACCCATTGCATGGCTGCACTCGGGTCCTAATCTGGGATCCTGAGCTGGTTTGTCATGTGGTGGGTGTGGCAATGCACTGTATCAGTGCCTGCTCCTAACCTCTCTCTCCTCTCTCTTATAAATATCCAAAATCATGAATAGTATTTTAAATATGTGATAAATAATAAACAATAACTAAATAAATAACAATGTAAGAGAGAAATAACAATAAGGCATCGTGTACTTCTAGAAACTTTCCGCATATGGACTGTAAAAAAGCTCTTCTGAACTGGACTTCACACAGCACTAGCATTTACCTGAACGCGGCACAGAGAAGAAGTCCTTGTTGGGATAATTGTCTTTGCCCTGGTCTAACAGTGCTTGGTGTAAATGTCTCGAAGTGCACACCCAGTGATGTGTTCAGCTGTGTTCACCACTCTTACAGTCCTACGGGGTGCTGCTGCCAAACCAGCTGGTGATACTTGCTGTCACAATACATCCCATGGTGGATGTGCAGAAGTTATTTGATATCTATGACAGCAGCCTGAAATCCCTGAGGCGTTTGAGGTGATAAAGATGTTGTTGTGCCTTCTTTAAGAAGGTGTCATTGTGTTTGTTATAACATTTGCTGCTATGATGAGTATTATTATCATTAGTTATAAAATAAGCAGCAATTACACTGATAGAGAGTAAGTTCTTGCCTATATTGTAATCAACCAAATGAACTGATTGATATCTTTGTAAAAAATAATCATGTAAGTACTAGGGTGTTGTACCGTGTTAGCTATTATGGATGTAGTGAGAAATCAAGCAAAATGACACCTTTTATTGGCTAACTTAAAAGATTACAATATGGAAGCTTTTTAGGCAAGTCAGGCCCTGCTTCAGGCCTCTACACTATCACTATACCACTATGCACTACTATCTGGGACTGGTTAAATTCTGTAACCATCGATTTCACTATTTATAATCAATGAATCTATCTATCTATCTATCTATCTATCTATCTATCTATCTATCTATCTATCTATCTATCTATCTATCTATCTATCTATC
>JANRMT010062825.1:25950532-25970574 GCA_026402145.1 Polypterus bichir lapradei | reverse complement strand
ATCTATCTATCTATCTATCTATCTATCTATCTATCTATCTATCTATCATATAGTGCATTTCATATCTATCTATCATCAATGGAGGGTACTGAACAAGTCCAAATGAAATGTTATGGTGCAAACCAGGTGACCTCATTCTTTTCATTTGACTATCTACTGATTTGCTTATTGGGCTAGGAATCTCTTAAACTATACAACATTTCTCTGTTTGTTTGCTTGTTAGTCTTTTATACCATAGCTGTCTTATATGCTTCCTCTCATATCTGCAGTGTCATAAAAAATTCTGAAGTATTTCAAATAGAGTTTATTAAGTTGTCAAAGAAAACAAACATCAAATAAAACTGACTATTTGTGAATAAATACCCAATATATTATGCTTATTCAATCCATAATGTCTTAATCTAGTTTAGGCTCAGGGTTAGAGGTGTATGAAAGCACCGGCCACTGGGCAGGGACCTGTCCATCGCATGTTATGCTCCCACAAAGCTTCCAGTTAATTACACTTGCGTTATCTTTAAGAGGTGCAAGGATAGCCAGCTAACCTGCGGAAATAAATAAATAAATAAATAAATAAAGTACAGATATTTAAAAAATAAACTTAAAGAGTACATTGGGTGCAAGCACTGAATTGCCCAATGCCAGTGGGCAGAAAGGACCACCAAGGGCATTTCTGAGCACACCATGGTGTGCTCCAGAACAGCGCCACCTGAAGGGAATTTTTAATGATGGTATCCAATTTTGCCACCATCTACTTTTCCACAACAGCTTTCAGTGTGCCCAGGGTTTGCCCAGCGATGTTGCAGGCTTTTCTGATAAGTTTGTTCAGGCCTTGTGCTTCCTTTCAGCTCAGGTTTCTTCTCTAGGAGACTGCAGCATAGAACACCACACTGGCTACTATGGACTGGTAGAATGTTTTCCAGGAGTTTGCTGCACACACCAAAAGACCTGAGTCTCCTTAACAAGTCCAGTCTGCTTTGATCCTTTTTGTACAGCGTCACTGTGTTGTTAGATGACTCCAGTTTGTTGTTCATGTGAACCCCCAGGTACTTGTAGCTCTGCACCACTTCCATGTCCTCCCCTTGAATGGTGACAGGTCTCAGAGACTTCTTGGCCTGCCTGAAGTCCACCAACGGCTCCTTTGTCTTGCTGATGTTGATTTGCAAGTTGTTGTCCCTGCACCACAAGACAAAGTCCTTCACAACCTTCCTGTGCTCTGACACGTCTCCATTATTAATGCAGCGTATGATGGACAAGTCATCTGAAAAATTTTGTAGATGGCAAGTGCTGGTATTGTGCTGGAAGTCTGCTGTGTATAGTGTAAACATTAAGGGAGACCAGACAGTTCCCTGAGGTGCTCCAGTATCACGCACCACCATTTCTAACATACAGTTCCTCAGCCACGTAAACTGCTGTTTGTTGATCAGGTAGTCCATGATCCAGGAGATTGTGGGGGCATCAAGATTCAAAGCCTTGAGGTTTTCTTCAGTTCATTTGGCAGAATGGTGTTAAAGGCACTGGAAAAATCAAGGGATGTGATCCTGACTGTGGTGTTTAAGACATAAAAAGCAATGTCATACAACTGTGCTACTCTGCTTATTATGTTTATTTTTAAACAAAGTTAAACAGCACCTAATTACTAATATGAAAAATCAATAGCTCCATTGCACTTAGGAGTTGATTACAACACCTTCAGGAGCAATAACTGCTGGCAGACATTCATCAGCACTGTGGACGACATTCAGTCCGCAGTGCTTCTTTTACTCACTTGTTTGTTTTTAAGTAAGAACAGGCCATTTCAGGTCCTGGCACAGTACACCACATTAATGGAATTCTGGTCTGGATCTTGTCTGGAACATTCCAAACTCTAAATTTCACTTTCTCGGGTGTTCTGATGTGGTTCTGTTAGTTTGTTTCAGGTGGTTGTCATGCTGCAAGACTTACCTGCACTTAACCTTCAGCTTCAGCTTTCAGAGATGTAGGCCATAATATTCCCATGAAACTGAGCTGAATTTAAGGTTCCTTCAGTGATTGAAGCTGCAGGAGTTCTAATGCTGCAAAGCATTGCCAAGCCGTGACAATACTACCACAATGCTCGACTGGTGGGATGAGATAATTACTGTGGAATGCATTGTTAGCACACTTAGCTTTTGTGTAGACATAGCAGCTCATGGTGGCCAATTTATGACTCATCTATCCACAGAACATCGTGCCACAATTTCAGAGGATCACTCTGAGATGCTACTTTGCCTATAGATACAAGTTTTGTTCAGTTTTGTACTGATGGTAAAATCAATCAATCAATCAATCAATCAATCAATCTATCTATCTATCTATCTATCTATCTATCTATCTATCTATCTATCTATCTATCTATCTATCTATCTATTATATAGTGCCTTCATATCTATCTATCTATCTATCTATCTATCTATCTATCTATCTATCTATCTATCTATCTATCTATCTATCATAATTTTGTTATTGGCAACTACACAAAGATACAGCTTTTAGCTTTTATCACAGCAACAATTTTAAAGCTTGCCTTGATTAAATGCCAAATATCTCTAAGATGAACCATATTTTGCTGTTTTGATTTATAAATTTCTTTTTTTAAAACTCCATGAATATATTATACAGTATAACACATTTGACAGCAGTTTTCAATGTAACATTTTTTTTCATAGCAAATGAAGAAGTAAAAGTAAATGTTTACCAAATGTGTGATTTTTATTTTTTTACATTTATTTTCAGAAAATGTAAAAATGACCCTCATCTGTAAATTAGTCTGTGTTAAACACAGAGAACTAAGTCATTCATCCAGAGAGTAGGTGGCACTGAGTGGGATAAAATTAAACAAGATCAGACGCACACAAGTTTTTGGCTGATGGCATTTCTAGTTTAGAGTGATTGATGACAATGCACTGATTTCTTTTCTCATTTCGGATTATGTCTATATTTGAGCTATTTAAAGCAGAAGACAAGGAGAAGATTACTTTACTATACAAAAACTTTGATATTCTAGATCTGTCATTTAAAAAAGAACATCAAAGAAAAAACTGATTATGTATAGCAGTTGTAAAGGTTTATTGACGTAATGTGGATATTAATGACTGCCACTCCCTTATTACAGGATTGCTCCTTGTGCCACCATAATAAAGGAAAAAATTTCTGCTCTTTCTAGATCATTTGCAGCTCTTTTTCTGGTAAATGTTACTTAGGGAGTTTTGCCTTACAGCAGTTTTTGTTTCTTAAGCTGAATTTCAGCTTCTTTACTTTAGGGCGAGAACTGAACAGTCCCTTCTCTTCAGCGAGTCATGTTGCTTCGTCTGGTGGTGTTAATTCCTTGACACTTGCCACTGTTCCTAATTAATCTGTTGAAGTCTATAATTATAGACAAACATTCAACAAGATACTGAGTTTCTTTTTCAGCTTTTTATTTCCCAAGCATCCCTTTAAAGGGTAAGCTTTTTAATTTCTCCAGGGAATTGAAATATGCACAGCCTTTTCTAGGCTTTAGTTGGGGTTCTAATGAACTTTTCCCTGTGAAAGAAATAGTAAACCATTGTTGGAAGATTTGTTTTGGCCTGAAAGATGTTCTAATACCTCTTGATCATTCTGTTATTTTTGCAATAGTAGCCTTCTTGGCAGAAACAGCTGGAAGCAAAGCTGACTGAACACTGGGTTTAGAAGTCTGAAACTTTAGGGTGCTGCATCTATCTATCTATCTATCTATCTATCTATCTATCTATCTATCTATCTATCTATCTATCTATCTATCTATCTATCTATCTATCTATCTATCTATCTATTATATAGTTCCCTTCATATCTATCTATCTATCTATCTATCTATCTATCTATCTATCTATCTATCTATCTATCTATTATACAGTATAGTGCCTTCATATCTATCTATCTATCTATCTATCTATCTATCTATCTATCTATCTATCTATCTATCTATTGATTATATAGTGCCTTATCTATCTATCTATCTATGGAGTTCACAATGTTCTTCACATTGCAGTGCTCTCAAAAATCTCACCTCAGTTTATAAATGTTGGCCTTAATACATAAATGCTGGGAAAATGCTGGAATTATTCAATCACAGTTACTGTACAAGACTGCAAAGTAGAGCGGCAATCACTCTTTTTAGTATATGTGCTATCTACTCATGCTACATACTGAAGAATTTGTAATGGCTACTGAAAAACATAAATCTGTATGCAATTGTTGTGAAAATGATTGCAATTGTAGTGTACTGTGTCATTAGAATCTCTGAAAATGGCACATAAGAAGACTTTTCCATGATGGAGAGAGTTTGTTCTAAACTAATAAAACAATTAAAATGGAATGATTTTTTTTTTAATGTTCAGCATTAAAGACCCCAAAGAACATCGAATGTGAATAAGGATGCACAATACAATACAATAAAACTTATCTATTTGTATGGCGCTCTTCACTAAGTACAGACGCAGAGCACTGTAAACAATTCTCAGTTAAGATACGGGGCAAGCATAGATTACACTAATGGGTACATACCGAACTGGCACACATATGGTCATGTGAAAAGACAATATTCCTTTGCAGATTAACAAAGTATATCAAAATTATATTAAAATATTCATATAAATACATATTTGTTAAAACAATCAGAGAAAATTGTAGAAATGAATTAAACATAAATGGAAAGCAACAATTTCTTTCCATTATTTGATTGAGGAACTTGGCCAGTTGACAACGGTGGAGATTAAAATCGTAATAGAGAAAGTCAATAACAAGGTCTCAGTCTTGGAGACCTTGGCCAACGTGAGGCCTACCCGCTCCTGGGCTTTCTATCGTGGAGTCTGTACTGGCTGTCCAATCTGATGAGAGAATCTTTCCATCCGATGATTCCAACATTCCTTTATCTGAGAAGACGTTTCCATATGCAGGAGATCATCCTGGCAGTACAGCAGTGGCACCAAGTGCCACATCCAGATTCTGATCACTCCATAATTATTTGAAAACTGCTCAGAGGCCTTTTTTCATAGAGCAGAAGTCAGTAAATTGGGTTTGTAAACAGAATTTCAATATGCAGGTCTGTCATCAATCCATTCCGTTAACTTAGTTTTGTCGTGGTTAGGGTCTTACTTTGCTGACAATCCACCTTTTGTCTTTTGTTTAACTGATTATTGTTTTCATGCCACATTTAATTATACAATTGTGTATATTTTGGAATATTTGACTTGTCGTCTTCGGCTCTGACATTACAATGTAATCGATAACTTCACACAAAGATTCTGAAACTGAGTTTTGAGGTTGTGGACAAAAACTGAAAACCACAGTCCTTTTAGTACAAAAGCTGCAGTTTAGCTTGTCAGTAATGCTGTTCTTTCGCAGGTTGGTCCCAAGGAAGCTTTTGCTGCCACACTTTCACAGTGTGAGTACTGAGGAATTTCTGATAAAGGAGGCAGTTTGCCATAATGGTATGTGTTTGAATTTGTTTACCATGGATTTGTATGTGACACTCAAATGGCTCTGCTATATCTTTCATATAATTTAGAATCTTGATTTAATGTAGCTTTCTAGTCAATTTAGCTTTCAGACACCCACAAATTCTTCATTTGTTTCTGAGTTGACCAAACTGAAAAATGTTTAGTATGTTACTTAAATGTCTCCAACCGCTTACCATGGCCTGCCAAACAAAAAAGACACTTTGCTACAGTTTTAGCTAACACAAAGACCAAGATGGCAGCACGGTGGCTGTGGGTAGTGCTGCTGCCTCGCAGTTAGGAGACCCGGGTTCGCTTCCCAGGTCCTCCCTGTGTGGAGTTTGCATGTTCTCCCTGTGTCTGCGTGGGTTTCCTCCCACAGTCCAAAGACATGCAGGTTAGGTGCATTGGTGATCCTGAAATTGTCCCTAGTGTGTGTTTGGTGAGTGTGTGTGTGTGTGTGTGCCCGGCGGTGGGCTGGCGCCCTGCCCAGGATTTGTTTCCTGCCTTGCACCCTATGTTGGCTGGGATTGGCTCCAGCAGACTCCCGTGACCCTGTAGTTAGGATATAGCGGGTGAGATAATGGGTGGATGGATGGATGGATAAAGACCAAGATGCAGCACAGGCTACACTCTTAAAAACTAAAAGATAAAATCAGTAATTTCAAAATTAACTTTATACAAATATTCCTTTTTCTGCATGAACAAGAAGAAACTAGAATTTTGTATCAATTATATACATTTCTTCATTCCAGTTTTGCGTAATTGGTGTATTGTAAAGTTCACATTAGTAGTATAGTACTGGTGGTTGACATTATTATTTTACACTTTTGTGGCTGGGTGCTGGAATGACAGGTCACAGAAGTATAAAAAGTTGGGACAACAGCAAGGTTGTCCCGTTTAATTGAACACAATCCAATAAAAAGAAACACCTCCTGGTGTTATACCGCCAGCCGATAGGCGAAATAGAAGCAAAAAGTATTTGGCTGCTAGCCGCAGCAATGAAGGTCGTTTCCCTGCAACTCCGTCTGATCGTTAGAGATGTCTCCTTCTGGACAGCCAGGGTTTTTATCGTGGACAGACTGGAAGGGGCAGGGCTAAGTGATCTTATTGGGTGGTTTCTTGGTGCTACAGGGAGAGAAGGAGAAGAAAATCAAGCCTGTGGGGTGATCCTCTGATGCACATGTGTGACAACTTCACTACAGGGAATGACATGAAAATACAAAAACGGAACATAACATAACATAATATTCCTAACTCATTTTATCCATGGCAGACAGCTAAGGTAATGGGGCACCAGAACTTATCCCGGCAGCATTGTGCACAAGGCAGAAAATTAATATTAGACAAAGCATCAGTTTATTGTGGAGCCTATTACTGCAGATACCCACATTTGGGGAATTTTCACTATCTAAACTAACCTGCGTGTCTTGGTGTGAGCAAGTAAAACCAGATTACTCCCCGAAACACACACACAGACAGACAGACATGAGTTAAATGTGTTAATTCCACTCAGATGACAACTTGAGATGGTGCAGATCTGAGATACTGAATTCATGAGGTAGCAACACTGACTACTGTGTCACCATCCCAGTCAACATAAGATTACCTTTATGTACAAATGTCATTTGTAGCCCCATCTAGGACTCTGATCTAAAAATGGAAGGGCTTGTGCATCTTAATGATCTGTAAAGGTAAGTTGGAGCTTATGAAAGGGTTAATCATAATAAATTGGCAAAAGAGAGAAGAGAAAAGACAAAGTTCAAACCATAAACAAGACTCTCATAGCACTGTATAATTACAGGAATGCTGAGACCTACCCCTGGAGACAGACCAGGAGGTGGTGTTTAACAGTAGTCATCTGGTGGCCTGGTATCCCACATGCAAGTGTATGCAGCTTCAGAGTCATTGCTGCACACCCATTGGTCAGTTTGGGTCAGCTGCAGTCTGCTGTCAGCTTGGGATGATCCAATGCTGATCTGTACATATTTATGGTAGCAAGACAAACGTTTGGGTTTAGCTCTGTTGTAGTGGACCAAAACTAAGGCAAAGTACAGTTGCAATGGGCTTCTTGGAGTCAGAGAAGGAGAACAAAATGGCGTATTAGTTTAGAAAAACTTGTGAGTGGGCTTAACAGACTTAGAATGATTGGTAATGTTACAAAATTAATCCTTCACATATCAGGCAGGCTGTTACAGAAATGAAAAAGCACTAATATGCCATTAAAAAATATGGAAGCCAGACTGACCTATAGCACGATACTCAATCAAAAATATTTATATATTCTATTTTTCCTTAGGAGACTGTGTTCCTTTAATGTGGGAAGTGGCATTCTTTGCACCTTCTATGACTCTGTGATGGCCAGTGTGATCCTCTATGATGTTGTGTGCTGAGCTGGTAAAATCACTTCAAGAGAGGCCCACCGAATCAACAAGCTAATTAACAAGAGCAGGCTCAGTTATAGGACACACTCTGGACCCCCTGAAAGTCATAGCAAAGGAGAGAATTAAAACAAAACTGAGTGTCAATATGAACAACGCTGCACATCCTCTCCCTGACATACTAACACTGAGGACTTTCAGTCAACAAATTATTCAACAAAAGTGTGTTAACAAACGCGATTGGTGCTTCTTCATATCAACAGCAATACATCTGCATCATGCCACCCTGTGACTCTTCTTCTTCTTTCGGTTGCTCCTGTTAGAGGTTGCCACAGCGCATCATCGGTCCTCATATGGATTTGGCAAAATTTTACACCAGATGCCCTTCCTGATGTAACCCTCACCATTTGGCACCGGCACAAAGAAACACACTGGTTTGTGCATCTGTGACAGCAAAATTAGAACTTTTGTTTCTTTTTAATTTTCTTGTTTTATAGACATTCTGCTGTGTATTCAGACTAAAGTGTGTGTGTATATTTATTATTTACTTACTTACTTATCCACCTTTTTATGTATTTATTGTCCCCCTGGGGACAAATAAAGTTCTATTTAATTAAATCTAATCTAATTTAACACAGTGGCGCAGAAAAAGACCAGCAATGCAGTAAGGATCGACATACGTTTACTCTTCAGTTAAAAGATGCAGAGTCATTGTCCCTAATTACGAAATTGCTGAGCTGCTGGTTTAGAAAGGGCACTTTGAAAGATGTTGCTAGTTTTTTCCATACTGCACTCCTTCAGGGTGTGATGAAGGTATAGTTGATGGGTGTTCCCCTGACCTGATACGAGATCTCTCACAATATACATTATATGGAGTTTGTGCTCTGTGGTGAATTTATGCTGAGATGAGACAGTCCAGCCTCCGACGAGGTATTTTATACAGTTTGTTGACTGTTGAATTTATTTGTTTGGAAATGGTGCATCAACTCTTCTGCATTATGCAATTGGGAAATGTGTTACAGAGAGACAATTATGCTTCAGATATGATTTTACTATCTCTCATTGTTACTTTCCACATAGGGATCTCAAGGTATTTTCATATGCTCAACATGAATAATGTTTAGAATAATGACAGCGATACGCATTTCAAGCTAATGTAGCTCAACATTTGCAGTTATTTTTTAATAATTTTACATGAGGACATACTCTTTCCCTTTAAGTTGAGAGGAATGTGTAGTGTCACTTTGTTATTTGATAGAAGATGAGATGTCAATTGCTAGACGGCCAGCTGAGCAAACCAAATACAAACCCGAGTCCAAAACATGATTAGCTGTGGATTAGTTAGACTTGGAAGTGGCCTTGTTGCACTCTTCACCAAGACAGGACATACACCTGAGGATCATCTCATCTTAGTACCAAGCTACGTCATCTGGTCTTGATAAGACGCTAGCACGCTGTCATGTTTCAGCCAAAATTTTCCCCCTGGCTGAGGTTCAAAGTCGTATCTTGGGTCTATTTTGTCAAATTTTATTTCAGTTATTCGTACTATTGCTTATTTTATTTGTTATGAACATTTTTTGTTTATATGTTGGATAAGGGGAAGTGCCTTAGTTATGTCCCTTGTGCTTTGTAGGTGGTTTAACAAGGTCACCGCCAGGAATGGCCCCACACACTATATATGGGAATGCCTCCCATAGTTCCTGGCGACGTTTTTTTGTGTTTCTGTGCTTTTGCGTTATGAGTTTCTGGATTTTGTACCATTTCTCTGTTTTTTACCTCACCTCTGGATTTTATATTGGGACTGTGTTTATTGATATTTTGAACCTCTGCTCTGTCTCTTGACTACGGTTTTTTGATTTTGCTTTGGGACTTTGTTTGCTGTGTTTTTTATTGTCTTTCCCACAATTCTTCATGTTCTTTGGAGCCTTGTGCCTGCACATGCTTCTGAGAAAATCTTTTTAAGTTATTAAAACTTCTCTTTGCCCTTGGGTTTCCAGTCAGGGATTTTGATGGGCAACTTTAGAAAGTGTTTTTTGGTACCTGTGCTTTCGGGACTCCCAAGATCACAACAACACGATATTATTTCAGGTACACTGGAACTGTCCCGGTAATTTTGAACAAAAAAAGTTGTGTTTATACACTTGGTATTAGATTAAGTTGATTTAATGTCTGCATTGAACTTCACCAAGGGTACACCTTGTTTTGCCTGCTGTTTGTGATTTTCATGGACAAGATGTCTAGACGCAGCAAAAGCCTGGAAAAGATCCAATTTAGGAACCTAGCATTTTATCTCTGCTGTTTGTTGTTGATGTTGTCCCCTAGGCCTCATCAGAGTGTGATCTCTGGCATGCACTGAAGTGGTTTGCAGCCGATTATGATGCAGCTGAGATGAGAATTAGCACCTTCAAATCTGAAGTCATTTCCTTTCATTGAAGCAAGTGGCTTGTTTCCATCAGGTTAATGGGGAGCAGCTGCTGGAAGTGGAAGAGATTAAGTAGTGTTGGTTCTTATTTAAAACTGGGATAGAGGGAATTGTTAGACTGATTAGTGAATCAGTGAGGTTTTACCGCAGAATGGAGGCAGCATTGCCGAACTCACTCTACAGGACTCGGTGAAGAGCTCAGTAATCCAGTCGAGCCTCAGAGTGAAATTGCTGCTACTCTGGATCAAGGGAAGTAAGTTGAGGTGGTCTGCACATGTGGTTTAAAACGCTTTCTGATTTCCTCCCATGGGAGGCCCATCAAGAGCAGCCTACTAGAGAAGGTCCCTGAGGCTGACCCAGGACATGCTGCAGGGATTACATGTCTTGACTCTCCTTAGAGTGTTTGGGAGTTTCTCAGGATGAGCTCGAGAGAGGGTAATATGGTCTCTTCAAATGAATACTTTGTGAATGTAACCATCATTAAGGAAACGCAGTAGAGCTTTGATATTGTAAAACCTTGTGATAATAATTCTACTACTACCACCTACACAGAGTGCTTTAGAAGATGCAAAGAGGACTATACAACACTTACAGACTTGCCCAGTTATCTAGATTGCGTTACAAGTCAGCAAAGATCAAAATAAATAAATAGCAAAAGTGTCAAGTCAGGAAGTGATGTTACATTTGAAGGTCCCCGTGGTGTCACTAAGCACTACTGTACTAGCTAAACGGTTCCATGTTGTCTAACCTAATATAACATTTGTTTTTCGATTGTCACAAAAACGAGACATAGACAGATAAAGGGTTGGGGCAGCCACCCGTGTAATCTGGTATCCTGGCTGCAAAAGTCGTTTTTATCAAAATAACCAGCACTGAAGTGCATACAACGGAGTCCAAAACAAGACTGAGGGAAAAGGGAAAAGGGGCAGGTTTTTAAAGGGGGAGACAGGAAGTGAGGTCATAAGGATCGAGCACGTGGTCTTCAACCATTGGATCACAGCTGGACGTGACATCAGAGGGGCCGGAGCTGATGAGGTCGACTTCCTTTGGCTCGGTCCCGGAAGTGACGTCAAGAGAGCCAGGTGGAATCCCTCGGGAATGGTCTACAGGCAAGGGAGAAAAAGAGTCAGTGCACTCTGCCACATCCTGGCATGCCTCCAAACTGCCTTCACTCAAGCCCTTTAGCTGCCTCCCATGCGCACGTGTGTGACACGATGATCTTCTATCCATGTCGCTGTCTTTGTTATGTAACTGATTTTAAAGTAGCTGCATTTATCCGTTAGTTATTCAGTTTCATATTCTCTCTTTGGAGTCTTTGTTAGCTTCCTCGTTATTACTTAAGTCTGGGCGACAAATCTGTTCACTCTTTTCAGATTTTCTCTTGCACTGTTTTGTTCTTCCTGCTAGGATCAACAAGACTTTCTCTCATAATGTTCACATACAGTGTGACATAAACTCCTTCACCCTCAAAGGGTTTTTAAGAACTTTTTACACACTGTTTGAAAATGGATGGAGACAAGTCCATCAGGACTTCCAAATATTTTCTTTTTTTTAAAACACTAGACGTTGCATTTGTGAATGTTATTATTTCCCTTCCAACATGTCTATTTGCAATAAGCTCAGTTTGCCTCATATGTGCTGAAATTTGATATCCCACTGTGGGGATTTAGAATACCTGCTAAGTATCCATAGGTTAACTCCAGAATCAAAGATTTGCTTTTCAGAGATTTTGCTGATTGAATAATATATTGGAAATGTCTGGATTTTTATGTGTCTTTTTTCCTTGAAAGTATCAAAGTTAGACCTTCATACCGAACGTGAGGCAACCACACTTTTTCAGCTGGGATGTACTCAGCCCTAATCATTATGCTCTGATGATCTGAAGTTAAAACTCTCTGCTACCAGAAGGAGTTATTTGTGTAATAGGAGCAATGCTAGTGGCCTTCAAAAAACAAGGTTCAGAGCTAGAAATGAGTATTTCTTTAAGCCCGCCATGGCAGCCCCATGATGGATTGTGTTTCAAGTTAATTGTCTGAGGTGGTGTGGAGTGAAACGGAGAAATATACATTCTATAGCTTTGATGAGTGAAACGGGACCCAGAGAATTCAACAGACTTTAGTATGGGTGCTGAAACTAAGTGGGGAATGAAATCAAAAGCAGTGTTTTCGCGGGTCACTGCCCTGACCATGCAGCTTTGCAATTTTCTGTGGACTATTCAACGTGTAAGCCTGGCTCAAATCTATTCTATTTTCATCAGCCGGACACTTCACACTGGAACTATTAACAGTAATTAGAAACCAGCCTTTATAGTTAAGAACGATTTCAGTTAATCTCGCCTATCTGCTTATGAGGCACCATGCATTACACATCAGCCTCAAGTCACATCCAAAGGTGCTTGTATTCTTGTAAAGACTTTTATAGTTGGAGACAAAACTGGTTCTGTTTATAGCCTAATTTACATTTTTATCTGTAAAACCTTCAAAGCTCCAAGCACCTTTCGAAGCTCGGAATGTTGTGAAATTGAAAATGAACAGTTTTAATACATATTGTCTTGTTTGATGTAGACTCTCCCATAGGAATGATAAACCAAAAAAGAGACATCTCCTTGATATCTTTTTGGTTTCTCCTAGACAACAAGGAGATGAGAAGAAAATAAAATGGAGACATTTTAATTTGTCTCATGCTTCTCAGATTTTACTCCTGAGAAAAAATATAACTGGAATCCTCCCAATTGAGATCTCAGCAAAGTCACACGGTGGACTCTGATTTTCTAAGTAGTGTCTTGACATTTTTCTTGTAATTTGAAAGTAATTGCATTTTGTGATTGGTAATATATGATGAAACAATAGTTTGTGGTATTGAAACATTTTACTACGATAACCAAACTGTAATCCTTGCTCCTGTATAGAGGTAGTCGTCGACTTACAACTGCATTCGGTATTGATGGACCAATATACAATGCATCCGGAAAGTATTCACAGCGCATCACTTTTTCCACATTTTGTTATGTTACAGCCTTACTTCAAAATGGATTAAATTCATTTTTTTTCTCAAAATTCTACACACAACACCCCATAATGACAACGTGAAACACGTTTACTTGAGATTTTTGCAAATTTATTAAAAATAAAAAAACTGAGAAATCACATGGACATAAGTATTCACAGCCTTTGCTCAATACTTTGTCGATGCACCTTTGGCAGCAATTACAGCCTCAAGTCTTTTTGAATATGATGCCACAAGCTTGGCACACCTATCCTTGGCCAGTTTCGCCCAGTCCTCTTCGCAGCACCTCTTAAGCTCCATCAGGTTGGATGGGAAGTGTCGGTGCACAGCCATTTTAAGATCTCTCCAGAGATGTTCAATCGGATTCAGGTCTGGGCTCTGGCTGGGCAACTCCAGGACATTCACAGAGTTGTCCTGAAGCCACTCCTTTGATATCTTGGCTGTGTGCTTAGGGTCGTTGTCCTGCTGAAAGATGAACCGTCGCCCCAGTCTGAGGTCAAGAGCGCTCTGGAGCAGGTTTTCACCCAGGATGTCTCTGTACATTGCTGCAGTCATCTTTCCCTTTATCCTGACTATTCTCCCAGTTCCTGCCGCTGAAAAACATCCCCACAGCATGATGCTGCCACCACCATGCTTCACTGTAGGGATGGTATTGGCCTGGTGATGAGCGGTGCCTGGTTTCCTCCAAATGTGACGCCTGGCATTCACACCAAAGAGTTCAATCTTTGTCTCATCAGACCAGAGAATTTTGTTTCTCATGGTCTGAGAGACCTTCAGGTGCCTTTTGGCAAACTCCAGGTGGGCTGGCATGTGACTTTTACTAAGGAGTGGCTTCCATCTGGCCACTGTACCATACAGGCCTGATTGGTGGATTGCTGCAGAGATGTTGTCCTTCTGAAAGGTTCTCCTCTCTCCTCAGAGGACCTCTGGAGCTCTGACAGAGTGACCATCGGGTTCTTGGTTACCTCTCTGACTAAGGCCCTTCTCCGCTGATCGCTCAGTTTAGATGGCCGGCCGCTCTAGGAAGAGTCCTGGTGGTTTCAAACTTCTTCCACTTACGGATGATGGAGGCCACTGTGCTCATTGGGACCTTCAAAGCAGCAGAAATTTTTCTGTAACCTTCCCCAGATTTGTGCCTCGAGACAATCCTGTCTCGGAGGTCTACAGACAATTCCTTTGACTTCATGCTTGGTTTGTGCTCTGACATGAACTGTCAACTGTGGGACCTTATATAGACAGGTGTGTGCCTTTCCAAATCATGTCCAATCAACTGAATTTACCACAAGTGGACTCCAATTAAGCTGCAGAAACATCTCAAGGATGATCAGGGGAAACAGGATGCACCTGAGCTCAATTTTGAGCTTCATGGCAAAGGCTGTAAATACATATGTACATATGCTTTCTCAATTTTTTTATTTTTAATAAATTTGCAAGAACCTCAAGTAAACGTTTTTCACGTTGTCATTATGGGGTGTTGTGTGTAGAATTCTGAGGAAAAAAATGAATTTAATCCATTTTGGAATAAGGCTGTAACATAACAAAATGTGGAAAAAGTGATGCGCTGTGAATACTTTCTGGATGCACTGTATGTATTCAAACCTGGCCACATGTATAGTACTGTATAGAAAGTCCTTTAAGTCATATTGCTTGTTTGATATCCTTTTTTTATCATCATTCTTAGCACATTGTGTAGTTTTTGTACCATTATTTTTGTAAATTATTTTTATTTTATTATTTTGTTTCATTATTACTGTTGCTTGCATGTGTGCTGAACCTTTAAGAGTTTTACAAATCCTTGATCCTCGTGTGATGTCACATCATCAGTGTGAACCTCTCCAGTGTTCATTGTGTTAACTGTGAGAGGAGGAATTGTACCGACAGAGTATGAACACTCGTATGTTTTCTGTTTTAACATTTCAGCCTCTTAATAATAAACATTAACATATAAAAGAATTCAGTGTAGTTGCATTACCACTTCATGGCGGTTCACACAAAGAGGCACATCGTGAGTCTCAACGCTGAAGCTTCGGAAGTTAACTGGAATCAAAGCCAAAAGCGTAGCAGTACAGTGCATGAGACAAACACTGGTTACAATGGGATAACTTGAAGTCATATGCGATCGCATTTGGTTTCTTTCCTCCCTCATGCTACTTGATCACCTTCATTTTTGTGGTAAAACCAATTGCCCTTTTTCCGGTAATTGTTAGAGAAATGTAACTGAATGTAGTAGAAGCCGCTGCAGGTAATAAACTGAGATCAAGATGAATTAGTCACAGCATATGGAGCTCATGTGGTGAAAACTTTTGTTTGCCCATGAGACATGGTAGCGGTCAAATGTTCGTAAGTATTACTATTACTTGCTCTAATTTATATTGCTGTGCTCCAATTAGATCATAATCACTGTAGAAGAAAAAAACAGGCAGTTGTTAAAACTTTGGACTTCAATCCCTGAGGATGGGGGTTCAAATCCCACTACTGACACCACAGTGTGGCCACAAGCAAGTCACTTAATCTGCCTGTGCTTCAAATGGAAGAACAAAAGAAATGGAACTGGTTGTATCTCAGATGTTGTATGCCACCTTGGATAAAGGCATCAGTCTAATTATTAGGAAAAAGATGAAGTCTTGAAAGAGATCTCACAAAACCTAAAATGCTCTTCAAACCAAACTCTCAATTTTGACCCCTCTTACCTCAACTGTATCTCATGTCGCCTTTTTTTGTCTGAAGCTAATGTCTCCTAGGAAATTTTAGCAGAAACATCTGTGATGACGTTGATTCTTAAATGAAGCATAAATGAGACTCTCATGAGCCATCAAAGATCAGCCTTTGAGCAGTGAGTGGGCTTTCCTTATCATACCATTTTCTAAGGCCGCTTAATCCTGAACAGGGACGCATTGGAGCTGCAGTCTATCCCAGAAAGCATTGGGCCAGAGGCAGGAACAAAATTTCAAACTCACAAAAGCATAAAGGCATAAGATACAGTGAGGAAAGAGAAATGAAGGTGGCAACAAACTTTCATTAAGATAATAAAAGATTAAGTATAAAAATGACATTTTTGAGGGAATGTAGAACTTGAATAGATGATGTAGATCAATAGTATTTTACTAGAATTCAGTGCTGTTGCTTATGAAATACAAAGACATCATGCAATAATTCTGACTATCCATTAAAAATGAAAATAAAAAACTTGCGAATCAGCTATTCATATTTACTAAGGATAAAAAATAACCTTTAGACCAGTGGCCTTCTGGCTGAGCTGTTGGATTGTAAATCTTTTGTTTGAGATTTCAATTTCCTTCCAACCATCACGTAATCCATGTGAAATATTAAATATTGTAACCACTAGGGGGGCATCACTGAGCCCCAAACCACATTCAAGGCAATACCCAACACAACTCCAGGTTCAAATAAAGGCTTTTACCTGACACTTTTCATAAGAACACCAGTAGTAATACACTATTCACAATCCTCCTTCCTTCCTCCAAGAGAGAATTGTCCACTGCCTCCCGACTCTGACTCGATTTAAGGGAGGCAGCGGGCTTTCCTTTAAAGTCAATCAGGGACCTGATTTTGGTTTCCTGTTAAAGTCCTCTGAAGCACATCCAGGTCATGCAGAAACCAGGGCAGTCCACCCCAGCAGCACCCTCTGACAAGGCTGTGTCTCTGGACTTCAACTCCCATGCCACACTGTGGGCGTCCTGATCAGGTTTAGCTGTGAGGGACACTGCCACTTGACATAACTGCTCCCAGTGAGACCATTTGCTCACTCCTCCAATTATGGCTTCCTGGCTTGGCATGAATCCTTTGCTTTATTCGGGCCAGGATGCCTGATCATCCTTCCTGGAACCTACAATATGTTCAAGTCTTTGTGCAGTTAATTCATACATTTGTAATTTATAAGTTGCTTTGCATAATATCCTGCAAAGGATAGTGAAGACAGCAGAGAACATTATTGGGGTGCCTCATTCTTCACTAAAAGATAAATTTTACAAACACAGTGTCCGCAAGGCCTACAGCATTGTGCAGGACCCCTTACACCCCTCACATGGACTTTTCACACTTCTGCCATCCAAGAGAAGATACTGCAGCATTAGAGCCAGATCTGCCAGGCTGCAGGAGAGTTTTTATCCCCAGGCTGTCAGACTTCTTAACACCATCCTGAGATCTTCCACACGGCCTCAACCACCTCTAAAAACAGAACTTTTATACATGCGAGCCACTTTCCTGCAAAGACGAGTGTGCAGGTAGAAAAGAACTGAAAATCTCCTACTGACCTTTAAGTATTTTGACACTCTTGACATCCTTCTGCTGTAAAACATTCTGACCTGTCATTGTTTACACGTCTTAAACAACTACTATCATACACTGATAATTTCTGTATTATCTATATCTATTATTTATTTATTATATTACATATTTATTGACTATATTTATGAATCTAAATTGCATAATTGTGGGTTGGCGCCCTGCCCAGGATTGGTTCCTGCCTTGTGCCCTGTGTTGGCTGGGATTGGCTCTAGCAGACTCCCGTGACCCTGTGTTCGGATTCAACGGGTTGGGAAATGAATGGATGGATTGCATAATACCATACATTGCATCAATCTTGTCTCTGCACAATGTCTTGTCTTGTTTGTGTTTTTATTTAAATTTAAATTTTAAATTTAATTCTATTTTTAATTTTTATTTGTACTTCACGTTGTTACACTGTGGACCCTGAGCTTCGCAATTTTGTCTATCTGTATACTTGTATATGGTTGAGATGACAATAAAGTTTGCTTTGACTTTGACTTTAATAGTATCACATACAGTAAACGATTACATGTAAAATTAGGAAGTGTAATAATAAATAACTTTAGGTGGTGTATTTCCATTTCGGAAGTAAAAGCTGATTCCAGATTTTGAATACCCAGTAGTGACAAAGCCTCTTTTTACCAGTTTCTTAGTATCAAGCTTGACTTTAACAAATCAAGTTTCTGAAGTGTCAGCAAGTTGAGGTTTCATAAACCCAGTCTTATCACATTACACCATCAAAGAAGCTTCACTTTTCTTTACCAATTTATAAGGCTCGAAAAGATTTGGGTTTCTGTGCATGAGGAAACCCCTGACTTTCATAGAAATATGGATGTGCTTCCATACTACAGTCAGTTGGACAGTTCACTCTCCATAGGTTTGAAGAAGGTCTTCCTAGCCTAATCAAGTTCACACTGCCCACTATGGTATTTGTCTGGAGCAAACACACCTCTTTCACTGCTGCTCTTTGAAAAGCAAACTAGTGAGCAGCATTAACACACAATACTTGTGATTTCTTTGTGGCTGGAGGTGGGTGCTGGCCAGGATCTTACACCCTCGGTTAGTCGCTGACAAGAGTCGTGTTAATCCTTCCCTTTAATCATCAACAGTCCTCACAACACAGGGAAGTGTAGATAATAAATACTGGTATAATTTCTGTAAATTTACACTATTTGAAATTTTAGCTTTAGCCACCTGGCCTAAAGTATATGTGACAATAGGTATCATGGGTGGTGGTATAATGGCTCTCTCCAAGGTTTGATGCCTTAAAGAGGCAGAGGAATTTTCATGCTTCAGAGGAAGTCCTCAGTGATACTACTAGGAGTCTTTTACTCCTATTAGGGTCATCAAAAGTGATAAAGGTGTAGAGCTCACACTGAGCACAATCAAAATTCCCTAACAGTAGACCTGGCATATGCGTCAAATTGCCACAAACAACTGTTAAGGAAAAAGCCAGGTGGCTTGGCTTTGAAAGCAATGCCCTAATGTTCCTGGATTGTTGGCAGCTCACTGCAGCTGTGTCCACTCTCTATTGTCTCAGATCATTTCTGTACCAAAAATTTAGGATAAAAACTGTGTTGGGATAACAGACAAGACCCCAGTTAGAGAAGGTGTAAACCAGAGATCTTCTTTAAGTCCTTACCTCTCTGATCTGGTTATGGATGTGTTGAATTATGGTATAAAAGACCTGATGACCTTGTGTTGTGTAGCACCAGAAAAGAGGAGGTGGGGAGGAAGTTGGAAAAATGGCGAAGGGCTTTGGAAGATACGTAGGAAGAAGAAACAATATCTGAGATGTAATGATGGATAGAATTCAGAAGTTAGCCTGGTGGGAGAACTATTGAAAGAGTGGATAAATTTAAATATCAATGGTCAGTAGTAGCCCAAGATGGAAAATTAGATGCAGAGATAGCCCATAGAGTGCAGTGTGGATGGAACAACTGGAAGAAGTTATCAGGACTATTATGTGATCAAAGAATTAAGGTGAAGGTTAAAAGTAAGGTTTATAAGACAGTGGTAAGACCAGTTATGGAGCTGAGACATGGACAGTGAAGGGAGCACAGGGGAAGAAGTTAGATGTGGCAAAAGATGAATGTGTGGAATTACAGAACAGGACAGAATAAGAAATGAGACAACCAGAGATACAACTGGGAGAGACGTCTAAGAAAGTACAGGAAGATGGGGTGAGGTGGTCTGGGCATGTAATGGGCAGAGACAAGGAACATGTGGGCCAGAGAGTGATGGGAGTGGAAGTACAGGGGAAGAGAAAGTGAGGGAGGCCAAAACAGAGGTGGATAGATAAAGTAAAAGAAGATCTGAAGGAAAAGGACTTGACCGAGCTGTTTAGAGAAGCTTGATCAAGCACATCGAGCCCACATGGAAGTGGGAAATGATGAAGAGGAAGAAGAAGATTTAATCAAGCTGTATTTTCTAAACTGCTCTCAATGAATCCACCAAGTTGAACTGTAAG